>CAUYLG010016912.1:0-463926 GCA_963573385.1 Cacajao melanocephalus
GCTTTTTTCGTTTTTTGGCCCATGCCACCCCTCCGTGGGGGGTGTTTTTTTGTTATTTTTTTTTATAAAAAAAAAAAAAAAAAAAAAAAAAAAAAAAAAAAAAAAAAAAAAAAAAAAAGAAATCCAAAATGTTCAGAACACTCAAAACTTTTTGAGCACTGACATGACACTCAAAGGAATTACTCACTGGAGTTTTTCAGATTTCAAATTCTCACATTAGGGATTCTCAGCTACTAAGTATATAATGCAAATATTCCAATATGAAAAAAAAAATCCAAAATCGGAAACACTCTGGCTCCAGGCATTTCACATAAGGGATACTCAACTTGTACTAAACAGAATAATATCAATTTCTTTTTCCATTATAGCCCTTCATATATTTGAAAACTGTAATTATGTCCTTTCATGAGGGTAGTGATGAACAGAACAGACTGAGGAAGGGAAAATGTGAAATCAGACAGAACAGTTAAGAAGACATTTGAAGACATCTGAAATTTGTATAAGGCTGAATATAATAACAAGATTATGCAGTCAACAGTCAGAGGGAAAAAAAGGGATGGCTATGGTTTCATGTAACAACAAATTATTTTCCCACTGAGAAATGTTCTTATGAGTTGGATGTATATCTTACCTGTTTCATTTTTAAATTTAAAGTCTAATGGACAGCTTCAAAACCAAATTCTATATTGACACGGGAAAGTGCTGTCTTAAGAACACACTGTGATCTTCAAAAAGACAATCACAGTTGCTGAATGGGCCCACCCACACAACTCAGAGAGCACCACACAATTTTGCAATTATTTTACATACTTTTCTCAAGACTGTGAATATTCTAGAAACATCAACATAGCACCCACAGAAGTAGTTTAGGTTGTACTCCTTAAAGCTTCCCTTTAGCATTAGAAGATGATTTACAATTGAAAAAGTCTAAAGTCTAAAACTTAAATTCATGCTTTGGCAAAATAAAACATGCAGCAATAATATCCTAATACTGTTGTCTATATAGTAATGTCAACTCATTAATATTTTCAGAATATTTAGCAGTTTCATTTTGATAATGAGAACACTCAACCACTTTCATCATTACACATACTAAATAATGTTTCCTTAATGTGTCTTACACAAGATGTATGGAAAAGTATATGATATAAGCAATACTTAAATAAGTAACGTATAAGCAAAAAATACCCGATTTCAAACCCGGACTTCCACTAGCTCAAAATTGCTTTCTTTCTTGTTTTCCAATATACAATTTTCACAATCCCAAGGCTGAATATAAATTTCAAGGTCCAAAAAAAAAAAATACACCCTAAGTCCATTAAGTTGGAAAAGTTATAATGCATCAAGCATTGGTCCTCGCTGATTCCTTAAAATAATACATACATTTAAAAAACATACTTATCCTTATTCAGTGTGATTGTCTAAAAAACATACATCATTGAATATATGTATAATCATTTCAAGTAATTGTATAACTATTTTTCTTAAAAGGATTTGAGACCAAATTCATATTTATTGAAATTAAAGCTAGAAATTCTATCTTCCTGGAAATCGTAATATTTTAGGAAGATATGAAGACAAGTACTTTAAATTCCATTTTCCATTTAAATGATTTAAATTATATTTTCATAAACGAATTATAATACAGATAAAAAATTTCAAACTACATGCAGTTTTACCATTCAGATAAAATTGTCATTGTAATTATATTTATTTGCAGGTTAAACTATAGAAAATTAAAATTCACCTAAAGTAACAACATGGTATATATTAGAAGGCACATATTTACCTGACATTGCCCTTGGTGTTTCTGAGAACTGTTGCTGCAAAATTCTGTGTTACACCCACCAAGCTGATTCCATCCACTTCTACAATCTGGTCATTGACTTGTATTCTTTGGAAAGAGGAAAAAAATACCCACAATTAATTTATGTAATAATGCAACATCATTTCCAACAAATAAGTTGACAAAATACATGATTTTTAAGATACCATTTTGATCCAAAATCTCTTACATACGGTCAGCCCTGCTCTCTGTATCAATGGGTTCCACATCTGTGGATTCAACAAATTGTGGATATATAATATTTGGAAAAATGAAAAAAAATAGTAATACAATAAAAAGTACAAATTTAAAAAACTTAACTATACACCATTTACATTGTATTACATATAATAAGTAATCTAGAGATTAAACTATTTGAAAGGATGTACACAGGTTATATGCAAATATTATTTATACACTATACTGTAAGAGACTTGAGCATCTGCAAATTTTGGTATCCACTGAGGTCTTACAAAGAATCCCCTGTGGATTCCCAGGGATGACTATAGAAGCTCCAGACCTTAATCAAACACTTAAGGTTTTAAACAGACTATTTCCATTAAAAATTGGGCAAAAGACATGAACAGACATTTCTCAAAAGAAGACATACAAATGGCGAACAAACATTAAAAAAATGCTCCACTACACTAATAATCAGAGAAATGCAAATCAAAACCGCAGTGAGTTATCATCTCACAACAGTCAGAATGCCTATTACTAAGGAAAGATACTGGGGAGAATGTGGAGAAAAGGGAATGTTTATACACTATTGATAGGAATGTAAATTAGTTCAGCCACTGTGGAAAGCAGTTCACAGATTTCTCAAATAACTTAAAACAGAACTACCATGTGATCCAACAATCCCATTACTGGGTATATTTCAAAAGAAAACAAATCTTTCTACCGAAAAGATACATGCATGTTCACTGCAGCACTATTCACAACAGCAAAGACATGGAATCAGCCTAGATGTCCACAAAATTGAATATAAGCATTTTCAACTTTATTAGACATTAACCAATCTGCACACCCTATGGAATACTTGGTATGCTCAGATCCTTTAAGTGCTGCCAATCATATAGGTGTGAAAAGATATCACAATGTGATTTTAATTGCATTTCCCTGATTACTAATATGGGTAAACAGTTTTTTGTATGTTTATAAGTCACCTGTCTATTTCCACAAATTGTCAAATCATTTTTTTTACCCATTTGTTACTGCTGTTGTTGCTGTGTTGAGTGACTTTTCTTATTAATTTACATGAAATGTCTTTATATATCTTGCATATCAATACTTCCTTAATACTTTCACCCTATATGTAGCTTGTCTTTTTATATATCTTTGAAATATGGTGGTTTAGAGAAAAATAATTTTTAAAGTATATCCACATTTGTAAGTAGGTTTTTTGTGTGTGTTTTGTTTAAGAAGTACTTTTCTGCCCAAAGGTTATCAAAAGATTCTATATTTTCTTCCTTTTGGGGGGAAGGCAGGGGATGGGGTCTCACCATGTTGCCCAAGCTGGTCTCAAACTCCTCATCTCAAGTGATCCTCCTACATTGGCCCCGCAAAGTGCTAGGATCACAGTTGTAAGCCACTGCATTGGGCCTATATTTTCTTCAAAATGTATTAACATTCTAAATTTCCATATTTAGGTAGTTATCCACCTAGAAATTTTCTAGAATTATAATGTGTTGGCAATCTACTTGGGTGGCTGAGGCAAAAGAATCACTTGAACCCAGGAGACAGAGGCTGCAGTGAGCCGAGATTAAGCCACTGCACTCCAGCCTGGGCAACAGACTGTGTCAAAAAAATAAAATGAAATAAGCAACTATAATTGATTGAAAATTAATTAATGGATTAATATTACAGTGTACTAAAAATTCTAGAAAGCTGCATATATGCCTTCTCTCACTTGATCCATGTGGTTACTCTGTTCTCCCACAGAGCAAGTCCAGAATCACTTTTTCCGTTTGTTAATCATTTCTCCTGGAAGTTTAGAAAAGCATGGCCTCCTCTAGTTCTCTCTAGCTTACTCTCCACTCCTCTACAAAGGAAAAATGAATGGTGCTACAACCATCTACTTCTACTTTCATTCCTTCTTTTCTTTCTAGAAAGTGGGTTCACTTACAGCTACTTAGCCATCTCTCCTATTTTCTTCCACTTTTCTTTCTACTTTCTTTCTCCTATTTTCTTTCTACTTTTCCTCTAGCTCTAAGTAGTAAGGCCTTTGATAGCAATGTGGTAGTAATATTGAAGATTTGCTTTAGAGGAAAACAAAAAACATAAAGTCTTTTAGCTAACTCCAGACTCACCTGGTTTAAATACTCTGCCAGATTAAGCTTACTTATGATGAGGTTGGAAGTCAAATGAGGTTGGGAGTCATGAGGAGGATGGTGTGAAAAAGGGTTTGTGGTCCAATTTTTATTTCTCCATATGGATATCTAATGAATAATAATACCCATGAAACAATGAACTAAAATTCCCACATGAGGGAATATAAAGAAAGTTGAAATTTAGTCCTCACGCTAGCTGCCAGGTCATACACCAATAAGATGGCATCTTTCAAGAAAAAGGTATGTTTTTCCAAATTTGCAAAAAAGTACTCTATGAATTAGCAGTGACCCTACCTTACTAGATAAGATCATCTAGGGCACTGGTTCCCAAACTGTCTAATTGCTACAGAATAAAATGAAGCAATTTTGAAAATTACAGATTCCTAAAGTTGCACCTCCTGCAAGTCTCATTCAGAAGACATGAGGGAAAAGCACAAAGTGGAAATTTGAGTTGTGATAAGGTTTGGCTTTGTGTCCCCATCCAAATCTCATCTTGAATTGTAATCCCATAATCCCCACATGTTGTGGGAGGGATTCCATGGGAGGTAATTGAGTCATGGGGCTGGTTTCCTCCATGCTGTTCTTGTGACAGTGAGAGAGTTCTCATTAGATTTGGTGGTTTTATAAGGGGCTTCCTCCTTCGTGCAACACTCATTCTCTCTCCTGTTGCCCTGTGAAGAAGTGCCTTCTGCCATGATTGTAAGTTTCCTTAGGCCTCCCCAGCCATGCTAAATATGAGTCAATTAAACCTCTTTTCTTTATCAATTACCCAGCCTTGGGTATTTCTTCATAGCAGCATGAGAACAGACTAATCTAAGTTGTCTCCTGATTTTGTCTATTATGAATAAAGTTGTCATTCACCTGCAAGACTTTATGTAGACATATGTTTTCATTTCTATTGGAAAATATTTTAAAGTGGAATTGCTGGATCAAAAAGTTAAGTGTATATTTAACTTTTAAAAAACTTCCAAACTGTTTTCCTAAGTGGCAGTAAAATTTTGCATTCCCACCAGCCATAAGGGAGTGTTTCACTTCTCTATATCCATCTCAGCACTTTATATTGTCAGGATTCTTATCTTTAGGCATTCTACTAGGTGTGCAGTGGTATCTCATTAAAGTTTTAATTTTCATTGCTCTCATGTTTAATATATTTTCACATACTCTTGACCAGTCATATGTTTTCCACATTGATGTGGCTGTTGAATCTTCTGTCCATATTTTAACAATTCAGTGGTTATTCTCCTTGTTGTTATTAGCATTCTTCCTATTCTGGATACAAGTTCTTGTATATATTTGCAAATATCATCTCCTTATCTATGGCTTTACTTTTCATTTCTAAACCATTTCTCTCAAAGAACAAAAGTTTGGATTTAATAAAGTTCAACTTCTCAGTTTTCTCTTTCATGGTTCGTACTTTGTGTCCTGCTTAAGAAATCTTTGTTTAACATGATTTTATAAAGATTTTTACCACTGTATTCTTTCAGAGGTTTTATACTATTAGCTTTATGTTGAGATCTATAATTAATTTTGAATTAACTTTGTATATGGTGTGAAATAAGGTTTGCGGTCCAATTTTTTATTTCTCCATATGGATATCTAATTGTTCTAGTACTTTGTTGAAAAGACTATACTTTTTCCAATGGAATTATCATGATATTTTCATTGAAAGTCAACTAACTACTATACGTTTTCATTTATTCCTTTCTATTACATTGATCTATATTTCTATACCAATGTATTACTGTCTTGATTACTGAAGCTTTATAACAAGTCATGAAAAATCAAATAAGGTCAGTCCTCTAACTTTGTCCTTCTTTTTCAAAATTGTTATTCTAGGTCCTTGGCATTTCCATATGCATTTTAGAACTACCTGGTCAATTTCTCCCCAAAACAAAACAAAATAAAACTCAAAAAAAGCATACTACAATTTTGACTGGGATTTCATTGACTCTACAGATCAATAAGAGGAAATTTCACATCTGAAAGGCAGTGAGCCTTCTGTTCTATAAACATCATGTATGTTTTCATTTATTTACCTGCCAAATATCATACTGCCATCAACCCCTAATTGCATTTCAACAAGACTTAATTTTTTTCCAGCAACATCCTCACAGTAACTAAAAGCTTTAAGGAAAGCCACACTCTAAAAAAATTTGCATCTTTTATGAAACTTTGCCTATTAGTCCTTTCTCTACCCCTCAAAAGCCTCTTCTTGAAGGTCCAGCTCAAATAACTTCTCTTTGAAGTTACCTGCTTATCCAAGCCTATGATCTTTTCCATCCTTTGAACATCTTCTATAACACTGTATACCTCAACCTAACATTACATGTTACCAGATATTGTTTGATATTTCTTGATGTATAAGGTCTCCATAAGCAGACAGATTGCAAACTTCTTGGGTCATATAGCTAAACCCAGAGCAATAAACACGTTTTCCTAATCTTATTAAGCTATTTTAGGAAAAGAAATTCCTTTTATTTGTGGTTTTATTTTTCTGGATGGGACAGAGTTACCATGTGAAATATTAGGAAATCATTCCTGACACATACTTGTTGATGATACTTAAAAGAAGCCAATGTCCTGCTGAGTTCTCTATCATTATGTATATGCCATTCTCTTTATATTCTCCTAGCCAATCATCACTTAAAATGTTGTTTTCTCAGAGACTATCTAGAAAACATCTTTCCATAGCCAAGACAATCCTAAGCAAAAAGAACAAAGCTGGAGGCATCACATTACCTGACTTCAAACTATACTACAAGGCTACAGTAATCAAAATAGCTTCGTACAGGTACCAAAACAGGGATATTGGCCAAGGGAACAGAACAGAGGCCTTGGAGGCAACACAACATATCTACAACCATCGGGTTCCAACTTAGGAGTGTCAGGAACACTTTTTTTGTAATTCATAGGCACACACACATACACGTGCACACACATGTGCACATACACACACAGTGGGTAACATACATATGTGTTTAAGCACAAGCCACCAAGGAAAGTTAAAAAGTACTCAGCTATGCTTCAACTTATTTGTGCACAATTTACCCATAGTAGAGCTTGTCCTACTGCCAAGTAGCTTTGCATCTGTAACTATGGGTTTCAAAATATCCACACAGTATTCCTCTATGCAAAATCTATGTCATAATAACAAAAAAGCCCACCATGTGAAGAAGTGTTAGGAACTAAATATTTTACTATGTTATATTCCATTGTAATACTCAGTTGAAATGTAATAATCTTTAAGTTTGACCTATTCTACTGAACTGTTTTTAATATTCATATAATTAGTAGAACAAATTTATATGCAACATAACCCCTTCCTACGTACTGATCTCACACTTCTTTGTGTATAAAATATTTAACAAAACTATATGAGAGGATCTGTACTTTCCACAAGAACAAACAAATATACAACATCTAATGAATAATCAAATATTTAACAAAGACTCAGATTCTTTTCATCTATCCCTGCAACAGGATAATATATTATTTATAAAACAATATTTACTGATTTGTGTTCACATTTATAAGTATCTACTACTATGGTACAGAAACTCTAATGTTTTCTATTTGCAAAATGATTCTGTCTTTCTTTACAATACAACACCCAACAGATGCATTTCAGAAAGAAAAAGACAATCTGGCTTAACTACCAGGAAACCAGACTTTTGATAAGTTCTACTGAAGTTGAATGCTAAAACTTTGTTGATAGTCCTGGAGACATGTATCTCAGTGGCCACAGGAAAGTAAAACCTATACAAATAAATGTTAACTTTTTGATATACAGCAGCATTGTTGCAATCAGTATCAGCCTATCATGAAAAAAATATTTTTCAACATACTAAGAAAAAATAAGCAGTAATTATATGCCAAAAAAACTATGAACTCTTTGAATTATAGTATAATATATGTCTGTCACCTAAGTAAATCTACCTTTCCTTGTACTAAATAATTTAAAATAAGTATGACATGTAGCAATTTAAATTAAAAAAATGAAAGTAGAAGGACTAAATGAATCATTATATTGCATAAACACATGTAATTTTTAAAAGTTGAAGTAAATGTATAACTAAAATTTTAAAGGTCTACTCAGACTTTGTTTCTAGCCAAGATGGAGTAACGTGGCCTAAGTTTTCTTCCTGCCTGAAATAATCAATCATCAGATACAATATATACAACAATGGCTCTCAAGACCCTGCATATCAGGCAATGAAGGAGAATAATTGTTTGTTTCTCTGCAGTGTGAGAAACAAACAAGATGATTCCTATGGTTGTCCAGACTACGGCCTTGAGAATGTTTCCAGGACACGGTCCAACATGGGAAAACCCAGAAGTATGGCAGATGTCTGTAGAGACTCAGATGAGGATCAGGGGAGAACAAGGCACTACAGTTTGCTGAACAGAGTACTGGAGAGAAGAGAGCAGCACTGAGAAAAAGCTCTGGAAATCTGCAGAGGTATGCTTGAATATTCAGCAGAATATGTTCAGAGTATATATGTGACGAAATTTCCAGAGGCCAGAGGAAGAACCTTATGGAAGGATTAGAGCAAATAATGTCAATGTACATAGGACCAGAAACAGCACCTATTCTCACAGATAGATTGAAAAATCTCATAATTCAGGATTATCTAGAACAGATGGTTTTTGCCTCAATAGTGGGGAATAATTACCCCTATATTACAAGATGCTCTGAATAACCCAAAAAAAATCTTCAAAACAAGGCTTACAAGGACAAATTGTTTCCAAGCAACTTAACAGCATCCCCGAACAAATATCAACAATATTTATAGAAATACAAAAAATATCCAGCAAACAAAAAGTTAAAATTAACAATGTTTGCCACCTAACTATTACCAAGCTTGCAAATGAACAGGAAAATACAACACAATGAGAAGAAAAAAAAATAAATCAAAACCAAACCAGACCTCACAGAGATGTTAGAATTTAAAGACAAGTTTATTTAAATAAATATTTTTAACTAGCTTCCATATGTTCAAAAGTTAAAGACATTGAATATAAGAAAAAGGCCTGAAATGAACTCCTAGAGATGCCTCAGGTTAAAAAAAACAAACTGGATAATGTCAACATTAGCCATTGGATTAGAAATTGCAAAAAGAAAATGTCAATGAACTTGAAGTAGCAATAAAATATCCAAAAGGAAAGAAAATAACCCCCCAAAGTGGAATAACATCGGTGAACACTGAGAGAGTTTCAAGCTTCCTAATGTATGTATAGTTAGGGACCTTATAACAGAGGAAAGAAAGAAGATTTTAAAAATTAGAAGAAATGAGACAAAATCTTGAAATGCAATTAAAATTATAAACCTACCAAACCAGGGGACTCAGGGAACCTGTTATATTCAAGAAGTTCAAGCACAGGAAACATAAAGAAAACTATATCAGGGCAAGTCATAGTAAAATTCCTGAATGCCACTGATAAAAAGAGAAACTTAAAAACATCCAGAAAACAAGAACAACAACAACAACAAAATTACATACAGAGAAAAAAAATTAAGATGACAGTAGATTTGTATGTCAGAAACAAAGCAAGTGAGGAGACAGAACATCTTTAAAATATGAAAGAGAAAGCAAAACCTGCCCAAATAAAATATTATACTCAGCCAAAACATCTTTCATAAAAATAAGCAAAATAAATCCTTTTTGGACATACTAACCACAAATAATCACCATTATACTTTCTGTACAAGAACTATTCACAGAAGTCTTTCAGAAAGCTGGATGATGATACCACGTGTAAATACGGATTTACTTAAAGAGATAAAGAGCATTGAAAATGATAATTACTTGTGTAAAAATCAAGATGAAAAGTGGGCAAAGTCTTTGAATAGGCATTTCACTAAAGAAGATATACAGATGGTAAATAAGCACAAAGAAGAATGCTCAATATTGTTAGCCTTAGAGAAATACAAATTAAACTAAAATGAGATAGCACTAAACACCTATGAGAATGGCTAAAATAACTTTGCATATAATGGGTGTTGGCAAGGATATGCATAACTGGAATCTTTTCACACTACTGGTAGTGATGTAAAAATTGTACAAATACCTTGGAAAACAATTTGACACTTTATTAAAAGGTTAAATATATACCTACTGCATGATCTAGCCATTCGACATCTTGAGATTTACTTAAGCAAAAGCATAAAATAAACTTGTTTGTTTTCATAAAATATTTGTAGGTTTATTTTCAGTATCCAAAATTTGGAAAATATTTAAATGTTGTTCAATAGGTGAATGGATAAGGAAGTGACTATATCCATTAAGTGGAACACTACTCAGCAATAAAAAGTAAAATATTGATATACAAATATAATGAGATATTAAAATAACTATTGCTAAATAAAAAAGGAGTACATACTGTATTCTTCTACTGTTATTAAATCTACAAAATCAATGGGAATTTAACCAATTTTTTTTTTTTTTGGCGGGGCAGAATAAGTTAAGGAAAAAAGCAGGAGGGATGAATTAAAATGGAGATTAGGAAAGTTTGGGGTGGTGAATATATTTAGTATCTCAGTTGTGGTGATGGTATCAAGATTGCATACACAGGCCAAAACTTCCATATTGTACAGTCTAAACATATGTAGTTAACTGCATGTAAATTATACCTCAGTGAAGTTGTTTGTTTAAAATAGTATTCTACTCATTTTTCTTCCTATGCTCTGTCCTTATGTCTATTCTCAATTGTACACATTCCACATAGAGCAAAGAGAAAGGCAAATCGTTGTTGCTGATAAAGAAAAGTAAAATAGGATTTCTGCCAAGATGGCCAAATAGGAACAGCTCCAGAGCACAGTTCCCAGTGAGAGCAATGCAGAAGGCAAATGATTTTTGCATTTCCAACCAAGGTACCAGGTTCATTTCAATGGGACTGGCTTGACAGTGGGTGTAGCCCAAGGAGAGCAAACTGAGGCAGCAGGGGCAATGCCCCACCAGGGAAGTGCAACTGGACAGAGGATGTGGGACTCTTTCCCTCTGGTATTCCAGTTCAGGTACTGCGCTTCTCCCATTGCCTTTGCAACAACCCACAGAAAGGAGATACCTGGGCTGAAAACCACTGCAAATTACTAGCACAGATATGAGCAGCAGCTCCAGCTAGTGCCATGGGTTGTTGGCACAGATCTGGGTGGACATTTTGACTAGTGCCAGAGTGCTTATGGGACAGAACTTCCCACTCCCCAGAAAGAGGGGGAGCCGAAAGCAGGGAGACAGATGATATGGCTTGGCAGGTCCCACCCCCACAAAGACCAGCAAACTGAAGCCCTCTCACTTGAGAGTTTTGCAGCCAGCACATCAGTTCAAGCTTGATGTGGGATGATGGAGCTTGGTGGGGGTAAGGGCATCCATCATACATGATCTTACTGTGGAAATAAAAGCCAGAAGAAGATTAGCAGCTGGACTGAGCCCGTGGCAGCCCAGCAGCACCTCTGCAGGCAGACAAAGGACAGACTGCCTCCTAAAGCAACTCCCTGACCCCTGCATAACCAAAAAGACACAACATACAGGAGAGCTCTGTCTGACAACTGGCAGATACCCTTCTGGGAAAAAGCTTCTGGGAGGAAATATCAGGCAGGAATGCTTGCTGTTCTGCAGCCCCTGTGGGTGATTCCCAGGCAAGCAGGGTCTCGAGTTTACCTCCAGCAGCCCTACAACAGAGGGGCCTAACTATTAAAAGGAAAACTAAAAAACAAAAAGAAATAACTTCAACATCAACAGAAAGGACTTCCGCTCAGAGACCCTAACCAAAAACCACCAACTTCAAAGACCAAAGGTAGATACATCCATAAAGATGGAAAGAAACCAGAGCAAAAATGATGAAATCATCAAAGACCAGAACGACTCTCCTCCTCCAAGGGACCACAGCTCCTCACCAGCAAGGGAACAAAACAGGATGGAGAATGAGTTTGACAAATTGACAGAAGCAGGCTTCAGACAGTGTGTAATAACAAACTTCCCTGAGCTAAAGGAACATGTTCTAACCCAATGAAAAGAAACAAAAACTCTTGAAAAAAGGTTAGATGAAATGCTAACTAGAATAACCAGCTTAGAGAGGAACATAAACAACTTGATGGAGATGAAAAACACAGCAGGAGAATTTCACGAAGCATGCACAAGTTTCAATAGTAGAATTGATCAAGCAGAAGAAAGGATATCAGAGATTGAAGATCAACTCAATGAAATAAAATGAGAAGGCAAGATTAGAGAAAAAAGAATGAAAAGAAATGAACAAAGCCTCCAAGAAATATGGGATTATGTAAGAAGACCTAATCTACACTTGATCAGTGTACCTGAATGTGATGGGGAGAATGAATCCAAGGTGAAAAAAAATCTTCAGGATATTATCCAGGAGAGCTTCCCCAGGCTAGCAAGGCAGGCCAACATTCATATTCAGGAAGTACAGAGAAAACCACAAAGATGTTCCTCAAGAAGAGCAACACCAAGGCACATAATCATCAGATTCACCAGGGTTGAAAGGAAGGAAAAATTTTTAAGGGCAGCCAGAGAGAAAGGTCAGGTCACCCACAAAGGGAAGCCCATCAAACTCACAGTGGATCTCCTGGCAGAAACCCTACAAGCCAGAAGACAGTGGGGGGCCAATATTCCACATCGTTAAAGAAAAGAACTTTCAACTGAAGATTTCATTTCCAGCCAAACTAAGCTTCATAAGTGAAGGAGAAATAAAATCCTTTACGGACAAGCAATTGCTGAGAGATTTTGTTACCACTAGACCTGCCTTAAAAGATCTCCTGAAAGAAGCAATAAACATGGAAAGGAACAACCAGTATCAGCCACTGCAAAAACAAACCAAATGGTAAAGGCCAATGAGACAATGAAGAAACTGCCTCAACTAACGGGCAAAACAACCAGCCAGTAACAAAATGGCAGGATCAAATTCACACGTAATATTACTGTTAAATGTAAATGGCCTTAATGTAACAATCAAAAGATACAGACTGACAAATTGAATAAAAAGTCAAGATCCATTAGTGTGCTGCATTCAGAAGACCCATCTCATGTGCAAAGACACAAAAAGATTCAAAATAAAGGGATGGAAGAAGATTTACCAAGTAAATAGAGAGTGAAAAAAAAAGGCAGGGGTTGCAATCCTAGTCTCCAATAAAACGGACTTTAATCCATCAAAGAGCAAAAGAGACAAAGAAGGGCACTACATAATGGTAAAAGGATCAATACAACAAGAAGAGCTAACTATCCTAAATATATATGCACCCAATACAGGAGCACCCAGATACATAAAGCAAGTTCTTAACGAACTACAAAGAGACTCAGACTCCTGCACAATAATACTGGGAGACTTTAACACTCCACTGTCAATATTAGAGAGATCAACAAGACAGAAAAGCAACAAGGATATCCAGGACTTGAACACAGATCTGGACCAAACAGACCTAATAGACATCTACAGAACTCTCCACCCTAAATCCACAGAATATACATTCTTCTCAGCATCACATCACACTCTAAAATTGACAACATAATTGGAAGTAAATCACTCCTCAGCAAGCAAAAGAACAGAAATCATAACAACCAGTCTCTCAGACCACAGTGTAATCAAATTAGAGCTCAGGATTAAGAAACTCACTCAAAACTGCACAACTACATGGAAACTGAACAACTTGCTCCTGAATGATGACTGGATAAACAATGAAATGAAGGCAGAAATAAAGATGTTCTTTGAAACCAATGAGAATGAAGACACAATGTACCAGAATCTCTGGGACACAAAGCAATGTCTAGAGGGAAATTTAAGGCAATAAATGCCAATGTGAGAAGTGAGGAAAGATCTAAAATGGACACCCTATCATCAAAATTGAAAGAGCTAGACGAACAAGATCAAAAAAATTCAAAAGCTAGCAGAAGACAAGAAATAACTAAGATCAGAGCAGAACTGAAGGAGATAGAGACACAAAAAAATCCTTCAAAAAATCAATAAATTCAGGACCTGGTTTTTTGAAAAGATTAACAAAATAGACAGACTGCTAGCCAGACTAATTAAAAAGAAAAGAGAAAATAAATAGATGTAATAAGAAATGATAAAGGGTATATCACCACCAATTCCCCAGAAATGCATACTACCATCAGAGATTACTACAAAAAACTCTATGCACATAAGTCAGTAAATCTGGAAGAAATGGATAACTCCTGGACACTTACACTCTTCCAAGACTAAACCAGGAAGAAGTTGAATCCCTGAATAGACTAATAACAAGGTCTGAATTTAAGGCAGCAATTAATAGCCTACCAACCAAAAAAAGTCCATATCCAGATGGGTACACACCAAATTCTTCCAGACATACAAAGAGGAACTGCTACCATGCCTTCTGAAACTATTCCAAACAATACAAAAAGAGGGAATGCTCCCTAACTCATTTTATGAGACCAACATCATCCTGATACCAAAACCTGGCAGAGACACAACTAAAAAAGAAAACTTGAGGCCAATATCCTTGATGAATGTCAATGCAAAAATCTTCGATGAAATACTGGCAAACCGAATCCAACAGCACATCAAAAAGCTTATCCATCATAATCAAGTAGCCTTCATTCCTGGGATGCAAGGCTGGTTCAACATACACAAATCTATAAATGTAATCAATCACATAAACAGAACCAAAGACAAAAACCACATGATTATCTCAATAGATGCAGAGAAGGCCTTCAACAAAATTAAACAGGCTTTATGCTAAAAAATCTCAATAAACTAGGTATCGATGGAATGTATCTCAAAATAATAAAAGCTGTTTACAACAAACCCACAGCCAACATCATACTGAATGAGCAAAAACTGGAAGCATTCCCTTTGAAAACTGACACTAACTAGACAACAGTGCCCTCTCTCACCAATCCTATTCAATATAGTATTGGATGTTTTAGCCAGAGGAATCAGGCAAGAAAAAGAAAGAGTATTCAATTAGGAAAAGAGGAAATCAAACTGTCTCTATTTGTGATGACATGATTGTACATTAAGAAAACCCTATCTTGTCAGCCCAAAAGCTCCTTAAGCTGATAAGCGACTTCAGCAAAGTCTCAGGATACAAAAATCCATGTGCAGAAATCACAAGCATTCCTTCACACCAGTAACAGACAAAAAGAGCCAAATCATGAGTGAACTCCCATTCACAATTGCTACAAAGAGAATAAAATACCTATACCTAGGAATACAACTAAAACAAGAAGGTGAAGGACCTCTTCAAGGAGAACTACAAATCACTGCTCAAGGAAATAAGAGAGGACACAAACAGATGGAAAAACATTCCATGCTCATGATCAAGAAGAATCAATGTTGTGAAAATGTCCATACTGCCCAAAGTAATTTAGAGTTTCAATGTTAGCCCCATCAAGCTACCGTTGACCTTCACAGAATTGGAAAAAAAACACTTTAAACTTCATAGGGAACCAAAAGAGAGCCCACATAGCCAAGACAACCATAAGCAAAAAGAACAAAGCTGGAGGCATCACGCTACCTGTCTTCAAACTATACTACAAGGATACAGTAATCAAAACAGCATGGTACTGGTACCAAAACAGAGATGTAGGCTAATGGAACAGAACAGAGGCCTTGGAAGTAATGCCACACATCTACAACCATCTGATCTTTGACAACCCTGACAAAAACAAGCAATGCAAACAGAATTCCCTGTTTAATAAATGGCGTTGGGAAAACTGGCTAGCCATGTGCAGAAAGCTGCAACTGGACCCCTTCCTTATACCTTACACTAAAATTAACTCCAGATGGATTAAACATTGAAACATAAGACCTAACACCATAAAAACCCTAGAAGAAAACCTAGGCAATACCATTCGGGACATAGGCATGGGCAAGGACTTCATGACTAAAACACCAAAAGCAATGGCAACAAAATCCAAAAATCAATAAATGGGATCTAATTAAACTTAAGAGTTTCTGCACAGCAAAAGAAACAATCATTAGAGTGAACCAGCAACCAACAGAATGGGAACATTTTTTTGCAATCTACCCATCTGTCAAAGGGCTAATATCCAGAATCTACAAAGAACTAAAGCAGATTTACAAGAAAAAAACAAACATACCCATTCAAAAGTGGGTGAAAGATATGAACAGACACTTTTCAAAAGAAGACATTTATGCAGCCAACAAACATATTTAAAAATGCTCAACATCACTGGTCATTAGAAAAATGCAAATCAAAACCACATTGCGATACCATCTCACACCAGGTAGAATGGTGATCATTAAAAAACCTGGAAGCAACAGATGCTGCAGAGGTGTGGAGAAATAGGAACAGTTTTACACTGTTGGTAGGAGTGTAAACTAGTTCATCCATTATGGAAGACAATGTGGCAATTCCTTAAGGATCTAGTAATAGAAATTCCATTTGACCTAGCAATCCCATTACTAGGTATATACCAAAAGGATTATAAATCATTCTATTATAAAGACACATGCACATGTATGTTCACTGTGGCACTGTTTACAATAGGAAACACCTGGAACCAACCCAAATGCCCATCAATGATAAAGTAAAGAAAATGTGGCACATATACACCGTGGAATACTACACAGCCATAGAAAAGGATGAATTCATGTCCTTTGTACAGATATGAATGAATCTGGAAAACATTATTCTCAGCAAAATGATACAGGAGCAGAGGACCAAACACCGCATGTTCTCACTCATAGGTGAATGTTGAACAATGAGAACACATGGGCCTAGGGAGGGGAACGTTACACACCAGGGTCTGTTGGGGGTTGGGGGGCTAGAGGAGGGACAGTAGGGGGTAGGGAGGTTGTGGAGGGATAACATTTGGAGAAATGCCTGATGTGGGTGACGAGGGGATAGAGGCAGTAAACCACCACGGCATGTGTGTACCTAGGCAACAATCCTGCAAGATCTGCACATGTACCCCAGAAATTAACAACAACAACAAAAAGAATTAAAAAATCTTATCACTTCACAATGACTCTCTGCTTGAGAGAAGATGGTACACTCACTACTTTTATGTGATTGTGTGTGATGTGTATGCACATGTTTTAATGTCTTTTTCTTAAACAGAGTTAGGTCAGGTAGGTTAGACCACCCCTTGATATATCAATTCATGTCCACCCAGTGAATCATTCTAAAGGCACAGACATTCCAAAAATGAAGTGAAGTCTAAATTATCTAACAAAGGTCCTTCAATAATCTAATACAGCATTTACAACATAGCTAATTATGAATAATTCTCAGACACATCTATTTAACATATTCAGAAAGCTTCGTTTCTCCTGAAAGAAAAATGTATTTCAGTGGAAGAAAAGGACAATTCTATTTGCAAATACCTGTGGCATGCATGGTGAAATGTATTAAAATTTTCAAATTAGAGTTTATTTCTTAAATTTTGAGACCTTCTGTAAATGAACCCAGGTTCAGGTTCAGCTGCTCACTGCTGGCAAGCCAAACACAAGAGATTGGGTCGATGGGAGAAAAAAACAGGTTTATTAAGAAAGCCAGCAAAACTGGGAATATGGTGAACTAGCATTCTAAAGCAGCCAGAGGGTTTTATGGGAGAGGAATATGTGGAAGAGTAGAAGGTTGGTATCAAGAGGTGACCAAGGACTGCAGACATCTGGGCAAGTGAAGGTCTGAGGAAGTTGGGAACTTCTTTGTCCCTGGTCAGGTCTCAATGTTCCTATAAATCTTTAACTAAACATAATTGTTTTCATACTTCCCCTTAAATCCCAGAATTAGTTTCAAAAGTTACATGATTGCTGTTTTTGCATATTATCTCAGTGTTCTAAAATCCAACCAATGAGAATAAATGAGTAAAGTTCCCTTAAAAATGAAATTTATTGTGTTAGTTCTTTTGCTATTTCATTGTTATTAATAATTCTCTGTTAAATTCCAAGGAAATGACATGGGTGGTCATGTGTGAGGCTTTTAGGCAAGATAATACAGTGTAAGACCCTTTATAATATATAAGTAATTTATATATTTATGAATATGATTCTTAGCCAAGAACATTTTTAATGACAGATGGGATATCTTGGGCTCTTCTGCTGAGGTACCCAATGAACAGGGCTAAAAATAATCTGAATTCACAATATATAAAAGTTATCTCAAATGTTAACTATCTTAGCAATCAGTAAATCCAGAATTAAATTACACAAGCAAAGCCAAGTAAAACACTCTTTTTACTAACAGACCTAAGCATGAAGCTTCTCAGATCATTAAAGAAAAGTTTCTTGTAACTTGCAGAGTTATCTGGGATTTGTTTCTGTCAATACTGTAACTCTATCAGGCAAGAAAATATGTAGAAGCTGAAAATTTCACTAGCTTAACATAACTACTGAGAGACATAAAAATCGTTTAATCCAGGAATCATTACATTAGGAAGGTTGCATTACTTTAAAGTTAAGCAAAAAAATGTGAATTATTTAGATGCATATCAAGATACATAGAAAAAGAAACAGATTTATGTTTCTACAATTCCAAATATTTATTAAAAAAATCTCCTTGAATATAGACCAGAAAGACTGCAAGGGGAAATGATGGAGGATGGTAACTGCAGAAAATACAGGTCAAAAACTTAACTTTAAAAAAAAAATGTACCTTCATAATTTAATCAGGACCATTAATTTCCTTTTATATATGTATGTATATGTATGAATGTGTTAATGGATACAAGAAAGGTGACAATGAAAAGAGGTAAACATAAGGATTGAGATTTTTCATCATTATTTCCAGAAATTATTTCTAATTGGGTATTACTCTTACAGTGATAGAAATTTTTAAAAGAGATCACAAGATGAAATACATTTGGAAAATGCTACATACAAGCCAGATACAGTAAGGGCCTCATAGAGGTTTATAATTCTTATTAGTATATTAAAGACTTGTGTGGTCCACAGTAGATAAATTTACTTAAATTGTTCAAGTCAGAACACTCCATACTCATTTATCCACAGAAATTTTTTTTCTTGGAATATTATAAAATTATCTCTTTGGAAAAATATCATTTTAATTAGATCTCTGAAAATACATTACTCAGTTTTTACACTATGACTCAAGTTGCTTTTCCATGAGAAAGAATGGATCTGGATCAGGAGAGGTGGAAATTTAGTTTCCATATTTTGGAACTTTTCTAAAAACAATTATTGATGCATAATAGATGTACATAGTTTGGGGAAGCCTGTGATAATTTAATATTTATATAACTTGTAAAAGTCAAATCAGTGTACTTGGGGTATCTGTCACCTTAATTAGTCATTTTTTCTTTATGCTAGAAGCATTTGAATTCTTCTATTCCAGCTATTTTGAAATATATAATTGATTCTTGTAAACTATTGTTACTCTACTGATCTTTTAAACACTAGGTTTTGTTTCTTCTATCAAACAGTATATTTGCACTCATTAATCAACTTGTCTTCATTTCTTCCTCCCTCTACCCTTTCTGGCCTCTGGTAATGACCAATCTGTTCTGTATATTCATGAGATACCTATTTTAATTCCCTCATGAGTAAGCATATGTAACATTTTTCTTTCTGTGTTTGGCTTATTTCTCTTGCCATATATATGGTATATTTACATATATTCTTTTCTTGTAATGCTTTTAGATGTTACCTGTCATCTCTGCTCTACAAGGTGTTCAAGAGTCTAAATAGGAAGCAAATCCTCCACACATTAGAAAATTACAATAACTCACCTAAATTTGGTAAGTAAATAATAAATAGCTCATATATGTATGTAGAATGAAAGCCAAATAAATGGCTTGCTATTTGGCCATAAGAAACAAATAAATAAATTGTAGTTTTGAATACATTCGAAGAATATCCTGTAATCTTCGGTCCATCTTTTGAGAATGACTTCTGGAGGCCAATTTCAAAATACTAGCCTAGATTGAGAATCATAGTATCAAAAGTCCATGTGGTCCTGAGTTTTTACTAATCAGTCCTGCATTATATAAGATATATTTTATTATTAGCCAAAATGTATAAATATTGTGTTAACTGTTACGATTTATGGATGATTTTTTTCACAGATGTGACCAGATTACAGATGAAATACCCAATTATATCATTCTTCTTTACATTCTGACATACTGTCTTCAGTTAAAAAAAAAAAAAGGAAAGCAGATATTTTGCATTGAATCAAATAACATTTTTACTTCTATTATTGTAATATGTCACACAGGTAAATCATATCAATCATGCAAGTTGCAGAAAAGAATTAAAACTCAAGATCTAGTAACTTATTTTAAGACATCCCTAACAGATATAATTATGTACATTACTCCATTGAAAATTTGTGGCTTTCCTTTGCAGCTCTATAGCATGTAGAATATTGAAAGCATGTGTGGCATCTCCTGTGGATTACTTGCCCTATCACCTTTCTCCACTGTATTATAAAGTCTAGAAGCTTAAAGCCCTATTTTCCAGGCTCCTTGTTGTCACAGTTCTGGAAGTGAATTTCATTATGTAATTGAATACTCATATAAGGTTTTAAAGGGAAGTTCTTTCTCTTGCCTGCTCCAATATTTCTACAGGCAGATGAAAGCATGGAGAGCCACATATCAAGAGGATATTGCAGCTTTCCAAAGTCTATTCACCAGATTCATGTGTAGCTGTGGAAGCAACAATAGTGTTGGAAGCTGAGGAGTGTTTTAGCCCCACTAGTTTCTGTAGCTCCCCGTAGTTACTTCACTCCCACTGTGTCACACTTCCCAATAACTTTTCTAAGTATAACATTCCCTGTATTTAATCTTTTAAGCTTAAAAGAATTCTGCCTTTTACACTGAACTAGCACTGATACAGTAGAAATGACATATAACCAAAATATAGAAAAAAATTAAGCTTTCATATTTAAAAATCTGTATAAAAAAATAAAAAATAATGCAATATATAATAAAAATAAATAACTGAAAATTATTAAAATACTACAAACCATTATGTTGTATTTGCAGTACAGGTGGGATTACAGGTACATTTATTTCCATAAAAGTTGTTGGGAAAATATTGGGGATAAAATTCTGTTTTCCCAAATGTGTCTTTGTTTTCTGTTTGTTTAAAAATTATGCTTATTTTTCCATTTAAAAGAGAACAAAGCAGAACCCATATGTTGCTTGTTCCCCATCATCATTATCAGTAAACTCATTTTTCTTTCCTTTCTTTAGATTCTTGAGAGTAGATGTTAAAACTGGCTTTTTAAAGTAAGAATTTCATATAGTCATTAAGCTGGCTATTTTCCATCAAACTGTTATTGACTAAAACTAGGATAACTTTAATGAAAATATTGGTTTATAAAAAGTGTAAAAGGTCTAACCATCTTGACTATGTTCCTTATTATACATAGTTTCAGATTTAATAAATGCTTTGGATTTTTAAACGAAACAATACTATTTACTAAACTTTTAAAAATTATATATAAATTATGATTTTTAATTATAAGAAAAATTCTATATTTAATAATTTGTATTATTATATATAATTATATATACAGTACACACACATACATTTACTAACAAAGAATCTACATATGCATTAGCTGAAGTAAACCTCTTAATAATACTAATAAGTTTCTATTTTACAGAGTAGGAAAAGCAGACCTGGCAAATTTAAGTGCTTTAATCAAACTAATTAGCTAAGAGGCAGAACTAAAATTTTAGGACAGATTATCTGAATTATGAGTCATATAATTCTTTATTACATTATGATTTTTTACATTAAGTATCCAATCTTTATTAAATTTTAATTGACTGATATAAAACAATTATATGTAAGAATAAGAAGTTACAACTTTCAATAAGAAATTTAAAATATTATTTCAGCTCAGATTTAAGTTAAATTCTCACTGAATGAAATTCATATTCAGAAACATATATATTTATATATATATATATATATTTCTGAGTAGTTATTGTTCTTCTCAAACCTCCATTACATTTGTTACACTGACTAAATTATATTTCCTGGAAAATTATAATGTGATTTCAAATAAGCTAAATTTAATCAGTTGTTTTGTATATTATCTGAATAGACACTAGATTAGTTAAAAAGAAAGAAAGAAATAATTTTTAAAGAAACTAAGAAATCAGTTAAGAATTAGTTATATCTTGACCTGGCGTGGGGAAAGAATGCCATACCAGTGAATACAAGTATCCAATCTTGATAGATTTATGTTAGGAGCAATTAACTCATATAAAATATGTTAAGGTTTAAAAAATAATAATCCAGAGTCTTTAAGATTATCTCACTCCCATTTTTTGGAATCAGATACCTGAGTGTGGTTGAATCTAGATACACTACGTACCTAATATGTGGCTCTGGGATATTAAACTTGTGATTTAATTCCTGCATACATAATTGAGACTAGTAATATCATCAATGTCTCAGGATTATTGTGGGGATTGAATGAATAAATATATCTAAAGCTCTGACTGCTATATATTAATTGGTTAATAAATGTTAGGAAGCTGTAAATAGTAATTAACATAATGAGTTAATTGCTATAAACTAGGTAATAAAGTAAATGTTTAAATATATAATCTTCTTACAAAGAATTCATGAGCTAGGATCATTTCTTTAGATGAGGGAACTGAACACAAAAAGCATCCCACCAATAATCAGTGACTACTAATATTCCAAAATGCTTTGTAGATGTACAATTTCTCACTTAGATCTGAGATTGTTTACATACCAGTCTACTGTAAATTTAGCTACAAACATCCAATTCCTAAGAGGGTAATTAATTTGGGGATATGAAAATTTTAATTACATTGTGCATCTGCAAAGCAGAAGATTAAATTTTAGAAGGCAATGAGTAACCAACAAGGCACTATATTCTTATGTGATTTTATTTGACCCTAGAGGATAGCTTCATTTTGTCACTTTATGAACTTCAGAAAAATTTTGTGTTTTTATAGAATAATTGTGAAATTTTAAATTCAGCTTTTGTAATTTGTTCTGATCTTAATATGTTTTAGAACTATACATTATATTTTAATATCAAATCCCCTGAGAATAGGTAGGAAAAATTTTCATGAGCTGCAATAATTCAGTTTAATATCTATTGGTTATGTGATATGATTATAAATAGAATAATCCAGAAGGCTGGCTAGACATCACCTTTCTTCCTGACCTCACATTTACAGATGAAAGACTTTCACTAGAATAACTTTCCTGAACTCTTTCTATTCTCCTTCCAACTTCTTTCTAAGTGAGAGAAAATGGCATCTATAAGGATATGCATGTAAATGGAGGGTTTGAGAAAAAGGTGCTCAGTCCCTTCCTTTCTTTTAATCTCTCTGTCCTCTTCCTCTTCTAGTACATCTCCTCACCATCATCACCATCATCATCACCATCACTGTCATAGGTATCATTTATTATTTTCATCATTTTAGCCTGTCTGCCTTCAGTGAAGGCATATTCTATTCAACTATAAAGTATAAGTTTAGGGGAGTGGGTTTTGCTCCATGAGGAATGGGGCAGGAGGGATGGAATTGTCCAGGAGAGTGGTAACTGGGTAGGTAAATCTTTTCTTCTGGTGTGAATGATCATTGAGAAATATTGTTGACACATACGAAGTAACACTCTTCAATCTTTGTATTAATAATAAAAGTGTGCCTGAATTATACGTCAACTCCTAAATTAGTTCTGACTTTTGTAAGGGATAAAATATCAATTCTTCCTTAAAAATTTCAACACATCAGCATCTATTGTTTCTTGACTTTTTAATCACCATTCTGACTGGCATGCAATGGTATTTCACTGTGGTTTTGATGTTCATTTCTCTAATGATCAGTGATGATGACTTTTTTATGGCTGTTGGCCATATAAATGTCTTCTTTTGAGAAGTGTGTGTTCATATGATTTGCATATCTTCTGGTGAGGCTGTGGAGAAACAGGAACGCTTTTACACTGTTGGTGGGAATGTAAATTAGTTCAACCACTGTGGAAGACAGTGGTGATTCCTTAAAGATCTAGAACCAGAAATACCATTTGACCCCGCAATGCCAATACTGGAAAATAAATCATTCTACTGTAACAACACAAGCACACATATATTTACTGCGACACTATTTATAATACCAAAGACATGGAACCAACCCAAATGTCCATCAATGACCAACTGGATAAAGAAAATATGCCACTTATAAACCATGAATACTATACAACCATAAAAAAGAGTAACATCATACCCTTTGCAGGGAAATGGATGAAACTGGAAGCATCATCCTCAGCAAACTAACACGGGAACAGAAAACGAATCACCACATGTTCTCACTCATAAGTGGGAGTTGAATAATGAGAACACATGGACATGGAGAGGGGAACAACACACATCTGGGCCTGTAGGGGGGTGGGGGTCAAGGGGAGAGAGAGCACTAGGACAAATGCCTTATGCGTGCAGGGCTTAAAGCCCAGATGACGGGTTGATAGGTGCAGCCAACAATCATGGCACATGTATACCTACGTAACAAACCTGCACATTCTGCACATGTATCCCAGAACTTCAAGTAAAATAAAATAAAATATTTCAACCCACAGGCCAGTTACAATACCTTCATTGTGAGCCTAGACAGGCAGAAAAAAAGAAAAACAAGAGATTCTAGATCTGTGAAGCCAAACCCCTCCCTTTCATATTTCCGTTTTGCAGTAACAGCTGTGAAGGTATTTTTATTGCCTTGAACATCTTCCAACTCTGTTACCTATTTTCCCTGGATATTTTACCATTAGAGAAAGTATAAATGTATTCAGAAGCTGCTTACCAACAGACTTAGTGTTGACTCTCTACATGTGTAAAATATTTCACTGAAATGCTACGTTGAGGTTTATTAAAATATGTGTTACTCAAAGAGCAAGAATTATGATAATTTGGTAGTAGACAAAATAACAACAAAGCAACCACTTTTGCTGCCAGTGTATGAGCAGCCAGAGGGAGCACATTTATACTGAACTCTCAAGAGGCAGAAAGATCATATCATAGGTTGTTTCTGGATTTAGTAATTATTTGAACTGATAAAAGGAATTACTAAACTCCCTAGAGATATGCACAATAACTAGTTTACCTAATAACACATTCAATTCTTTGATTACAAAAGCATAAAAAGTTTTCAATATTATATATTTATTAGGGTCAAAAACTTGGTTTCCAGGTAAAAGTCCCCAGTATAATCAGGAAATCTGAGGAAACAGACCATTAAAGGAAGGAAGAAGATGAAAATAGAGTATTTTGAAATTGTGTCATAATGTTGGTATCTGTACAATTTCCTGCTGAAGGGTGAGCTCCTCACCTAACTAGTGCTAATTACTACTAATTTCTAACAATGAAAAAATAGAAAAGATAGAAGATATTTGCGAGGCACTCATTTCAACCAGGTTTGAGATATTTTTGAGAACCGTTTTTGTGACCAGGCTCACCTAAAGCCCAGAAAGAGCAGAAAAACAGTGTATTTTGCCTAAGGAATTTCCTAAGAATTGAAAGAATTCAAGTATATGTATGGAATTTTAACCCAGCATTTTTGCTTGTCACTATTGATAGCATTAATGAAGATGAAGAGGGCTCCATACACTTCTAACATATATCAAAATCCTAATGTATTTATTCAAAGAAAGTACTAAAAGCAAGGAAAGACCAAAAGGAAGGCAGGAAAATAAAATGACTGTTTTTTTCTGAACAAGAGATGTATAAGCAGCATTCTGTTAACAATTTGACCTTTAGAATTGTTCCATTTCTTTTAAGTATTTCCATACGTATTACATATATGAAGAATGACATTCTAATAAGATGGAAAAGGTAAATAGATAAATATACCTCTAATTAAAAATTTTAAATGATAAAATACTAAGAAAGGAACAAATATATTAAAGAGTTTATAAAAGAATGCAAAATCTCTTCTAGAAACATGTCAGCAAGGACTTTATACATGGATACTTAAAACTAAGACTAGGAGTCAAATCATGTATGAGCATATATTCATACTTTGCTCTCTTCCATTTAACTTTTTCTTGCAATAGTAGGACTCATGAATTTTTTACCTTCACTCAATGGTTCATTTCCACTTCAGGACATGGGTAGCTTCTCTAATTTGACATGAATACAGCCACACCTCATTTTTTTATACTTCACTTTATTGCATTCATATATATAGTGACTCTTACTAAGTTTTGTAGCAACCATACATCAGGCAAGTCAATCAGCACCATTTTTTAAACAGCATATGCTCAGGTCTCGTCTTTGTGTCACATTTCCAAAATTATTGGAATATTTCAAATATTAATATTACCATCATTATTGTATCTGTTATGGTGATCTGTGATCAGTAATCCTTGATGTTACCATTGTAATTGTTTTGGGTGCCAGGGACTGTCTCATGTAAGACATTGAACTTAAGTGATAAATACTGTGTGTGTTCTCACTGCTCCACTGACTGGCTGTTCTCCTATTTTTCTCCCTCTCTTCAGGCTACAGATACACCCTGAGCCACAACAATATTGAAATTAGGCTAATAAATAACCCTTAAGTAGCCTCTAAGATTTTAAGTGAAAGAAAGAATGTCATGTTTCTCAATTTAAATCAAAAGCTAGAAATGATTAAGCTTAGTAAGGAAGCAGGTGGAAAGATGAAATATGCTGGAAATTGCGCCAAACAGGTGCAAAGAAAAAGTTATTAAAAAAGTTTAAAAAGTGCTACCCTGTTGATGAATGATACGGAAGCCAAACAGCCTTATTGCTGATATGGAAAACATTGGAGTGATCTGAATAGAGAATCAAAACAGCCACAGCATTTCCATAAGCCAAAGCTTAATCCAGAGCAAGGCCCTAACTCCTCAATTTTATAAAGACTGAGAGAGGTGAAGAAGCTTCAGAAGAAAAATTGAAAGATAGCAGAAGTTGGTTCATGAGCTTTAAGGGAAGAAGCCATCTCCATAACACAGAAGTGCAAGGTGAAGCAGCAAGTGCTGATCTAGACATCGCAGCAAATTATCCAACAGATCCAGTTAAGAAAATTGATGAAATTGAGTACATTAAACAACAGGCTGTCAGTGTAAACAAAACAGCCTTCTATTGGAAGAAGATGCTATCTAGTGCTTTCATAGCTAGAAAAGAGGAGAGAATGCCTTGATTCAAGGCTTCAAAGGATAGGATGACTCTCTCATTAGGGCTAATGCAGCTGGTGACTAAGTTTTAGCCAATGTTCATTTAGCATCCCTATTATAAAATTCAAGGGTCCTGAAGAATTATGCTGCATGTACTCTCTCTGCATTCTATAAATAAAACAAGAAAGCCTAAATAAATCCACATTTGTTTACAGCATGGTTTACTTAATATTTTAAGCCCACTATTTAAACCTACTACTCAGAAAAAAAATACTTTTTTCAAAATATTACTACTCAGTGAAATGCCTTTAGTCACTAAAGAGGTCTCATAGAGCTGTAAAAGGAAGTTAGTGCTGTTTTTATGCCTGCTGGTATAACATTCATTCTGCAGTCCATGGGTGAAGGAGTTATTTTGACCTTCAAGTCTTATTCTTAAAGAAATGCATTTCATCAGGGTATAGCTGCCATAGATGGTGGTTGCTCTTATGGATTCAGACAAAGTAAATTAGAAACAATTCACTATTCTAGATGCCATTGAAAATATTTGGGATTTATGGGGGACAGTCAACATATCCATATTAACCAGGAGTTTAGAAGTTTACTCCAAATTTCCTGGATGATTATGAGGGATTTAAAACTTCAGTTGGCAAAGTAACTGCAGATGTGGTAGAAATAGCAAGAGAAATAGATTTTGAAGTAGAGCTTGAGAATTTAGCTGAATTCCTTTAATCTCGTGGTAAAACTTAAATAGATGACAAGTAGCTTCTTACAGATAAGCAAAGAGGTTTTCTGAGAGGGAATCTACTACTGGTGAAGATGCCATGAACATTGTTGTAAAGACAACAAAGGATTTAGAATATTGCATTAACTTAGCTGATTAAGCAGTGGCAGGATTTGAGAAAACTGATTCCAACTTTGAAAGAAATTCTACTGTGGCTGAAATGCTATCAAATAGGTTCTTATTCTCATACTGCAAAGAAATCCTTCATGAAAGGCAGAGTCATTCACTGAAGTAAAATTCATTGTTGTCTTATGTTAAGAATTTGCCACAGCCACCCCAATCTTCAGGAGCCACCACCCTGGATTAGTCAGCAGCAATCAACATTGAGGGAAGACCCTTCACCAGCAAAAAATTAGGACTCCTTGAAAGCTCAGATGATCTTTATGATTTTTTTTTGCAATAAAATATGTTTAATTAAGGCATATAGATTTTTTTAAGGTAATGCTTTTGCACACTAAATGGACTATAATAATATAGTGTAAAGATAACTTTTATATGCATGAAAAAACAAAATTGTTGTCACTCATTTTATTGCAATATTTGCTTTATTTTGGTATTGGACCCACAATATCTCCAAGGTATGCCTATAAATTAGGTTATAAAAATAATTTGTTTATGATCAACACTGACAAGGTATGAATAAAATGATGGTGTTCTTATTCAAGTTTCTAAATAAATCTTTAGGTATAGAAAATACAGGCCCCTAAGATTTAAACACTGTTAAGTTTTTGCACAGTGTGTGGAAAAAAATTAAAAGCCTCCTGCCTTTTTTCCCCCTCGGGCATCTGTATAAATATTTAATATGTATCTGTTCGCCATTTAAAAATTATAATTGCTAAAAATCAATACTGGAAGACATTTGTGGTTCTTGGCGTGGAATTATTTTTGATTTTTTCATTTAATGAGCACAAGGTCAAATCCCCAAGAAAGAGCTAAAGAAAATAGCCTGTTCTTAGTTTTCTATTGATTTTTTTCTGATATATTAATGAAATATATATAAAATATTGAAATAAACTTTGTACAAATTATTCATTCACAGGCAAAGTATGCATTATATGTCTTTTTCCTTGTTCCTACAATAATTGCATTGAATAAACAGATCTATTTTATATTTTAATTATATTGATTATAATTCAACATATATTAAAATAATTTCAATTTTATTTAATATTTACTTTTTCACAAGTTATTGGGATACAGGTGTTATTTGGTTGTATTATTAAGTTCTTTAGCGGTGATTTCTAAGATTTTGGTGCACCCATAACCCTAGTAGTATACACTGCACCATATTTGTAGTCTTCTATCCCTCTCTCTCCCAGTCTTCCGTCCAAGTCTCCAATGTCCATTGCATCATTTTTATGCCTTTTCATCCTCATAGCTTAGCTCCCACATATCAGTGAGAATATACAACGTTTGGCTTTCCATTCCTAAGTTACTTCACTTAGAGTAATAGTCTCCAATCTCATCCAGGTCACTGAGAATGATATTAATTCATTCTTTTTGGTGGCTAAGTATTCTATCATATATATATACATATATGTGTATCATATATATACACATATGCATATATATGATATATATAATATATATACACATATGTATATATATGGTATATAATATATACACACATATGTATATATTATATAATATATATACGCACATATATGTATATGATATATAATATATATACCCACATATATGTATATGATCTATATTTTATCTCTCTCTCTCTCTCTCTCTCTCTCACAGTTTCTTTATCCATTTGTCAATTGATGGGCATTTGGGTTGGTTCCATGATTTTGTAATTGTGAATTGTGTTGCTATAAACATGCTTGTGCAAGTATCTTTTTAGAGTAATGACTTCTTTTGCTCTGGGTTGATACCCAGTATTGGATTGCTGGATCAAATTGTAGTTCTATATTTAGTTCTTTAAGGAATCTTCCACTGTTTTCTATAGTGACTGTACTAGTCTACATTCCCACCAGCAGTGTAGAAGTGTTCCCTTTTCACCATCCACCTCAGCATCTACTGTTTTCTGATTTTTTGATCATGGCCATTCTTGCAGGAGTGAGGTGGTATCACACTGTAGTTCTGATTTGCATTTCCCTGATCAATAGTGGTGTTGAGTATTTTTTAATATGTTTGTTGGCCATTTGTGTATCTTCTTTTGAGAATTGTCTACTCATGTCCTTAGCCCACTTTTGGATGGGATCATTTGTTTTTTATTACCAATTTGTTTGAGTTTGTTGTAGATTCTGGGTATTAGTCCCTTGTCAGATGTATAGACTTGTGAAGATTTTCTCTCACTCTGTGAGTTGTCTGTTTACTCTTCTGTCTGTTCCTTTTGCCATGCAAAAGCCCTTTAGTTTAGTTAGGTCCCTCTAATTTATCTTCGATTTTATTGCATTTGCTTTTGTGTTCTTGGTCATGAAATCCTTGCCTAAGCCAATGTCTAGAAGAGTTTTTCCAGTGTTATCTTCTGGAATTTTTATAGTTTCATGTCTTAGGTTTAAGTCCTTAATCAATCTGGAGTTTATTTTTGTATAAGGTGAGACATGAGAATCCAATTTCATTCACCTATATGTGACTTGCCAATTGTCGCAGCACTGTTTGTTATAAAGGGTGTCCTTTCCCCATTTTTATGTTTTGGTTTGCTTTGTCCAAGATCAGTTGGCTGTAAGTATTTGGGTTAATTTCTGGGTTCTCTATTCTGTTCCATTGGTCTATGTACCTATTTTGTACCAATACCATGCTGTTTCCGTGACTATAGCCTTATAGTATAGTTTGAAATCAGGGAGTGTGATGCTTTCAGATTGGCTCTTTTTGCTTAGTATTTCTTTGACTACGCAGACTTTTTTTTGGTTCAATATGAATTTTAGAACAGTTTTTTTCTAGTTCTGTGAAACTAGAAACTGTTTTTTCATCATTCTGTGAAGAATGATGGTGGTATTTTGATGAGGATTGCATTGAATTTGTAGATTGCTTTGGCAGTATGGTCATTTTCACAATATTGATTCTACCCATCCATGAGCATGGGCTGTGTTTCCATTTGTTTGTGTCGTCTATGTTTTCCTTTAGCAGTGCTTTGTAGTTTTCTTTGTAGAGGTCTTTCAACTCCTTAGGTATATTTTTAAGTTGTTGTTTTTGTTTGTTTGTTTGTTTGTTTTGCAGCTACTATAAAAGAGGTTGAGTTCTTGATTTGATTATCTACCTGGTCATTGTTGGTGTATAGAAGAGCTACTCATTTGTGTACATTAATCATGCATCCAAAAACTTTGCTGAATTCTTTGTTCAGTTCTAGGAGCTTTCTGGAGGAGTCCTTAGGGTTTTCAAAGTAAACAATCACATCATCAGCAAACAGAGACAATTTGACTTCTTCTTTACTGATTTGGATGTCCTTTTTTCTTTCTTTTCTTTCTCTTTCCTTTCTTTTCTCTCTTTCTTTCTCTTGTCTGATTGCTCTGGCTAGGAATTCCACTACTATGTTGAAGAGGAATGGTGACAGGGGCATCCTTGTCTGTTCCAGTTCTCAAAGGGAGTGCTTTCAACTTTTCCCCATTCAGTATTATGTTGACTGAGGTTTTGTCATAGTTTATTACAGTAAGGTATGTCTCACCCAGTGAGTCTACCCAGCTCTGATGAACCATCTATGAGTCTCTCAGTCATGATTTTCTGGTGGAGGTGGTGGGGAGTGCAATGGACTCTGTGAGGGTTCTTAGCTTTGGTGGTTTAATGCTCTATTTTTGTGCTATTTGGCCTCCTGCCAGGAGGTGGCACTTTCCAGAGAGCATCAGCTGTGGTATTATGGGGAGGAACTAGTAGCAGGGCCCTAAAACTCCCGAGATTATATGCCTTTTGTCTTCCACTACCAGGGTGGGTAGGGAAGGACCATCAGGTGGGGGCAGGGTTAGGCATGTCTGAGCTCAGGCTCTCCTTGAGCAGGTCTTGCTGCAGCTGCTGTGGGGGATTGGGGGTGAGATTCCCAGGACACTTGGGTACCCAGGAGGATTATGGCTGCCTCTGCTGAGTCATGCAGGGCTTGATTTGCACCCTGCCCTGAGACTTCTCATCTGGTTCAAATTGTTAAAAGTTCAGCTAGAGATTTGCTTCTTCCTGTGTTGTTTTAACCCCTGCTCCTCTCCTGTTGGATCCCTGTGGTGTCAGGCAGGAATGACCTGCTAGGGGACCCAGTGAGCTTCCAAGGCCTTTCTGCTGCTTCCTCTGCCACAGTATTTTACTCTGCTCTCTAAATTGACTCAGCTCCAGGTAAAGTTGGAAACTTCTCCCACAAACAGACCTTCAGTTTCTCTAGTGGGGAGTGTGTGCTGGAGAGAGGAGGGTCTCCCTTTCCCACTTCCACAGTTGGGACACTCACAGTTTTTAGGGGAATCTATTGGGTCCTGCAGGAGCAGTCTCCTTCCTTCAGAGGGTCTGTGGTCCTCTCAGGACCGCTGGTCTCAATTTTAATGAGGCAATTATTCACTGGCACAAACTTATGAGGAAAAAATGAATAATTCAGTAAAAAGCAATTGTCTCTCATTTTCTATACTAATTACTGAAGCTGCATTCGATTTTCAAAATGTAGTGGGCTTTTTCAATTTTCCAAGTATACACTGTATTCTTCTTTCAAATGCGGGATATCACCTTTTTAACTGTAGACGCTCCTTGACTTATGATTATGTCCTCGTCAACTCACTGTAAATTGAAAATAAGTTTCTAGTCCCATGTAATTTATTAAATAGTTCACTGACAGCAAAAAACAAAATGGTTGTATGGGTACTCAAAGTACAGTTTTTACTGAATGTGTATTACTTTTACACCATGGTAAAGTAAAATAAATCCTAAGTCAAAGTATTGTAAGTTGGAGACCATCTGAACAATGTACCCTTAGTACTTATGTTATTGATTTTTTTCTTAATTCATCATATCATCTTTAAAAAAGTCATCTTGATTAAATCTACTTTTCACTGGTCCCTAAAGACGTCAGAGCCTAAATATGTCCAGAGAAATATTTCTTATGCCAGCCTTAATTAACACAGGATCAATATTATCATTTAATATTATAAATTTGCATATGGATGATTATAAATTTTGAATATCATAATGAATCTTAAAAACTATGCCTATCACTGTATTCATAGAAATAACCACATATAACATTATTTCTATATTCTTTCTCCATCAGAAAGAGAACTGAATATGTTATATTCACGGAAGTAACCATATATAACATTATTTCTATATTCTTTCTACGTCAAAAAAAAGGACTATAATTTTCCTTTCTGTTTCTCAAAGTTTGCCTTACATGTTAGAGCAAACTAAATATAGTCCTTTGACCACCTGAACAAATCATTTGAACAGATTCACATTCTATCATGAGTGTAACCTATAATTCTCCAAATGTTAAGTATTTGAAAGTATTAATGAAATCAATTACCAACATAATTTTCACCTGCAAAATAGCTCAACTGGGTTTTCAATGGATTTTATCAAATAAGTATTTAAATAAGATAAGTAAAATATATTCTTGATTTGTTACAAACAATATTGAATCTTAAAAGTTCAAATATATAGTGTTTAAATTTTGAAACTGGCATCTTGACTACAAAGAAAAAAGATATTTAATGTGTTGTGAATTTAATTTTAATTAATCAATTAATTTAAAAATAACAGACAAATGTAAGTAATTTGGGTTCTATCTGTAACTGTCTGTGTGATCTTTGGGAAATTATTTAATAAATTCTGTATATATTTATTCACAGTATTAGAGGTTTGGACATGATGATCCCTAGCATGCCCTCTAGGTTTAAAATATTGTGACTTTTGCCTGTTGGTGGGTGAGGGACTAAAGGAGGGATAGCAGAGTGTGGGAGGATTGGGGAGGGATAACATTAAGAGAAATACCTAATGTAGATGGCAGGGGGATGGATGAAGCAAACCACCATGGCAGGTGTATATCTATGTAACAATCCTGTACAATCTGCACATGTACCCAAGAACTTAAAATATAATTTAAAAAAATACTGTGACTATAAAAATTTAACAAAAATAAAAATCCAACGTTATGCAGTATTCTAAGTATTGAGGCAATATATGAAGCAAAAGTATTAACTCAAGTACAATTCTGAACAAATTTTATGTTGAATACTGATACCTAACCTAAAGATTTACATTTAATTGTATAGTTTAGGTACTCCCTGGTGGCTTATTTTTTTTTTTCCAGGGTGGGAGGAGAGGAAGAAATCTTGAGGGAGTATCTTGCAATCTGAATATTTTTCTTCCTAATAACATATTTAAATCTGGTAATCATTAGATAAAGGGTGCTATATACGCTTTGTATAAATTTCTAATTTCACTTTATTTAGCCTACTATATTTAACTGTGATTTGACTTTTCTCTTTTAATAATAAATATTTTACTTAAATAGGCAAGACTAATGATCTTTACCAATAAAGTTAATATTTTTATAGTTAGGAAAAAATGCATTAAAATGTAGAGGAAAAATGTTATCTTAAAATTCTCCTAAGAATTTCTTTCTCTTTTCTGTATTATTTGTATTCTGAACTTTTTTGCTAGTTGGCATTAATTGGTGACAACTGGTTGTATGTATCTGGTAATAACAATGAGATTGAGGAACTGAATGAGATTACATGAAGGGTGAGTAGTATTCATTTCAATTTTCAAATTTGTGCGTATTAAAAAATAAGCCTGAGAAGAAACAGGAAGTTTGTCAAATTAGTAATTCCTGAGGAATACAAAAGTTTTACATTAATTTGAAATCTCTGAGAAGTAATCTTTACATGCAGATACAATGAAGGCAGATTAGCCCCCACATTCAAGATGTCTCAAAGTCTTTGAGTACATTTATTTACATTCTAGTCTATCTGAATAGTTAAGTAGATGAGGAATTGTAGCTTGTATAGCTGGAAACTAGAGGTAACAATTCTTCTTCCAAGATAACCTACGTCTGTTATAAAAGGCCAATTAAATTGCTATTTTGGATCTACCAACCATATAACCTTTAATAAAACCTGTTACCTTTTTGAGTCTCTACTGCCTTATCCACTTAAAGAATATTCTAATAAACTTTAGAAATTTCCAAAGTGTTCCATTTTTAGTACTTTTTAATTATCAGAGAAGATCAAAAGAGCCTAAATATTAAAAATAAAAACAACTAAATAAGATATGCTAGTAGGTGGAAGATAATCTGAATCATTAAGACTTCATTTAATATGAAGTAATATGAGAGAAAGAAAACCTAGACCATGAAGATATATGACAATTTTGACCTGTGGAGAAGCCATCAGTCAAAACTAAGTGAAGCAATGAAGATGCAACAGAGGAAAATTCTCTGAAGAGGCAGAAATAAAGTAACACATATATTAAATGGTGAAGACAGAGAATCATATCAAATAGATGAAAAGGAATATTTAGATTTTTTACCTCTAAAGATAAGGTAGACTTAAAAGTTGGAATAAAGTACAACATGGAGGATCTTCCAGCTCTGTATGTTTAAGGGAGGCTATTAATGGCTTCTTGGGTAAAATAGTTTTTAGACCCCTTGGTAGTCCGCTTCTGCTCCCTTTGTCAGAATTTATCATAAGATTGCAAATACTAGAACAAAATTAGGTTGTAGAAAACTGAAACCAAATACTAGAGGGAAGAAAGTAATAAAAGAATCCATACGTCTTAGTCAAGAAAATGATTTGCTTCTAGTCTAAGAAAGTGTACAAATTCAATAACTGTGGCATGTTACTATACTCTGAGAAATCATGAAGGAGATACAAAGAATGGATATGGGAAAGTGACCTTCCTGTTTTTGAACAAGGAAGGTCCATTTCATAATCCACAGGCCAGTGAGCATGACAGAGAATTAATATTAGAACAAAAGCATTTTTGTGAGTACCTACAATAGGAAGAATTGAGCAATAGACCTTGCATGTTATCACTAAACTCAATAATATAAAGCATTGTATTAACACTTTATATCATTGTGTAGGATTGGTGCTTAATCCACTGTGTAGGATTTGTCTGATATACAATCCTTTAGAGGTTTATAAAGTTGAAGCTCTAAAGAATTATATATCTGACAAATCCTACACAGTAAGTCATAATGCCTGATCTATAACCTGGTTCTCTTCACTGCAAATCCCATGCTCTTTCTACAACATCTAATAACAGAAAGTATCCTGATATTAGAATGTTAAGTTTTTTACTCTGGAGACATTAAAAAAACTTACAACTTTTCTTTTTAAAATACATCCTAGACTGTCAGTTTCCTATTGCTGTGTAACAAACCAGCATAAAAATGAATGTTTTAAAACAATGACCATTCATTTAGGTAATAATTATTTAAGTCTGCAATTTAGGCTGGGCTCATCAGATTAATTGTTCTAATCTCAGCTGATCTCCTTGAATCTGCAGTCAGGAGGGAACTCTGCTTCTTGGTGTTTACTTATTTTTGGCTGGAAAAACAGTGGTGGACTGGGCACCTGGGCCATGTAAACCTTGTTATCTACCCGGCTAGACTAGGTTCAAAAGTGTTTTGAGAGAGAAGAGAAAACATGAATGATCTTGTCTAAGTCTATCCCTTCTTCTATAACAAAAATACTACAGACTGGATAATTTATAAATAACATAAATTTATTTCTCAATGTTCTGGAGGCTGGAAATTTCAAGATCAAAGAGCCAGTAGCTTTGGTGGCTGGTGAGAGCCTGGATATTGTTACTGAAATGGCACTTTGAACACAGACCTCACCTGGTGGAAAGACAAAAAGGACAAAAGAGGATAGCCAGTTCCCTTTACTTCTTTTATAGTAGCATCAATTCCATTCAATGAGTGTATAGCCCTTATGATGTAATCACATCCCCAAACCCCACTTTCTAACACCATCACCTTTGTGTTTAACTTGCAACATATGATTTTTGGAGAGACACATATATTCAAATCATAGCAGACTCGCGAGGTTAGGCTCAGAACTACAACATCACTTTCACTGAATCGCCTTAGCCAAAACAAGTCTCAAGGTCAGTCTATTTTGTTCATCCCCTCTTTAAGCAGTCAATGAGAAAGGAATTCCTGTCCTAGGTTATACCTAAACACACAACGTCTGAGTCTCGATAGATGAGCGTGATGGCAGTTTAGTGATCATGTATACTTACAGCCTCGGGGAAGAGGAAGCCACATTACATAGGGACACTTGGGAGGTGCTTTCTGGGTCACACGGAACCAGGTGAGTCTGTGGACAGCAATGTTCATAGGAGTACCTTCTGGTTCCCAAGGGAGAATGTAACTGGCTTGTTTGAGTCATTTTGCAAGCTAGAAGGAAGGTGAAGCCCATTAGATTGAGAACCTGGTAGAGTGAACCTGGTCTGGCTGATAAGGGAACTGGTTGGTTAGACTGAGAGACTTGCCTATTTGGTAGGAGGTATATCTGGCCAAAATTGGGGAACTCGTGGTAGGGTGTTGGGTCCCTCTGAGACTCAAGGATATTAAGAGAGCACTTAATTAATTGCATATAACTTTCAGGCCTTACACCACACAGCCCAGATTGAATGAGTAGAGAAATAAACTTCACTTGTTTAGTCGCTGTGTCCCCCTGATTTATCTAAACTGAAACCATGTATCCTAGAATTCTCTTTCCTGCATGGATCTGGGCAAAGATTGGCTACTAGAGAAATTTACATGGGACCTAGAAGGTGAAAGTGAAGCAGCAGCCATGTTAGTATTAGGTATGTGGGTGTAAGACAGACACTTTTGTAGCATCGTAGCAAATGCAAATTGTCACAGATCAGCTGGCTTACCTGTCGAACTACCTGTGGAGATATAGCCAGGCCTACATTTCCTCCAGGTTTTATGAATCTCTGTCAAAACCTGTGAAATATCTTAGATTTTACCCACCTTGCAATCTAACAAATTAGCCTACTACAATTTTGTGGAGGCTGGCAGAAGACATGAAAGTCTTGGATCAGAATCAAAGGACTTTATTATTTAGGACACAACAAGCAACATAAACTTCATGTTTTTGCAGGTTCTCCTCATTTTCCAAAATCCACACAGTCAGCATAGAGCTGTCCAGGTTGATACTGTACATTGAAATTAAGAAATACCAGTTCTGTGAAGAAGGTCATTGGTAGCTTTGTGGTGATAGCATTAAATCTATAAATTACTTTAGGCAGTATGGCCATTTTCACGATATTGATTTTTCCTAACCATGAGTATGGAATGTTTTTCTATCTGTTTGTGTCCTCTCTTATTTCCTTGAGCAGTGGTTTGTAGTTCTCCTTGAAGAGGTCCTTCACATCCCTTGTTAGTTGAATTCCTACGTATTTTATTCTCTTTGTAGCAATTGTGAATGGGAGTTCACTCATAATTTGGCTCTCTGTTTGTCTGTTGTTGGTGTATAGGAATGCTTGTGATTTTTGCACATTGATTTTGTATCCTGAGACTTTGCTGAAGTTGCTTATCAGTTTCAGGAGATTTTGGGCTGAGACGATGAGGTCTTCTAAATATACAATCATGTCGTCTGCAAATAGAGACAATTTGACTTCCTCTTTTCCTAATTGAATGCTCTTTATTTCTTTTTCTTGCCTGATTTCCCTGGCCAGAACTTCCAATATTGTATTGAATAGAAGTGGTGAGAGAGGGCATCCTTGTCTTGTGCTAGTTTTCAAAAGGAATGCCTCCAGTTTTTGCCTGTTCAGCATGATATTAGCTGTGGGTTTGCCATAAATAGCTCATATTATGTTGAGATACGTTCCATCGATACCTAGTTTACTGAGAGTTTTTAGGATAAAGTTCTGTTGAATTTTGTTGAGGGCCTTCTCTGCATCTATTGAGATAATCATGTGGTTTTTGTCTTTGGTTCTGTTTATGTGATGGATTACATTTATAGATTTGCGTATGTTGAACCAGCCTTGCAGCCCAGGTTTAAAACCTACTTGATCGTGATGGATAAGCTTTTTGATGTGCTATTGGATTCGGTGTGCCAGTATTTTATTGGGGATTTTCACATCAATATTCATCATGGATATTGTAATCAAAACAGCATGGTATTGGTACCAAAAGAGAGATATAAACCAATGGAACAGAACAGAGGCCTCAGAAATAATGCCACACATCTAAAACCATCTGATCTTTGACAAACCTGACAAAGACAAAGAATGAGGAAAGGATTCCCTATTTAATAAATAGTGTTGGCAAAACTGGCTAACCATATGCAGAAAGCTGAAATTGGATCCCTTCCTTACACCTTATACAAAAATTAAATCCAGATGGATTAAAGATTTAAACATAAGACCTAACACCATAAAAATCCTAGAAGAAAACCTAGGCAATACTATTCAGGACATGGCATGCGCAAGGACTTGATGACTAAAACACCAAAAGCAATGGCAACAAAAGCCAAAATAGACAAATGGGATCTAATTAAACTAAAGAGATTCTGCACAGCAAAAAAAACTATCATTAAAGTGAACCAGAAACCAACAGAATGGGAAAAGATTTGCGCAATCTGCCCATCTGACAAAGGGCTAATATCCAGAATCTACAAAGAACTTAAACAAATTTACAAGAAAAAAACAAACAACTCCATCAAAAAGTAGGCAAAGGATATGAACAGACAATTCTCAAAAGCAGACATTTATGCAGCGAACAAACATATGGAAAAAAGCTCATCATCACTGGTCATTAGAGAAATGCAAATTAAAACCACATTGAGATACCATTTCACGCCAGTTAGAATGGTGATCATTAAAAACTCTGGAGACAACAGATGCTGGAGAGGATATGGAGAAATAGGAATGCTTTTACAATGTTGGTGGGAGTGTAAATTAGTTCAACCATTGTGGAAGGCAGTGTGGCATATCCTCAAGGATCTGGAAATAGAAATTCCATTTGGTCCAGCGATCCCATTACTATATATATACCCAAAGGATTATAAATAATTCTATCATAAAGACACATACACACATATGTTTATTGCGGCACTGTTCACAATAGCAAAGACTTGGAACCAACCCAAATGCCCATCAATGATAGACTGAATAAAGAAAATGTGGCACATATACACCATGGAATACTATGCAGCCATGAAAAAGGATGAGCTTGTGTCCTTTGCAGGAACATGGATAAAGCTGGAAACCATCATTCTCAACAAACTGACACAAGAACAGAGAACCAAACACATCATGTTCTCATTCATAAATGGGTGTTGAACAATGAGAACACATGGACACAGGGAGGGGAACATCACACACTGGGGCCTGTTGTGGAGTGAAGGCTAGGGGAGGGATAGCAGGGAATGGGAGGATTGGGGAGGGACATCATTCGAAGAAATATCTAATGCAGATGACAGGGTGATGGAAGCAGCAAACCATCATGGCACATGTGTACCTATGTAACAAACCTTCATGTTCTTCACATGTATCCCAGAACTTAAAGTGTAATTTTAAAAATTGAAAATAAATAAAAATAAATATGGCATACTAAAATAAAGATGATCTTTGAATTAAAATAAGCAACACTAGAAGAAGATGATGACATCAGAGGTGGTCAACTTTCCATAGACATGGGGCCAGACTTGTTTCTAAATGCGTGGTTATACTTGCTTTATAGTAGGTGTTATTCTTGTCATCTTAGAAATATTGATGGTTGCTACCATCTTATGTAAAGTAGGACATTTGCCTTATTTTAACTAAATTTCTTAAATTAACTAAAATGAATTTTACATTTTTTCCTCATAGTTTTCCCTCTGACCCAATGCATAGAATGGCATAACACTTTGGTTAAGTTATCCCAAAATGTTGCCACTAGATGAAACCTATCAGATTATTGAATTTGCCACATAACTCCTAGATCAATTCATGACTAATATATGCCATTAGTAATACATTCCAGTGACTTCTCAGATTTCCCTAAAGTCACCACTTCTTTAGATTGACTTCTTTCTGAATTGACTTTCCAGATCTGACTTCTTTCTGAATTGACTTTTCCAATACTATGACTCCTTGTTTTAATGTGTCCTTTGTTATTAATGTTGGAAGCTCACTCTGTTTCACAGGATATCCACAATTCATGGACTACTGGGTTGACAAATGTAGTCTATATAAAATTAAAAATAAGTCCTTACTAAGCCAATACCTAAATTTTAAGACTTTTATGTAAATGGATTCTGAAAAGCTTGCAAGGGAAGGAACCCATGGTTCAATTTGGTATTGTCAGGACTCCCTATGAATAAATCTATTAGTTAACATACCCTTGGGGGTATCACCTGTGCTCCCTCAGGCTATTTTTTTTTATGTGAAGTGAGGTCTGATCTGCCTTCACAAAGATGAGCACACTGTTGCCCCAGCAGCTTACAAATAGAAGGTTTCTGCTTGCTGAGACATTTTGTAGCCCCCTTATCCTTACACAAATATAGAAAATAACCCCCTTTTTCTTTACATTATAGAGCTAAAAGGTCTATGTTAGTAGGACATGAAGATAATATAGGTCAAAGCATGCTAGAAATAATTCCAAGTTCTGGAGTTTATGTCAGTTGAAATACGATATTTTCTTTTTGAGACAAGGTCTTGCTGTTGCCCAGGCTAGAGTGCAGTGGCATGATCTTGGATCACTGCAACCTTCACATCCCAGGCTTGAGTGATTCTCATGCTTCAGCCTCCCAAGTAGCTGGGACCACAGGTGCACGCAACCGTGCCTGGCTAAATTTTTGTATTTTTTTGTAGAGACAGGGTTTCACCATGTTGCCCAGGCTGGTCTCAAACTCCTGAGCTCAAGTAATCTGCCCACTTTGGCCTCCCAAAGTGCTGAGATTACAGGCATGAGCCACTTCAGGTCTGAGATATGATTTGAAACCTATCCACCACTATTTGTCAGATAGATGAAGACATTGCAAAAAGTATTGTGGCTCAACAAAAATCCTTAAATTTTTGTAGCCCGAGTAGTACTAGACAATAGAATTGCTTTAGATTACTTGTTGGCTGAAAAAGGAGGTATCTGTGCAATAGCAAAACCACCTGTTATACTTACATTAACATCTCCGGAGAAGTAGAAACAAGATTGGAAAGGATAACTTAGAAGGCTAAATGGCTACAAGATATAAGTAAAATTGATCCTTCAAATGACTTATTTAGTTGTTTATCCTCAGGACTAAGTTCTCTATTTTGCTCTGGCATTCAAGTTGTGATTATGATCATCATAAGCATGGTTGTTATTTTTCTGGTTATTAAGTTAATCATGATTTATCTTTCTACTTGTTTAAAATCAGCAAACTAATGATTTTTTTACAGAATTGTAATTGAAGAGGCAGCACTGTAGCCTGATCAATTACAAAATCACCTCCCTGGTGCCCTAAATTTGGGCTATAAACTCTACCAGTGTCAATTTGTCCAAAACCCTCTGCTATGGGACATAGCCTAGGAATGAGCCTTCCCAGTTACATAGGACCCAAACTCTTGAACATAAAAGGAGTCAGAATTATTTAATTCATCTATAATGCTTTCTTGAAGAGTGTAAAGCTAATTAAAAATGAAAGCTGTTGGAATTTCTAATTATTTTGATGCATAAAGGAAAGTGATTATTGGACCTGAGTCATGTGACAGGCAGCTGTAACATTTGTTCCTCTGATTATAGATTAGCCTTTTATTTATGTACATTATTTTACAAAATGTAAAAAGTCTAAAGGATGCCAGAGAAGAAATGTTTCTTTACTGTATTCACAAAGATTAACTTCCCTCTTACTTTTCCCATACAATGATCTCACAACTCTCATATTCTCTAAAATAAAATGTTAAATGTACTCTTTTTAGTTAGAAAAACAGCTGTATCTAATCAAATTGCTATAACTAATAAACCAGCCTTTTACAAAAATGTCATTCTGTTAAATTTTTTTGTTGTTTTCTGCCTAAAAACCAAGATCTAACTCTTTAGCTTCAGAGCACTGACCCCATTTATTTGAGGTCTGTTTTACCTGAATAGCCATTCTCAGTTTTGTGCTTAAATAAACTCCTTAAAATGGATTCTGATCCTTTCAATTATTTCAGTTAACAATGTCATTTCTATGCATAATGATTTGCTACCACAAACTTATGCAGAAACCAGGGATCATTGTGGCAGAAGGTGGTATCAACTCTTCACCCAACCCTCTTACAGTTCAAAAATAGTGAGAAAGGATATTTCCCTTGACCCATTTATGGAACTCATGAAGGAGTGGCTCATTTACCCAGTTGACAGCTCTGAACCCCTCATGGGAGGGGGAGAACACATAAGCAGGTGCAGGAGCTGCAGCAAATGAACAGTGGAATTGTCTAGTCACTGCTCTCTGCTGGGAGCAGGTTGTGTGTGGGTCCTGAGGCAGCATCCAAGTGCGTTACAATGCTGTTCTAGCTTTGCGGTCCATGAGTGGGTGTCTGCAACACTCAGAGCCCCAGAGGGCATGTTTTGCAATCAGTGCTCCTTCAGCATTTGTTGTCCACGGATGGCTAAGTGTTAAGCAGCATTTTACATCCTGCCCTCTTGGTACTTGAGTTCTTGTTCAGCATCCAGGAAGAATTAGGTCACACAAACAAATTGAAGGGTGTCGTACGTGGAGGACGTTATTGAGTGGTGCTAGTGTCTCTCAGTGGGAAGGGAAGCTAGAAGAGGGATGGAGTGGGAAAATAATCCCCCGGAATTTGGCCACCCCCGGCCGAACGTATACTGTTAGGCATACCTAACATAAGTGCTTAAGAAATGTTTGTACCTCTTATAGAAGGGGTATACTTTCTCCCCACATTCATGTTGTACTTGGTCAGTGTAAGGTGAATCAACATGACCTGTCACATCTAAGCAGAAGTCTTAAGCTAAATTGAATAGTATCATTCTGGTTCTTGTTCTTTTCTTTCTCCATGAGTATAGCACAGCCCAAATAGGGGCTGCTACTTTAGCCTGAGCCCCAGGATCAGAAACTCTATAAAGCTCACCCACGGCCAGGAACAGACCCAGATCTGTGAGAATATAACAGGTGAAAAAAATAAATAATTTACACAAGCCACCCCAGAGTCTAGGCTTGTTTGTTATCATAACAAAGCTGACTAATACACAAGGGATATCAAGTCTGTGCCTTGGCAGTCTGTGCCTTGGCAAGATGAGAGGGTAGAGGAGAAGACATGGGAAACAGGTATGTTGTAACTGTTTTTTGACTGTTTTGTTTCTCAGTTTCCAGGATAAACTCAGAAATTGTATGTCTTTGTACCAAAAAAAGACAATGCTTTCATTGCTTCCCTTGGGACTGAGACTTTATCATGACTCCAGGGGATCTGGAAGTCATTCCTCAGGATCATTTCCTATTCCTTGGGTCCCCTAGATAGAAAAATTCATGCCAGTAGGGCTCAACATGTTGGATTTACTTTTTTTTTTAATCTTACTATTAATGTTGTCTCTACAAAAACAGAAAAAAACAGAGTTGTTTTAACCATAGTAGGAAAGAATGCAGTTATGCAGCATAATATCTCCAGTGATTTATTAAAGTTCATTTAAATAGCTACTGCCTTACAACACTTCTTTGTATCACTTTTCACTGGAACGTGCTATATATTTTTTTACTATTCCGCAGAATCAGGTGAGCAGATATTCTTGAGCTGTTACCAACAACCAATAGCCAATCAGCATAATAGAAGTCAGCTGAGTTTGACCTCAGGCCAAAAAGTAGTTTCACATCTAGAAAAAGACCCCTTTTCTTTCTATTAACATGTATTCTCCTCTTTCAATTTTTCATGCTAGTGCTTCTACATACAAAGTTATCTATTAAGCACCCATTACACACCAGACATCTTACATATTTATATGTAGCTTACAGTATCTACAACAACCCTTCAAGATAAGCAATCATTCCCAATTTACAGATAGTCAGTAACTTACTATCTAAGTTTTCTACTGCGACTGTAAGAAATTCCCACAAACTAAATAGCTTAAAATAACATCCATTTATTATCTCACAGTTCTGTAGGTCAGAATCCAGGTATGACATAACTCAACTGGATCCTCTGCTTAGGGTCTCATAAGGATGAAATCAAGGTATCGGCAGTGTTGTGCTTACCGGAGGCCCTGGGGGTGAACAAGCTTCCAGCCTCATTTAGGTTGTTGGCAGGATTCAGATACTTGTGGTTGTGGGTCTAAAATTCCCATTTCCTTGCTGGCTGTCATCCAGGAGCCTCTCTTGGCTCCTCCATCTTCAAACCAGCAGTGGCCGATCCAGTCCTTCTCATGCTTTTAATCTCTCTGACTTTCCCTTCTGCCACATTTACTCTGCCTTTCTCTTCCCCTACATCGCTCTGATCTCAGCTGGAGAAAGTTTCTGCTTTTAAGGGCTGATGTGATTAAACTGGGCCCACCTGGCTGTAGGGTTTTGCCATGAAAGTAACATATTTACAGTTTCCAGGGATTAGGACAGAGGTAGATGTGAACTAAGGCTTATTTGGCATTGAGGCTCATGCCCTTACCATGAATCCACTATGTCTTTCTAATACATTTCATTTTCTAGAGCATGTAATAAAAAGGAAAACAGAGGAGGAAAAATGTCTTAAGCAAAGCATAAATGTATTTAGTAAATAAAAGTCTGTTTCCATTTTCCAACATGATTTATACCTTTGGAATAAAGCACTCAAAATAGCCAAATTTCAAATAAAGCAATGTTGTTGTTTTACTCCATATTCTGAAGGAGCAATGAGAGTGCATATTCAGTATACATATACTTTTCACAATAAATATAGATGAAAATTGCCAGAATCACTTTGCTAATTAATTCAAGACTGAGTAGGCTTATTTCTGGCAGAAATGAAAGCACTTTCAATACAAAATACTCTCTTAGATCCACTAACACTACAAGGTAGCTTAAGGGTTTCATTACACCAGGCACACGCTACCCCCGATTGTCAGTAATAACTAAGGCCTCACAGTATTTCTGAGAAGCCGACACATTGACTTCCTGGACCCTGAAGCAAAGTTTGGTTTTCCTCTTACAATGTGCTTGAATGTAGTCCTGCAAGAGGGTCCGAGCTTGTACCACTTATCACACAACAGCCAATAAGTCAAGAGACAAAGTGTTAGGTCAAGGAAGGTGACTTTATTCAGACAGCCACAAACTGAGAAGGCAGTGGACTAGTTTTCTAAAAAACAATCTTAAGTCAGAACAAATTTCAGGCTCTTTTTACATTAAGGGTACGGGGAAGAAGAGGAGATTTAACTCAAAAGAGATAACCAAGGGCCACAGACATCTGGGTGCCAGTGAGGGTCCAAGGAGATTGGAAGACTTCCTTGTCTTGGTCAGGTCACAATGTTTCTATAAGTCTTTAACATAATATTGGTACGTGTATGTACACTCTCCTTATCTTCTCAGGGGTTATTTTTAGGAAAGGGACTGTTATCATTTTTTCTGAAGCTGAACTAAACTACATTCCTCCCATAATTAACTGATCTCAATGCAAAGCTAATCAGAAGCTTTTAGCCTAAAGTATATTACTGCAGGTGGGAGGAGGAAGTCAGAGGCAAAATGGAAGCAGTCATGCTAGCCTCCCCCTACTGTTACAGTACCCACACTGATCTGGATCCCAATATTGGCAGAGTCTTGTCAGAGTTAAAGGTTATAATATAAAACAGAGAGATGAATGGGACCATGACAAATCACTTTTGGAGTTGAATTGGCCTATCACTAAAGCCTGACCGCAGACATCAGGCACACCTAGCATAAGTGCTTAAGAAATGCTTGTTTACAACTTTACCACTGAATTCTCATGTCCAATGAATGAGTCACTGATTTATTTATTTGATATTTATATTAGGTATTCTGATGTACTGAACAAGGAACTGGAGGTACAATGCATACCACAGTCTTTGCTCTCAAAGAGCTCATGATCTGACTGGGAAATTTTAGGCCATATAAATGTATAAGAATGACTTGCCCAAAGTAGAAATCAGTAAATATGAGTTGAATAAATAATAATAGTCGGAAACTTGTAAACTTGAACATGTAAAAAATGCTCAACAGCATATTTGTTAGGGAAATGTGAATCGGAACCACAGTGGGATACCACTTCACACCCACCAGGATGGTTATATTTTAAAATGGAAAATAACAAGTGTCAGCAAAAATTTAGAGGAATTTGAGTCCTCACACATTGCTGGTGAGATTGTAAAATGGTGCAGCCATTTTGGAATATATTTTAGCAGTTCCTCAAAAGATTAAACATAAAGTTGTCATATTAACTAGAAATTACCCTCATAGTGGAATTTATTGAAGTTTATTTAATGGAGTATATAAACTATGGAGTATATGGCACAATGGAATATATATACATCTAGACAGATAGATAGACCCAAAAGAATAAAAGGCATTCAAACAAAAACTTGTACATGAATATTCATAGAAGTATTATTCATGAGAGCCAAAAAGTAGAAAAAAAACCCAAAAGTCCATCAGCTGATGAATAAATTTAAAAAATGTGTTATAGCAATACAATGGAATGTTATTTCACAATAAAAGGAAATGAAGTACTGATACATGCTACAACTTCGATGAGCCTTGAAAATATGCCAAGTAAAATAATCCTGACACAAAAAAACACATATTATGTGATTATATTTGTAAGAAAACTCAGAAAAGACAAATTTGTAGAAAAAATGTAGATTACTGGTTACCACTAAATATCCAGAATAGGCAGATATAGAGAGACAGAAAGTAGTTTAGGGCTGCCTATGACTGGAAGAGCTGGGGGAATTGGAAGATGATAGCTAAAGGTACAGAGTTTCTTTTAGGGGTGATCAAAATATTTTAAAATTATGTTGATGGTTATACAACTCTTTGAATACACTAAAAACCACTGAATTTTACACTGGTAACTGCAAATGAGGCACCCTTTTTGAAGGTCATCCTTTGATTTCCTTCTAGGACAGCAAAAGAGTACTTCCTTCATTTGAGCACTTGGCACATCATTGCTAGTGGGGCTCAGACAGGATTTGTATTTTACCAAATACTGACATCTCTTTAAATGATAAGGATAAACGATGCCTGAAAAACTCCCCTTTCTTTTCCCTTAACAGCAATCGCTTGCACGTGAAAATCAACTCCAGTCTAGAGTCTACCCTGGGGGTGAGCCTGGGCTTGGCCCATATCTGTCCGAGCTTGAGCTTCCTCTAGTGTATAATGGAGATGATATCAGATAGGGTTGCTGAGAATCACAAATGATCTATGTAAATATGTTTCATATGAGAAAGTCATTCACTATAATATTGCCAGGTGTTATTTCTGCACACCATGATTATAATTGTTTTATTTTCTTCATTATGTTCATATATACTTCTCAAGTTTCCACAGAAATCTAAAGAAAAAAGTGTTACATGTTCTTATAAGTTACAATACAAATAGTAGAAGTTGTTTCTGTTTGATAAATTGGATTAGGGAATCCAATGAAATAGGTTTTTCAGGGGGAGGGTTGGGGTTAATTTGGGTTTGGTACACAGGAAAGCAGTCACAGGTAAGGAAGATGCACTAGTCATATAAGCTTGAGTGAATCACTTAACCCCAGTGACTCTCAGTTTTCTTATCTGTAAAACAATTATAATACATCCTACCTAAAAATATTTTGTGATGATTCAATGGATGTGAAAGCATCTAGTGCAAGGCCTGGCCTGTAGTAAGTGCTCGATATATCTGTTTCCTGTACCTAAAAAGAAAGAAAGAGGAAAAGAAGGGAGGAAGAGAAGGAAGGAGTTTAGGTCTATGAATTCACCCCATCTAACTTAGTGTAAGTATTTTTTTCATTAATAGAGAGGGTTCTAATTGAGAAAGTGTAAAGCTTTCTAACTCTTACAGATAAAAATGTGTCATCTGTTTCATGTCTCTAAGAAAAGTAAAATCAATATTTGAATTAATTGAAGAAATTAAGTGACTACAGAAATAAGTTTTGAATTTAATAAATTTCAACAAGAAAGTACTTGGTAAATGATGATAAAGACAGCCACAGAGCACTTGTCTTTAAGACATTCTTCATAAAAGTTCAGAAAGAAAAATCAATCAATCCATTGCTTGGTAGGTACACTGGCAGATAGCACAACTAATAGACCTGGGGTAAACCCAAGTGCCATTATTCACCTAAAAGTTAAGCCACCTAAGGAAATGAGACTTACAAAAAAAAACCAGATAAGCATTTTAAGTATTGAGCAGAATGTGTTTAGTTTCTGTAGCTGTTCAGCACATAAATTCCTAGACTGTCATTGCTGAAAGACCTCACAGATATAGAATCCAAGAACCCTCTTCTCATTTTACAGATGGGGAAATGAGACCCAGAGAAGAAGAAATGGCATGCTTACAGTCTTTGATCTGGTTAAAAGAGTTGAGACTAGAGCCCAGAACTGCAGACACACACTCCTTTCTTCATAACTCCTATTATTTGGAGTTTAATGTCTAACCAACAGAAAAGGATGGAGAGAACATATGCATGCAATTATTGTCAAGGTCATTAGATGAAAGAAGACTTCACTACTGCTCCCATCCCCATGCGCCACCCACTTGTCCTCTGTGACTATCACCTATAATAGGGTGCCCCAGGGCTGAGCCCTGACTCCCAACAATGCTCTCTGACGTTCATTCAACACATATTTCCTAAGCTCCTACTTTCCTTAAGTGCCTGCTCTGCAATGTATGTCAAGTCTAAGGACAAGATAGGGGCAAAAATGGGAAAGCAAATTTCAAGGTCAATAGCCAGGAAGATCAGAAGCAACTAAACCTGGGAGGATGAGTGGATCTGAAACTGTTCTCATATTTAGTGGTTTGTTTGTGTCCTAAGGTAAATGGTATATACATATATTTTATGTATTGTACTTTAGTTTCTGGGGTACACGTGCAGATGTTCCAGGATTGTTGCTTAGGTACACACATGCCATGGTGGTTTGCTGTCTCCATTCCCCCATGACCTACATCAGGCATTTCTCCCAGTATTATCCCTCCCCAACCTACCCAACCCCTGCTGTCCCTCCCCTAGTCCCCCACCCCCCAACAGACCCCAGTGTATGATGTTCCCCTCCCTGTGCCCATGTGTTCTCATTGTTCAACACCCACCTATGAGTGAGAAAATGCGGTGTTTGGTTTTCTGTTCTTGTGTCAATTTGCTGAGAATGATGGTTTCTAGATTCATCCATGTCCCCACAAAGGACACAAACTCATCGCTTTTTATGGCTGCATAGTATTCCATGGTGTATATGTGCCACATTTTCCCTGTCCAGTCTATCATTGATGGGCATTTGGGTTGGTTCCAGGTATTTGCTATCGTAAACAGTGCCACAGTGAACATATGTGTGCATGTGTCTTTATAACAGAATGATTTATAATCCTTTGGGTATATACCCAGTAATCAGATTGCTGGGTCAAATGGAATTTCTATTTCTAGATCCTTGAGGAAGAGCCACACTGTCTTCCACAATGGTTGAACTAATTTACACTCCCACCAACATTGTAAAAGTATTCATATTTCTCCACATCCTCTCCAGCATCTGTTGTCTCCAGATTTTTTAATGATCGCCATTCTAACTGGCGTGAGATGGTATCTCAATGTGGTTTTGATTTGCATTTCTCTAATGACCAGTGATGATGAGCGTTTTTTCATATGTTTGTTGGCCTCATAAATGCCTTCTATTGAGAAGCACCTGTTCATATCTTTCACCCACATTTGAATGGGTTTCTTTGTTTTTTTCTTGTAAATCTGCTTTAGTTCTTTGTAGATTCTGGATATTAGCCCTTTGTCAGATGGGTAGATTACAAAATTTTTTTTCCCATTCTGTTGGTTGCTGGTTCACCCTAATGATTGTTTCTTTTGCTGTGCAGAAACTCTTAAGTTTAATTGGATCCCATTTGTCTATTTTGGCTTCTGTTGCCATTGCTTTTGGTGTTTTAGTCATGAAGTCCTTGCCTCTGCCTATGTCCTGAATGATATTGCCTAGGTTTTCTTCTAGGGTTTTTATGGTGTTAGGTCTTATGCTTAAATATTTAATGCACCTGGAGTTAATTTTAGTGTAAGGTGTAAGAAAGGGGTCCAGTTTCAGCTTTCTGCACATGGCTAGCCAGTTTTCCCAACACCATTTATTAAACAGGAAATCCTTAACCATTGCTTATTTTTGTCAGGTTTGTCAAAGATCAGATAGTTGTAGATGTGTGGCATTGCTTCTGAGGCCTCTATTCTGTTCTACTGGTCTATATGTCTGTTTTGGTACCAGTACCATGCTGTTTTGATTCCTGTATCCTTGTAATATAGTTTGAAGGCAGATAGTGTGATGCCTCCAGCTTTGTTCTTTTTGCTTAGGATTGTCTTGGCTATGCAGGCTCTTTTTTGGTTCCATATGACATTTAAAATGGTTTTTTCCAGTTCTTTGAAGAAGGTCAATGGTAGCTTGATAGGGATAGCATTAAATCTATAAATTACTTTGGGCAGTATGGCCATTTTCACAATATTGATTCTTCCTAACCATGAGTATGGAATGTTTTTCCGTCTGTTTGTGTCCTTTCTTATTTCCTTGAGCAGTGGTTTGTAGTTCTCTTTGAAGAGGTCCTTCACATCCCTTGTTAGTTGAATTCCTACGTATTTTATTCTCTTTGTAGCAATTGTGAATGGGAGTTCACTCATAATTTGACTCTCTGTTTGTCTGTTATTAGTGTATAGGAATGCTTGTGATTTCTGTACTTTGATTTTGTATCCTGAGACTTTGCCGAAGTTGCTTATCAGCTTAAGGAGATTTTGGGCTGAGACAATGGGGTTTTCTAAATATACAATTATGCTTTCTGCAAATAGAGACAATCTGACATCCTCTTTTCCTAATTGAATACCTTTTATTTCTTTTTTCTTGCCTGATTGCCCTGACCAGAACTTCCAATACTATATTGAATAGAAGTGGTAAGAAAGGGCATCCTTGTCTTGTGCCAGTTTTCAAAGGGAATGCTTCCAGTTTTAGCCTATTCACTATGATATTTGCTGTGGGGTTGTCGTAAAGAGCTTTTATTATTTTGAGGTACGTTCCATCAACACCTAGTTTATTGAGGGTTTTTAGCATAAAGGACTGTTGAATTTTGTCAAAGGCCTTCTCTGCATCTATTATGATAATCATGTGGTTTTTGTCTTTGTTTCTGTTTATCTGATGGATTACATTTATAGATTTGCATATATTGAACCAACCTTGCATCCCAGGTATGAAGCCTACTTGATCATGATGGAGAAGCTTTTTGACGTGCTGTTGCATTTGGTTTGCCAGTATTTTATTGAAGACTTTTACATCAATGTTCATCATGGATGTTAGCCTGAAGATTTCCTTTTTATCTGTGTCTCTGCCAGGTTTTGGTATCAGGATGATGTTGGTCTCATAAAATGAGTTAGGGAGTTTTCCCTCTTTTTGTTTTGTTTGGCATAGTTTCAGAAGGAATGGTACCAGCTCCTCTTTGTACATCTGGTAGAATTTGGCTGTGAACCCATCTGGACCTGGACATTTTTTGGTTGGTAGGCTATTAATTGCTGACTCAACTTCAGAGCCTGTTATTGGTCTATTTAGGGTTTCAACTTCTTCCTGGTTTAGGCTTGGGAGGGTGCAAGTGTCCAGGAATTTATCCCTTTCTTCAAGATTCTCTGGTTTATGTGAATAGAGTTGTTTGTAGTAATCTCTGATGGTAGTTTGTATTTCTGTGGAATCAGTGGTGATATCCCCTTTATCATTTTTTATTGCATCTATACAATTCTTCTTTCTTTTCTTTTTTATTTGTCTGGCTAGTGGCCTGTCTATTTTGTTGATCTTTTCAAAAAACCAGCTCCTAGATTGTTGATTTTTTAAGGGTTTTTTTGCGTTTCTATCTTCTTCAGTTCTGCTCTGATCTTAGTTATTTCTTGTCTTCTGCTAGCTTTTGAGCTTTTTGATCTTGCTCCTCTAGCTCTTTCAATTTTGATGATAGGGTGTCAATTTTCGATCTTTCCTCATTTCTCATGTGGGCATTTATTACTATAAATTTCCCTCTAGACACTGCTTTAAAGGTGTCCCAGAGATTCTGGTACATTGTGTCTTTGTTCTCACTGGTTTTGAAGAACATCTTTGTTTCTGCCTTCATTTCATTGTTTATCCAGTCATCATTCAGGAGCCAGTTGTTCAGTTTCCATGTAGTTGTGCGGTTTTGAGTGAGTTTCTTAATCCTGAGTTCTAATTTGATTGCACTGTGGTCTGAGAAACTATTTGTTATGATCTCCATTCTTTTGCATTTGCTGAGGAGTGATTTACTTCCAACTGTGTCATTGATTTTAGAGTAAGGGCAATGTGGTGCTGAGAAGAATGTATATTCTGTGGATTTGGGGTGGAGAGTTCTGTAGATGTCTATTAGATCTGCTTGGTCCAGATCTGTGTTCAAGTCCTGGATATCCTTGTTGATTCTCTGTCTTGTTATTCTGTCTAATATTGACAGTGGAGTGTTAAAGTCTCCCACCATTATTGTGCGGGAGTCTAAGTCTCTTTGTAGGTCATTAAGAACTTGCTTTATGTATCTGGGTGTACCTGTATTGGGTGCGTATATATTTAGGATAGTTAGCTCTTCTTGTTGCATTGATCCCTTTACCATTATGTAATGCCCTTCTTTGTCTCTCTTGATCTTTGTTGGTTTAAACTCCATTTTTTCAGAGACTAGGATTGCCACCCCTGCCTTTTTTTGCTCTCCATTTGCTTGGTAAATCTTCTTCCACCCCTTTATTTTGAGTCTATGTGTGTCTTTGCATGTGAGATGGGTTTCCTGAATACAGCAACCCGATGAATCTTGATATTTTATCCAATTTGCCAATCTGTGTCTTTTGATTTGGGCATTTAGGCTGTTTACATTTAAGGTTAATATTGTTATGTGTGAATTTGATCCTGCCGTTTTGTTAGTGGCTGGTTGTTTTGTCCCCTAGTTGATGCAGTTTCTTCATTGTGTCAATGGCCTTTACCATTTGGTAAGTTTTTGCAGTGGCTGGTACTGGTTGTTCCTTTCCATGTTTAGTGCTTCCTTCAGGAGCTCTTGTAAGTCAGGTCTGGTGGCAACAAAATCTCTCAGCATTTGCTTGTCCATAAAGGATTTTATTTCTCCTTCACTTATGGAGTTTAGTTTAATTCTGGGTTGAAAGTTCTTTTCTTTAAGGATGTTGAATATTGGCCTCCACTCTCTTCTGGCTTTTAGGGTTTCTGCTGAGATATCTGCTGTGAGTCTGATGGGCTTCTCTTTGTGGGTAACCTGCCCTTTCTCTCTGGCTGCCCTTAGCATTTTTCCTTCATTTCTACCCTGATGAATCTGACAATTATGTGCCTTGGGGTTGCTCTTCTTGAGGAGTATCTTTATGGAGTTCTCTGTATTTCCTGGACTTGAATGTTGTCCTGCCTTGCTCTGAATCTTTCTCTTGAAAGCCAGCCTTATACAGCCAACTGTCTTCTTGAAATTTCCCCTTGGGTGTGTCTAATAGGCATCTCTAGCTCAGTGCGTCCAAAATAAACTCTTACTTCCAGTACCCATGCATCATCCCTTTCTAACACAATCTCTCCCATCTCAATAAATGACCTCACTATTAAGGTTAAAAAAAATTGTATTCCTTGATTTTCCTCTTTTTCTCACAGCCAGTTCACAAGCAAGCCTTGTTGGGCTTCTTTCCAGGGGTAACTCCAATCTGCCACTATCACCTGCACCCTGTTCAAAATTGTCTCTCACCTCATTTTCCTATTGCTTCCCTGATTCCATCCTTGCCCTCCACCTCCTAAAGTCTAGTCCATACTCAGAACCCCAGGGGATTATTTAAAAATGAAAATCAAGTCATGGCCCTCCTCTCTCATGACCTGGCCCCGACCACCTCTCTGGCCTCATCTCTTATACTCTCCCTCCCAAGCACTCCTCTCTTACCACACCAGCTTCCGCTAGTCTCTAATCTGCCAAGTCCGTTCCCTCCGCGGGCTCTACTACTTGGACTCTTCCCCCAGATATTGTCATGGCTGATCCCTTGCCTCATGCAAGTCTCACCCCAAAGCCTCCCCAACTAGTGAGGAAGAGGAAGGAGACTGGTGACTTGTTCATTGCCTACGGGGCAGTTGCCAGCACAGGGCCTGGCACACAATAGGCAGTCAATACATAGCTAATGAATGAATTAATAAATTGCAAATAGGAGAGAGACACGGGAAGTGGAGGTAAAGGAAAAAGGAGAAATGAGGGAAGCATTTCAAAAGATATCAATATATGATTTCCGAAAGTGATATATTTTGTAACAAAGAAAACAAAGAACCAGTATGTCTTGTGGCGGTACAGAGTGGGGTGCTGTTAGTGGCTGAAATGGCATTTGACACAGTCCCTAAAGGGTCAGGCCGGGTTTCTGTAGCCAGGAAAGGGTGGGGAAGAGATTAGCAGGTGTGAGAGCCTCCCAGAGCTTTTCTGCATGGCTGGAGCACAGTGTACCCAGTGTTAACTGGGACAGGAAGGCGTCCTGGGGCATCAGCTAGGAAGAGGCGGGCTTTGCTCTTTGGTCAGTGAGACCCTCTGAAGAATTATTAAAAAAGGAAACTAGCATTCATTGAGAGCCTCGTAAGCAGCAGGCACCAAGCTAGGCAATCTCACATTTGATAGTCATCTCCTTGTATTATTCTGAGAAAGAAAATGACCCAGAATCACTTAAAATAGTATTTGAGGGAAGCAGAGTGCAGGGCTGATTGGGAGGAAGAGGCTTGTGGAAGGGAGGCAAGAAGTGATGTGGGTCCTCCTGGGGTGGCAAAGGAAAGCAGATTGAAACGACATTGCAAAGGAAAAGGAGCCTTTTCACAGACACACTCATTTGTATTATTACATCATATATGCATGTGTGTATGTATACATGCACACATACATCAACACATTTATTCCGATTATCTCTTTGATGTCTGTGGATATGTAAGTGAGTAATTTATGTTTAAGTTTAGAATATTCAAACAGTATAGAAAGCTCTAAAATTAAAAATAATTTTTTTTCTCCTTTCTGCTATTCCTCTACCCACAGGTAGTCACGGTTAACCCTTCCTATGACTCTGAGAAAGAGTGTTGATGTTGCTAGGTGGTAACGTTTAACTGTTGTCCTCTCTAAATCTCATGTTGAAATGTAATCCCCGGCGTCAGAGGTGAGGCCTGGTAGGAGGTGTTTGGGCCATGAGGGTGGATGCTGCCTGTCTTGGTGCTGTCCTCGCTACAGTGAGCTCTCGTGAGATCTGGTTGTTTGAACTGTGTGGCGTCATCACCGCCTTCCTCTCTTGCTCCCACTGTCACCATGTGACACACCTGCTCCCACTTTGCTTTCTGCAATGAGTAAAAGCTCCCTGAGGCCTCCCCAGAAGCTGAGCAGATGCCTGGCGCCATGCTTCCTGTTCAGCCTGCAGAACCGAGAGCCAATTAAACCTCTCTTCATTATAAATTACCCAGCCTCAAGTATTTATTTATAGCAATGCAAGAACATCCTCTCACACTAGGACTTGATGACAGAAAAGCGGGTAGTGTAAGGAGGAGTGAAGTTTCCATCCTGGGTGACTTGGAGAAGGTGATGCCAATATGTGAGAGTCAGAGAAGCAATGGACTCTGTGCTGCTCGTCCTTCTTTCCCTCCACCTATGTAAAGCCATCCTGACCAGGAAAAGGCCAGCAACCTAATCTTGTCCCATCTCCACACTCTGTGTATCCTGAATCAGGATGGCTCAGAATCTAGAGATGGGACAAAGACCTTGAAGGGCACACGCTGCCCTGGAGACCATGCCAACTCTCCTGCTTTCTGGATTCCCTGTCAGATGATAGCAAGACAGCTGCTGGTGAACAGAAGGCAGCAAGAAGGTGAACATCTATGCCTTATTTCATAAGGCACTTCTGCCTAAAGAACATCTATTAACATCTCTGCCTGCCTGCAAACATCCCCAGCCCATCAGCCATTGCCTCACAAATTATATTTATATACACACACATGCACACATGTATACATACACATTTTGTGTAAAAATAGTGTTAGTCAGGGTTCTCCAGAGAAAAAGAACCAATATGGTGTGTGTGGGGGTGTGTATGTGTATATAAAGGTTTACTATATAAACCTTTGGCTCACGTGATTGTGGAGACTGAGACATCCTAAGATCTGCAGTTGGCAAGCTGGAGACCCAGGAGGGCTGATGTATAGTTTCAGGCTGAGTCCAAAGGCCTAAGAACCAGGAAAGCTGATGGTGTAAGATCCAGTATGAAAGCCAGCAGGCTTCAGACCAAGAAGAGCCAACACTTCTGCTTGCGTCTAAAGGCAGGAAAAGACCAATGTCCCAACCCAAGCTGTCAGGCAGGAGAAATTCCCTCTTACTCCAGAAAGGGTCAGCCTTTTTGTCCTATTCAGGCCTTTGAGGGATTAGATTAGGGCCACCCACATTAGGGAGGGTGACCTGCTTTACTCAGTCTGCTGAGCCAAATGTTCATCTCATTCAAAAACTCCCTCATTGACACACCTACAATAATGTTTGACCACATGTCTGGGTGCCTCAAGGACCTGCCAAGTTGACACGTAAAATTAAATACACACACACACACACAGATTAGGTGTGTGTATATATATGTAAGTTGACACATAAAATTATATATAGTCGTTGAATTTATATATTCAAGTTGACACATAAAATTATACATACACACATATATATTCTCCAATATATATTCATATACATGTGTCATTTTTTTTTCACTTGGAGTCTGGCCCATAGAGAGGAAGAGGAAGAAACCAAACATTTGATTTCTTATCAATTCAGCCTGAAACTTTAGTTCTATCTTAGGAAAATATTCCCTTGTAAATGCTGGTAGAATAGATTATATTCAGCTTGATTTCAAACTTATACCTTAAAGTTTTGTTTTATTGAGGAATTTATTCTTATCAGGGATCTTAGCACTCTGAAGGATATTTGCTCAGTTAAATGTTGTCTTTAAATCTCTGATAGCTGTAAGAGAGGCTCCGGAGAGTTGGAGTCCTTGGGGAGGAGACCAGTGCTGCACAGTGTTCTCTTTGTACAGCGTTAGCAATTGTTCCACCTTGGTGTCATGATTCCTTCTACCCGGAGGCAATTCCTTTGGCTCAGGGGTGTCGGCAGCATCATTCATTTGACATATATTTATGGAGCACCTGCTATGTGCCAAACATTGTTCTAGACACAGATGGCATAGGAATGGACAAAACAAGGTGTCTTGCCTTCATGAAGCTTGTATTCCAACCAGGATAGAAGTGGGAAGATAAACAATAGCCACATAAACTAATAAACATGTATATTTCAAGTAGCAATAGACATTTTATAGAGAAGTGAAGGATTGTACAGGGAATAGAAAGCTATGGCAGGGTGAGGGGAAGCTGATTTTCATAGGGTAATCAGACAGATCTCTCTCTCTCTCTCTCTCTCTCTCTCTCTCTCTCTCTTTCTCTCTCTCAGAAAAAGAGAACTGAAGGAAATGGCCAAGAAATCCATGAACTCATCCGAAATGAGAGATTGTCTGGCAAAAGGAACAGCAGGTGCAAAGGCCCTGAGGCAGGGAATGCATGGCATGTGCAAGGATCATCAAGGAGGTCCATGTGGCTACAGTGAAGAAGTGAGATCAGAGAGGTGATGGAGGATCAGATGTATAAAACCTTGTTAGCCGTGGTTACAAACTAGGATTCTACTCTGAGTAAAATGGCAGGGCACTGGAGAGTTCTGAGCATAGCCTAGTCATGATCTGATTTGTGTTTTAAAAGGATTGCTATGTTGAGGGTAGACTACATGGCCGCAAGAGTAAAAGCAGGAAGACCAGGTCAGTAAGAGGCTATTGCAATCATCCAGGTAGTTAGGATGCAGGTTTAGAGTGGGAGTAGCAGTGGAAGGGGTCAGAAGTCAGTGGAGTTCTGGTGAACCAGTTCTCTGGAAAATAAATTTAAAATAAAAGCCCTGATTTGTAGCACCTGACAATTTCTGTGGTGTAAATAGTCCCACCGCAGCTGATGTTGGGTACTTACAGTTTAACAGCTAGATTGCAAGTTTCATGAATATTAAACAATCAGTGCTCAGCACACCACTGTAGCAAGGGTTGGGTGAGGACATACTTGGATGGCAGAGAGCACAGAATTGTTCATGGATTCCATATGGATTGTGAAAGAAAGGAAGGAGTCCAGGTTGACTGCAGGATTTTTGGTTTAAGCAAATGGAAGGATCAAGCTCTCTTGATGCAGAGGGAGAAGAATACAGGACACTCAGGTTTGCGTAGGAGCACCAGGAGTTCTGTTTTGGACATGCTATGTTTGAGATGCCAGTTACACATCCAAGTGGAGTTGTCTGGCAGATGCAGTTGAGGGGAGGAGTCTGGGTAGTATACGAATGGAAGTGTATTACCTCTTCCCAAATCCTGCAGACGGGATTTCTTTCCACAGAGTCTACCTGCGTAGGAAAACTTTAGGGAGTTTTGGCTTCCAGCTAGGGCTGGGGTTTCTACAGTCAACCACCTGGGAAAAGACAGCGAATGCAGTAAACGCCTCAGTGCAGTGAGTGCCCAGCCAGGGCTAGATGCTATATAAATAAGAGCCAGGCTCTGCTGTTATGAAGTTTGTGTGCATGTGAGGAGATAAACGAGAAGAATACAGATATTCTGTAAAAAGGTCTAGGTTTTGCTGAAACTACTCAAATCCACCCTTTGGGCCTGGGTCTTATTTACACAGCCTCTAGCCCTGACTGGGCACTCACTGAACTGAGGAATTTGCTGTCTTTCCCAGGTTGTTTCCCAGCGCATTTGCTGTCTTTCCCAGGTTGTTCACTGCGGAAACCACATCTGCAGCTGCCAAAACTCCGAACACTTCCCCTGCGCAGATAGACACTATGGAAAGAAACACACTCTCAATTCTTTGTGCTATTAGAGGGCAAGGAGAGAGGGAAGCTGATGCAGTCAGCTGGACTCAAACCAAGCCACAAAGGAGGCATCTGCCCAGGGAAAATGAGGAGACAGAGGACATCTCAGGCTGTCTGGTTTATAGGAGCAAAAACCACCAGGGCTGCTGGGGAATATGCATGCTCAGGGATTATGATAATGATCATAATAACAACATTTATTGAGCATTTAAAATGTCCCAGGCATGTGAATATCTAAACACTTTACACGTTTTAAGCCATTTAATCTTCATAATAACCCTAAAAGGTGGATATTCTGCTTTACAGATGAGAAAACCGAGGTACTATGGTGCCACAGTAAGTAAGTAATAGGGAGAGAATTCTAACCCGGGCAGTTGGTCTCCATAGCCGTCACTCATCGCAGGGAGGTAAAACGGAAACCAGAGGTGGGCCTGGCTGGAGGCTGCCCAGGGCCCCCAGAGAGTCCCCTCGAGGAGTTCCATCTTCCCGATTCTTCTAAGACAAATGAGGACACACACTGGCCATATGCTCCAGTGAGAAGGCTGCCCACACCCATGATACTGGGTCTATTCTGACTTTGAGCCTCTGAATAGTCGTTATTTAATAGCCACCATTTTTTTGAAAAGAAGAAATGAATAGCTCAGTTTTATTCTCCATTTTTGGATAACATACAGAAGCCACTTAGAGCTTAACATTAACACTGTACATCAATGTCGTCCCGCTCTAAGTGGCGCATGTCACATCTCAGCCGTCTGCAAGCTCTAATGTTAGATGAGCAGGTTTTCTCCTGACAGCAGAAGCTGAAAAATTCAATGAGAAACCCTTTACTCTTTAACTCAACACTGCTGCAGGAGTATGAGTCTCAAGGCCGCCCGTTTGTAGAAATATCAGAGACCTGTTCCCACCCCTGTTGCCCTACGTGGCCACAAACACTAGTCCTGCAACTTGACAAAGACCTGTGAGGTGTCTCTGCTAATCTCCTAGACATGCCAATGCCCACAACATTCCCAGCTTTAAAGGACAGAGGAGTGGTTCCAGGGACCTTAACGCAAACTGACACCTCAAGCCAAACAGCTGCATTGCCCTGACCGTGCAGATCATTGGTTGTTGTTACTCTGTCTTCCCCTTTGCTCCGCTCCTTTCCTACCCTTGTCCCTCTCTGTCTTCGCCATGCCTGCATCTCAGGCCCACCTCCCCTGTAAGTCTAGTTCTCTCCTCGTGGCAACTCACTTCCCACTCTCCCCTCCCTTTTTTTCCTGTCTTAGGCTCTTCTCTTCCTGGCCCGGAATTGTTCCTAATCACTTCTGTTATTAATCTTTCCTTGAGCTGTAATTTACATCCAGTAAAGCATGCAAATCTCAGTGGACAACTCTATGCATTTTGATATGTACACACCCATGTAACCACCACCGGATGAAAATATAGCATACCTCCAGCACTCCGGAAAGCTCTCTTGGGCCCCTTTTCACTCTGAATGGGTCATCACTGTCCTGATCTTTACCTTTGCTTGAATTTTATCTAGATGGTATTATGCAGGAGATCATTATTAGCTCCCGGCCATGGCACTGCTAAAACGAGGAAACTTTAAGGAGAGAGGCCCGATAGGGGTCTCACTCACCCTGCCTGGTCTGCTTCTCTGGAGGCCCTCAGTAGATATTTTGTGTCTGGGGTTGCCCTGGCTCACACTGTCCTGGCTCCTGAAGTGTCTCTGGAAGGATAGGGAGCATTCCTGAGCCTCTAGATGCCCATCCCTGGTTCTCATGGGCTGAGGCCTGCTCCAAGGGAGCTTCTGTTACATCCTTGGCAAAGCTCCCACAGATCTCTGCTCACTGGACACCTCAGCTTCCCTTCTATGTGACCACACATGTCAGGTATGAAAAACAATCCAAAAGATCTGTATTTAAAATCAGGGATTTAAGACCTATAAAGCGGCTCAGCTGGGACTAGAATTCGGGCCTATTGACTCTACCCTGCGCTCTTTCTACCACAACGTTCTACCTGTGTGGCCTTGTCACTTTGTTTTTTAGGCAGTTCTGCCTAAACCCCATCCCCTCCCTGGACCTTTGCTGATCTCCAGAGCATATTTCCCATCAGAGCCAGCATAGCCAGCTGTTGTAGGTCCTAGCCCGAGGTAAGCAAACATCCCTAAACAAACACTTACTTCCTCTTCCAGACACGAAACCTGGAATTCCTGTCCCTGGGATCATGCTCTTTACCCCCTAGTGGGAGAGCAGGCTCAGACGCAAGCATCCCTAGCAAAGGAAACACAGGAACTTTAAACTATTTGCAAATGATGGCCTTTGGTTTGTTTTCTCCCCAGTAAAAAATTATAAGGCTTACTAGTTGTGGACACCAAATCTCTGCTTGGTGTAGGTTTCAACAGGTGGGGAGGGAAGAGCCAGACCGGGAGAATGGGAAAGTAGATGTAACATCGGGAAAGGGGAAGATCCACAGCAGCATCCACTGGGACCTCCTCCAAACTCCGTGATTCTGCCCCATGGCCCCCTTCCCCTACCTCCTACAGATCCAGATGGGCGGCGCTATTGTCCTAGAGATCTGTAGACACACTGCGGCAGCCAGGCAGCTGGGGGCTGCGGGAGACAGCACAGAGCTGCCCTGCCCTCAGTACACTCTCCTCCCCTCTGTCCTCTGGGATCTCCTCCGCCAAGGGCTGAAGGTGATCTCAGCCACCCAGGAGCTTCTATCTAAGAGGGAGTGAGATCCCTCACACAAGACTGAATAACTTCAGGCCATGTAGCCATGAGAGTTTTACATGCAGGTGCACACAGCACAGATCAGCAGCCCAAAGCACTCAGGTTAATTACCCTACATGTGCCCAAGCATGTGCAGGAGCCACAGGATAGGAAAGGCCTGAAGGGGAGATTTCATCTTACCCTCATTGGTATTCGGGTCAGGGGCCAGGCTGGCAAGTTGGAGGCTAATCCAGCACCTCCTCTCACAGACAGAGCCACCAGGGGAACAACTCCATCTTCGGTCCCGGTGTGGCAGCATGGGATGAGATCAGGTGTGACCCCACTCCCCTGGTTTCTGCAGGGGCCTGTCTATCCCCATCCCACCCTCCCTTCACCGTCTGGCTCTTCCTGCCCAGTGGAATCCTGTGGGGGGCTCTGTCGACTCCATCATGAACTTGAACACTTAATGCAGACACCCGCTGAGTCACCTGTCCCCACTAGCTCTGGAGACAAACTCAGTGGGAACGCAGGGTGAAATACTCCAAGTGCCTTTTGTTACCCCAGATTCTATGGCAAAAAAGAGCAGTGGAACTGAGAATCAACTCTCCATTTCTGATTCTAGTCCAAGGATGGGGCAGTGGGGGGTCTTAGAGAGCCATCAGGAGTAGGTGAGGGGCACTTTGAATCTAGGGTTTTGGGGGCCCTTCAACTGCCCTCCTGTGAGGCTGAATGAGTTTAGTTCCTCAAGGCCGAGAACCCAGCTAGGTACGTTGTTTCCTCAGTGGCTCCCTTTGGCCTCTCTGAGTTGGATATACTATCTGGTTTTGACGGGCTTGTGTGCCGATCTATGTAGCTGGAGAGGGCTGTGCGCAGAGGGGTTTGAGGGACAGTGACAGCAGCCTAGAGGGATAAAGTCGCCGCTGTAGGGAGAGGAAATTTGGAGAATGAGTACAGAGATGGTAAAAGTGATGTCTGTGAAGTTTTGACATTTGATGTAGAAGTCAATCTCTGTCTCCCCATTCAGGCTTCAGGGGAAAAAGTCAGTGCTCATTGGTGTTTGGGATTTGTGTACGTGGGGTGTGTGTGGCCGTGTGTGATTGTAATGCAACTCTTATTGAGAGTGGCTGCATGTAGGGGTTACCCAGGAGCTTTCATCAGATATGGATGTGGGGCTATGGGTAAACAGGGTGGCCCGGGCAGGTCCAGGGACATGAAAGTTGCCATGTGAGCCTGACAGCATAGCCTGACTTCTGCCACCGTCCTGCCCCAGTCTCAGCCTCCTCTCTCATCCTATTCAGGCTACTGAGGAGTCACCTGCCTATGATCTCACCCCTTGGGACATCATCTGACACATTCCCCTGGAGATTCCAAGGTGAGGTGAGGCCTGGAGAGTAACCAGAAAGATGTTCAGAGGCACTTTCCAGTACAGATTTAAAGAGAGAGGCCAGGCATGCCACAGAGATGAGAAAAGAGGAAGGTGGCCGGGAGCTTCTGCAACAGGCTTTTCTGATTTCTCATCAGCTTTGAATGGGGGAGGAAGAAAAGAGGATTTTCTCCTCCCTCCTTTGCTCAATAAGCACTGGAACTACTCAGAGCTTGGGTATAATCCTTATTGCCTCCATATGCCAGCGGGAGAGAGAGAGGGGGAAAGGAGAATTTCCTGGAGCTGGAGCCCTAACTCTCCCCTCGGAGCTGAGGGCAAGGGGCTTATCCCTCCCTGCTGATCTCCTGCTAAGCCATAGAAAGCATGCTGCAGAGCTCTGAGTTAGAGAAAGAAGCAGGAGTCAGACCCAAGGCCAGGGCTGAGGGGCAGCGAGTTGGAGGGAAGCCAGATCCACTTGGTCTTCTGTACCTTGGCCAGAGGCCAGAGACGAGGCTAGTGGAGATGGGGACTTGAAAGGAAGCCCTGGAGCCAAGAGATTCTAACCATGACCAAAAAAGGAAACCAGGGTTTTAATTATCCCCCCAAATTGGGAGTTTCTTCGTACTTTACATCTATTCTTAGCTCCAGATTTTAAAAAAAAGTTTTTGACAAAAAGCAGAAGTAAGCAAAAGTTCTATAGAAACTGGGAGGAACTCTAACACTGGGTGAAGGAATCTGCTTTGTTCAAGTTCATGCCCTTCTGAGAGTGGCCCCATCCAATGACTGAGGGAGATAGGGTGTAAAAGCCCACTCCTTTCAAGCCAACATAGGACGTTTTATCTGCAGTATCCTGTGGGGTCCACCAAGGCTGCCACCAGTACTGCATTGAAGACTGACTTCTCCCTCTGCCTATTCCCATGTTCTCCCCTTCCCTTCCCCTGATGTTGACTCCAAGATCTTCTTCAACACACAACCTACCAGCTAAACTCCAACTCAGAACTGGCTTCCCAGAGAGACTAACTGGCCACACAACATACTCTGAATTTGTAATAAGTGCAAGGAAGGAAACTAAACAAGGCTCTGTGATAGAAACTGCAGAGGGAACAGAAGAGGGATGGGGGTCTTCTCTAAGTAGAATAGCTGTGACATCTGGGTTGATTCCAGAGAAGGACTTGGCCCTGTGAATAGAGCAAAAGTTTTCCAGGCAGAGAAAACAGTGAAGAGACTCCAGGATATTAAAGGGCCTGCCACACTCATGGTGTTCCTCTCTCTGCAAATGGAGAGGGAGTTGCATCAGAGAAGGCTCTCCAGTGGAGAGGATCTTTGAGTAGAGGCTTAGAGATGCATTGGTTGTTTCCAGGCATAAAAGTGGGAGTTGGGGAGAGGAAATTCTAGCCCAAGAGCACAGCATAGACAAAGACTTGGAGGCGAAAAAGGAATCCACTGTGGCTGGAAGGTGAGGTTCATCTGTGGGAATGCAAAGAAATGGAGGTGGAAAAATAAGCTGGCCAGATTTCATAGCTACTAACTCTGTATGTGTATGTGCTTGTGTGTGCACACATGTTAAATGTTCTGAGAAGAAAATAAAGAGCAGTGTTGAGAGGAGATTGCATGGAAGACCATCTGGAGGAGCCTGCAGGAGCCAGTGACTGCTAGATGAGGACAATGGCATGGGGCATAAAAAGGAAACCAACTTGAAAAATATTTTACAGAACTCAAACACCAGGTGACTGATTGGCACAGAGGGGAGGTGTAGAAAATGAGCGTGGGTTTTTCTGGCCTGGGTATCATAGGTTTGGGATTTTCTGGTTTGGTTGCCTGATGATTCCCAGGTAGGAGACATAGCAAGGGAAGCCGATTTGCATGGCTGAGGGAAGGAAGAGATGAGTGTTTGTCATGGGCACACATCTATGTGGTGTTGGTTAGAGGGAGATTCTGCACATAAGGGAGGGCCAGAGATAAAGACCTGATGTGTGTTCGTTCATTAGGGATCCTTGAAGCTATGAAGGGAGGTGCAGCACGAGCTGAAAATGAAGATTACATGGACCTAGGGCAAGAGAAAGAACTAGCAAAGAAACACTGATGAAGGGCTGTCGGGGGTTAGGTGAGGGAAGCCGGGAGAGAAAAGCAGAAGAGGGAGGCCTGAAGAGTCACACTCAGCAGCTACAGAGAGGCAGGCATGGTAGAAACAGGAAAGAAGCCACATTGGGGGCAGCAAATAAGTCTTGGTGACCTTGACTTGAGTAGCTACAAGACAGTATGCTCGGGAAAGGGGAGGCAGAGCAAGATGGCAAATGATCAATGGTTCAGTGAAAGGTAGAAACCCAAAGTGACAAGATACATAACTCTCTGGCTAACATTCGTTGAGCAGTTCTTATGTGTTAGGCTCTTTTTACCCATATAAATTAATCTACTGAGCCCTCCCAATGAGTCTGCAAAATGGGTGGGATTTTCATCATCACTATTTTTCTAGCTGAGGAAATAAGCTCGCAGAGGTTAGGAAACTTGTCACTAATTTCATCGTAGAGCTAAGCCCTGAATCCTACTTGCTGACAGTCCATCTTGGGCTCTTTCCACCATCCCATGCTGCCCTCCCTTTTAAAACAAAAGGAGAGGAAGGAGATGAGTTGGTGGTTCGGGAGGGAAGCAGGGTCAAAGGGTGGCGTTTGGATGTTTAGGAATGAAATGTTTAACATGTTCATAGACTTGGAGGGAAACCAGAGGAGTGGTGATAACAGAGAAGGGAACTATTACCCAAGGATCCAAAGGCACGAGGGCAATGGACCCAAGTGTGGAAGAGGGCCAGGGCCCGTCCTTCTCTGATAGGTAGACAGGGAGAATGAGTGAGATAGTGAGCCGATAAATATTCTTTGAGGCCAAAGGATTGAAGCTGGGGTACACTTGAGTTTGATGGTCTCAGCCTCATTGGTGAGGTGGAGGTGAGGTCACTTGCTGAGACTGAGGAAGCAAATGTGACTTTTTGGAACAGAAAACATAAGCTATCCAGAGAAGCTTAAGTGCAAGTGCAGATTTATTGGGAGGCACACAAGCTCCATCTCTACTTCTCTTCGTGCCTCTCTCTAGCTTCCTCTGCTTCTCTGCAGTTGTTTAGCTCCAGGATCCAACATGAACTAATCGGACCCTCTGTGTCCTTAAATTTCCTAAATTTCAGGAGGCGGAATATCACTGGTTCTCAGCTTGAGACAGGCAACACCTTTGGTCTGATCATACGCAGCCAGGTTTGGGGCTCTCCTAAATCTAAGAAGAATGGTGGGCTCAAGGCAGTGGAGGATGTAAGTGGCAATAAAGGCCATGAGCCAGAGCAGAAGGAGCGTGGAAAAGCATGTCAAGGTCTAAAGCTGCCGCAATGCTCAGTGTGAGAGTACTACCAAGCAGCTCACAGCCAGCTGCAGTTGGAAAACTTTCATTCATAAGGGAGCTTGTCAGCATGGATGTGAGGTTTTTTCCCAGCAACTTCAAAAAATTGCGAGCAGAATGGAAAACTCTTGACTCTTCCACTGTCCCATGATTAGAGGAGATTAGGGAGGTGATGAGCAGAAAGATAAGAGAAAGGGAATTGGTGCCGGTGACAGGGTAGCTGGAAGGGTCAATCTGTCTGGGCTGGATAGGAAATGCCGAGAGATGGGTGGCTGGAGAAATAGGGAGTGGTCAGTGCCTGTCGTCAAGGTGAGGGTGAAGAACAAGTCTGCAGGAGACGGAGAAAAGAAAAGAGGTCAACTGAGTTTTGCTTTTCCTCAGGGCCACTAAGGAATTTTCAGCCAGTCTTCACTCTCCAGAGTGACTCTTCACTCTAGACATGAGACCAGTTTGTTAGGCTTTCCTTCCCTCCTTTAAAAGAAGCATAATTCACATACAACTTGGACCCAATAAAGGCTTCCTCCAGGCCCTGATAACTGTGTAGCACAAGGAGAGAGAAACGAGATTGTTATCGTTTTGTAACACACTCAGAAGCCTGGAGATAATCCATCACCCAGAGATATACCATCTCCTCTGCCCTCATTCCTCAAGAGGAGTTTTGCTCATTTTCACTTTCAAGGTCCCTACTGCCTTGGAGAAGACAATCTCCAGGGCCCTGGCTTTCTCCACCTGGCTGACAGTGACTTTCCAATTCTGTCCCTCAGAGCGTGTGAGGCTAGTGAATAGAAAGCACTCCTTGTTGAGGGAGAGTCTTTTAAAGCACAGCGAAGTGGGGGGCCTGGATTGGGCTCCTCTGTCATCCCTCACTCTCCTTTGAGAAGCTGGCCTTACCTTCAGGAGAAGTAGGACTTGGAAATTGACTAGACAGGCAGGAATGACTAGTGCTGGAACCCCATTCCCCAGAGATTTTGGAGATAGAAAAGGGTCTAGATTCTCTAGTAGAGTCTAAGTGCCCTGAGGGCAGGATCTGTGTCTGACACATTCACCTCTGTATCTTTAACAGCCAGCTGGCACCTTTCCAGAGCAGTGGTTAATGTGATTATTGAACAGATGAATGAAGCGTGGCACCTTGAGTTATTAGGCAGTTCAGGCAGATCTGCCTAGAAGCAGGTGAATCTACTGAAGGACCTGTAATCTCCCCACTTGATCTCTAACTCAAACTATGAAAATGGTGGGAGCTCCTTTGTGGAGACCTGGCCCCCTCCTTCTACCCTAGCAGAATGGAAGCCTGGCACCGCTTAAATCAGGTAAGGGCCCTGAGGAGGAAGCCCTATTAAGGCAGGATGAGGCCTCTTCCTCCTGATTTTCAGCATGGGGAATTCTTCCATAATTAAGGGGAAAAATGATGAATGCAGAGACAGGAAAGCCCCCATACTTTATCCTTATTGCCATTGAATTAACAATGTAACGCATGTTTTATTACAACTTCATAATAATTACAGTTATTACTGAATTCATGTATATGGAAAAGGCAGAAATCCCATCCCTGTATTAATTCTCAAAGCCCTTCAAAGGGATTTATTGACCAATAAGTGAATTCCAACCACTTGGCATGGAACAGAAGCCTTTCCCCAACACAGGACTCTATTAGTGTTATAAAACACAAATAGCTCACTTCACATGAGACCATACTGCTGCTTCTTTTTCTCCTCCTCCAGGATGGCTGCCCTGATTTAAAGGGTTTATTCTCCTAGTGTGTATCAAATGTCACAAATGTCACTCCAAATACTGAAATAAATCTTTTTTATTTGCATAGGGCTTTATAATTTTCCAAGCATAATTACAAATATGACCTTTCTGTTTGAAAGATCAAACAGAAAACTATTTTGAAAACAGAGATATATAGGCGTCAGGGCCATCAAGAGACTTTGCCCTTGGGGTGTGTGTGTGTGTGCGCGCGCGTGCGTGTGTGTTTTGGGGGAGGGGACAAATGCAATGTACATGGCCCAACCCTTTTAAACAAATAACAGGCCCTTGGCAATGAGCACATGCAGTCAAGGGAATCCTGCCTGTGGGTACCTGCTGGTTAGGGCTCTAGAAATGAGAGGCACAGGTGGGGCAGAGGCCGAGGCAAGGGGAAAGTCTCATGTTTAGCTCAAAGGAAAGAGGAATGGGGAGAATTGAGGTAACCATCAACTCTGGTCCAAGGGAGAGGGATGGAGGATGGCAGGCAGAGCTGCGATCTAGGGAGAATAAATCAGTGGCAGGTTTAGTTTGTTCCAAGGTATACGTTTCAGGTGAGGAGACCAGTCCAGCTGCTGACAGGTCAGCCTCAGTGGTGTTGGGACCCTTGAAGTTTGGGAGACTAGCTAATTGGTTTAATTAACCAGTACTCACCTCGTTGTCATTATACGCAGGTAGTATGGGCAACACTGCCCTTGGAGAACTCACAGGCAAGTTGGGACACTGGACAATAAACAACTAAATGTACCATTACAAGTTTTGAAATGGTCTGTAGAAGAAAAAAAAAAGGAGAGTATGAGAATAAAGGGAGCAGTGATGGAAGGAAAGAGAAAAAGAGAGTCTGGGGTGGATTAAGGATGTAGGGGTAAATGACTGGCATTTTTTTTTAATAGTCTCCCCACTTGATCTCTAACTCAATCCATGAAAATGGTAGGAGCTTCTTTGCTGAGGCCTGCCCCCCTCCTCCCACCCTGGCAGAATGGAAGCCTGGCACCATTTACACCAGGTGAAGGTACTGAGAGGAAGCCCTACCAAGCCCTGTAACTTTATGGTGAGTGCCTGTTAGTGCTAGATATGTTCATATATCTCATTCTGACCTTGGGAACGGAACAGAGGTGTGATTTCCCTCTGTTCTTATGGATGAAGAAACCAAGATTCAGTGAGGTTAGGTGGGTTATGCAAAGTCATTAAGTCAATACGCATTTTTGAAAGCCCACTTGATAAGTGACCACACTGGGAATGGAGCCCATTCTGGTGAGTGGAAGCAGGTGAAGACGTACAAAAGGACTATGGAGGACCTTTCTCTGCTGAGTGGAGTTCAGGCCACATGGCCATTGAAGTTCCATCGGCCCTGATATCGGGCATATCCTCCTATGTGTATGCCTGAGCCAGCACCACAGCTCCCAGAGGCAGGATCCAAATGGGGAGAGAACTTAAAGGTAAAGAACACCCATCACTTTTCCAAAGCATGGATTCCCTCTGCAACACCGTTTTGGGGCCGTCATGCGGCCTGTGTATGAGCATCTTCAGTGATGGGGTTCACTATCTCCATGGGAGCTCATCTTAACTGGACAGCTCTCACAGAGGGGAATGTCCTTCCTTATATAAGACCTGACTCTGTCTCCTCTTGGAGCACACCCCCCTGCTGGGGCACTCTTCCATGTGGGCTCCCTTTCCATAGGGCTTTAAATCCAAAAGCCTTCTGGATTCAAAAAAATGCCTGAACTTTCTTGGTATAATTTCAAGTCTACTAAGTCCCTTTCTGGTTTATTATTCTGCAACTCAAAGATAGAGAAAGAGGAGAACCCCTTACCTCACCCCATGTAGGCATCTACTATTCTGCAGAAAGGGAGCATGGAGCTGTGTGCTTTCTTCATAGTCCTAGCACCAAGCATCTGCCCCAGAAATATCTGGTTCCCCGCAAACCAGACATGTCCCCATTGCTACCATGTCCCCTGTGGCTGCTAGGATTTATGGTTCTGCTTGGAAGAACCTTCCTATCTCAGTCTTTTCATCACTGGGTTCTAATAAATTATTAGGCAACTGCTGCAATGATTCTAGACCTATCCCTGGGCTGTGCATAGATAAAGCTGAAAGCTGATGCCTGTGTTGTAAGGCCAGAGTGTCATTCATGCATCAGGAGGTGCTCAGATGTGATGACTTCCAGGCTTCTTACAGTTCTAGAAGTCTGTGAATCATTCCCCTACAGCACTGGGAAACAACCAGAGTGCCTTGCCCCTGGAAATGAGACCTAGGTCTCATTCTGCCTGTCTGCAACCCCTTAATCAAATGGGACCAACTTTGATGAAAGAGCTGGTCATGTAATGGCAGTAGATATTCCTAAAAGCTCTTGCCAGCTGGGTGCCAGTGATGTTGTTTGATAGGGCCTTCATTTATGTGTGGACTTGACTGGGCTATGGGGTGCCCAGATATTTGGTTAAACATTGCTCTGTTGTGTCTGTGAGGGTATTCCTGGATGAGATTAACCTTTGAATAGGTAGATTACCCTCCTCGATGTGGGTGGGCCTCATTTGATCCATTGGAGGTCTGCATAAAACAAAAAGGAGGAGTAAAAGAGAATTCCCTTTGTTGAGTGTTTTAGAGCTGGGGCATTGTTCTTCTTTGGCACTCACACTGGAACTTATGCCATCCACTCTCCTGGTACTCCAGCCTTTGGACTTGGACCAGAACTACACCACCTGCTCTCCTGGGTGTCCAGCCTGCAGATGGCAGATCGTGGGATTTCTCAGCCTCCGTAATCATCTGAGCCCATTCCTGATAATAAATCTCTTTATATTTATTAAACAGAACTCTGTTGGTTCTATTTCTCCGGGGACTCTGACTAATGCAGTTGTGCTGGTGGTAGAATAATGGTGTTTGGAAATGAGGGAGAGGTAACAGTAGTGATAATGACTAATTGTCTATAATACGTGTGCCAAGCACCTAACTAAACACTTGGCAGAAGTTGCTTTATTTACAGAGAGCCTAAGCAAGGTCTTCAGCATACTGGCATTGCTCGTTTCTTATTCTGGTTGCTGGTTGCAAAGGTGTGTTCATTTCATGAAAATTCATTCAACTGAATGCTTGAGGACATGAGATATTTCTCTCTATATTATTTCAACAACATCAAAAATTTTTGAAAAAATGATGTAATCCTTGCAACCATTTACAATGCAAGTGCTGCAATCCTTATTTTGCACATGATGACATTGAGGCATAGAAAGGTTAAGGAACTTGTCCAAAGCCACACAGCTAGGAATGGCAATTGAGATCTGTCTGGCTTCAAAGCTGGTGCTGCTCTCCATACCCCACATTGCTCCCCCAGACCCTCAACTCCCCCATGCCACACATTACCACCACCTGTACACAAAGTCAATCGTAAATCAGAGGCCCAGGCTGGAGAAAGTGGCAGAGGGAGGGCTGGGTGGCTACCAAGACCAATAAGTACAACCCTGTTCTCAAAGAAGCTTCCAGTCTGATGGGGTGGCAGGCATGGCACAATAACACGAGACTGCTTGCCATGCATGGGGACAGCACCATGCACCAGCCAGGCATGAAATCCATCAGCCTCCGAGTTTTGGGTGTCTGAAGAAGAACTGCTTTCAAAGCTCCCTGGTGGAGGGAGCCAGATCTGGGGCTCAGTCTCTTAACTCCTTTCTGCTCAGGGCTGCTGTGGAGGTGGTCAATGGGCTCTGGATCCCTGATGGCATCGCAGGGTGATATGACTGGATTAATTAGGTTTTATTAATAACCAAGCACTTCATGAATTATAATTAAGCAGATGTGCATCTGGTGGCAGTCGTGGCTGAGGGTGGGAAACAGCAGTTCCGGGAGGCTCTGAAGCACCGTTAAGTGTGAATACCATGCAGGATATAGCAAGAACCCAGTCCAGGTGCCTTGTTACCCAGCCTGTCCAAGTGCTCTGGCGTCTGAGACCCTGATTTATTCAATAAACATGTCTTGACCCTGCTAGGTATTGGGTGCTCTACTTTCTGAGCAAGACACAATTGTGGGTGAGGGTCCAGAGGGTAGAACTGGCCAAGTGTTCAGCTCTCTCAAAAAGCAAGGAGGTGGTAAGGGTGCAGTGGGAGTAGGGATAGAAGCCTGGGGGAGCACTCACATATGAGGACTGCTTCTTGAAGTAATGAGTATCACCCTGCCCCCCAACTCTCTCTCTCTCTCTCACTCATTAGTTGGCCTTTAGCTGTCTTAGGGTCAGGGCAGCCTGATCGCTGGAGACTAAAACAGCTGAGCAAGACAAGAGGTCTTTTGTACCAAGGGGCTATAGGGGCGACACTGGCAGGCAGCCAAGGAGGCAAGAACAGACACAACTGGAGCTGGGCCAGAGCCCCACACACGGCGCGGCCCAGGAGATGAAGACAGGTCGCTCAGCACAGAGAGGGGCCTGGAGCCGAGTGTTTAGACAGGAGAAGGCATATTTAGCTTGTGGAAAAACAGAGTGCAGAATGATAAAGTGGATGATGGAAAAACAGGTCTGAACAATGAAATCTTCCGCTGTTGCTTGCAGCCCTGACAGCACGACAGATGCAGAGGATAAATTTTCATCTGGCCTTTTCTAAACCCATCCTGATTTTCCATTTGGCCACAGAGAAATATCCCAGAATCACTTTTTGTCTTTTGGGATTTTAGGACGTTTTAAATTTACCCCCATTCTGCCTCACAAATACATTTTTCTGTGTACTCTGCGACACAGCCTGCAAAATGAGGCTGATTATACAATGCTCTAGGCATCTGCCATCCTGCGCCTCGTTAATGCTACCCCTTCATCCTGAAATGCCCTTTCACCTTTCCACTGACTCAAACTACTTCACCTGCTAAAGTTCACTTCAGGCCCCTTGGAAAAGCTGTCTTCAAAACCACCAGTCAGACTGAGCTACAGACAGTTTCCTCAACTTTCCTGGGCTGTAAAGGGAAAAGCCCAGAGTCAAAGGCCTGAATTCAAGTCCTATCTTTGGTTTCCTCGGGCAGCAAGTCACATCATGCCTCTCAACTTTGGTTTTCTTATCTATAAATTGGGAAAGATGCTAGCACCTTCCTCACAGGGTTGTAAAGTTTAAATGAGAGGAGGCTTGTGAAATGTGAAATGCTTCATAAATTGTAAAGTACATGTCCACCTAAGAGCCTACATAGCACTTTGTGTTAGTTGATTACTTGACTGTCTCTGATTGGTGCTCATTACTTGTTAGTTAAATGGATGAAGGAATGAATGAGGCAGAAGATTAAGATGAATGATTTTTTTTTTTTGAGAGACAGGGTCTTGCTGTGTTGCCCAGGCTGGAGTGCAGTGGCATGATCATGACTCACTGGGGCCTCAGTCTCCCAGGATCAAGCATTTCTCCCAACTCAGCCTCCCAGTACTACAGGTGCATGCCACCACACCCAGCTAATTCATTTACTTACTGTTTTGTAGAGACAAAGTCTCACTAGGTTGTCTAGGCTGGTCTCGGACTCCCGGGCTCAAGCAACTCTCCCTGCTTGGCCTCCCAAAATGTGAGATTACAGGTCTAAGGCTCTGTGCCTGGCCATGAATGCTTCAAGTTAGCTGGTTGTGCCTGCGGTTTGTTTCCACAGGATCTCAGGGGCCTATGTTTTGGCCAAGTAGTCAACCCAGGCAGAGAGAGAGTGACATGAAATATTTGGGGTGGCAGGAAGTGTGTGCCAACCTCAAAGTCCTGTATGTGTTAATTAGTATAATTAATGATGGCACCAACTGGCTCATTACCTGAGGGAATTAATGGGGATCATTTGTCTCCCTACAGCAGCCATTCTGTATGCTGGGGGCTGTCGGGGAGATGGGGAGATACCACACGTTCTGCACCCCGGGGCAGGATGCCTGAGCTTTTGTCTAGGTCTGCCTGAAGCCCAGCTTCACTTTATGTCAAACTAAACTATTGATATCTAAGCCTAAACGTATACAGGGATTTCAAAAATAACAGCTGTGGGACTTTTATCTTTCCCCTAATCTTTTCTCCCTCCCCAGCCACGACCAAGCTACACTGGCCTCATCTTCACCCTGGGCTAGTCACATCCGTACAGTTCTCTGGGAGCTCTTAGAGACCCATCTTAACAGAGCTGGTCTCTTGCCACTAAGGCCGATTTAGGGATAAGTTAGAGGCAAAGCAATCAAGCTCAGTGACGTCAGATCCCACTCTGAGACACATGGGCTGTCTCTTCCTCTCCAGCATCCAATGCCTCCTTTCCAATCACTTCTCCCCTTCAGCTGTAAAGAATTACCTGCTGCAGCTGCATCTGAATTTTACCTTCCTTATGTGGGAGCAGAAACAGAGCGCCTGGACCCATCTCCGTTCTGAGAAGACCAGAACACATATTCAAGGCAGAAGAAAATACTGCCTTGGCCCTTGGAGCTCACAGCTGTGTGCAGTCGTTTGTAGGAAGATACTGAAACTCTTGACCTCTTCAAGGGAATGCGATGGGCAGATAGGAGCCCATGTGGGGAGGCAGGCAGTGTCCCGTAAATCATCCTGCAAAAGTACTCAACTGGCCCCACGTATTTCTAGCAATAAATGGTCGGCCACCCAGAAGGGAACGCCTACCACAGTGCTGTGCCCAAAAGCAATAACGATAAAATGATGGAACAGACTTTCAGGCACATTCCAGGTTCACATTTACAGCCCAAGAAGGTTGTACATATGGATGAGTCCCTGCAGCTACCTTTTTGAGTGTGTATGTTGGGTTTACATATAAAAGTGTGTTTGTGTGACATACATGTGTGCTTTTCCTGCTTTGGTGGTGGTTTTGGTTTATGGCTCTGTTGTGTACATCAGTGTATCTCTGTACAGACGCTGACTGCCTCTAGGAATGTGTATGTCCCATGGGTGTTGCATATCTTCCGGTGTTGGTGGCTGCATTTGTCTTGTTGTGGGTATATGTGTGTGGCTTTCTGTCTGTTCTCTGAATGTGAATGACTAATGAAAACAGTGAAGACAAAACATCTAATGAGTCAAGACTAAATCCTCTATTTTCCTTTAAGTAGATCTTAGAGTTCAAGAGGCTAAACACTGACTGGATTCATCCACTCTACTCCATAGGGCCATAACCCTGGAATGGTATATGCAAATAGTACTGTAACGGCCAAGGTAACCAAGGAGTACATTTGTGTGTGCCTGTGGTGAGTGTGGGAAGGCTACACTGCGATGCTTATTAGAGCAGAACTTGTCCCTGTGGACCATTTCATGCATGAGAAGCACCAACAACAGAAAGCCTGGGGCCTGTGAGGTCCAGGGCAGCTGTGGCAGACGGCAGAGGCACAGGGTGCTTGCGTGTGTGTGTGTGTGTGTGTGTGTGTGTGTGTACGCGCATGCCTGTGTGTGTGGGTGCGTGATTAAGGCCACCACATTGCCCAGCTCTGGGCCCACCATTTGCCGTGTATTCTGTGGAGTTCCAGGAGGCGTCACGCACATTAAATACAATGTGAATGTGCCTCGTGGATGTGTGCAACACAGAGGTCCTGGGCAGCATGGTAGACATAGGGTTCCTTGTCACCATACCCCTGTTCCCATCCCAACCAGACCAGCTCCCGCTCTGAGATAGTGTTGCTACCCCCAAGCCCCTTCTCATGACAGCTCTGTTATCTGAGGTTGGACAGAAGAAAGCCCAGGGACTCATTTGCAGGGGCCCAGCTCCCCAGGGTGTGGAAGCACAGCCAGAAACCAAGTCCTCTTTCCCTGGAAGGTTGCAGTGACTTGCAAGAAAAAAATCTTCTTACTGAAAGAAATCAGATGAAAAGGATGGGGAAGAAGGCAAAAAAAAAAAAATTTTTTTTTAACTGAGTTTTGCTTAGGAAAGGTCAGCCCCAGGAATCTGTTTCCTCACCAGCATGAGTGCTCAGTGGCCTTTTCCAGATCAATAGGACACTGATCACCTCATAAAATCGTGTTGAGGCAGCAGGGGCCAGGGCGGGGGAGCTGGAGGGAAGCTGCCTATCACCAGGGCTGAGCCCCCTGAGGGCAGGGCTTTTGGCTGAGCTCCATGCTGCCAACCTCCCCCTGCCCGAGCCCTCATGCCACCTCTTAGGAGCCCAGAGCAACCTACTCCTCATTTTCAGGCTCTACGGCTCCATCAATAGCTGTCCTTGCTTATGAGTGAGTTGGGAGCACCCTTTCTGGAGCAGCCTGGGCCCCTTGGTCAGGCCACTCACTGCAGTCTTCCAAGGCTCAGGCCGCTGCTGAGTACAGTGTAATTGACACAGGTAGCCCCCAGAAAGGCCTGGAATTCCAGATGGAGAAATGTGGTATTTACCATTGGTAGGTGGAGCCACTTGCAAATTATTTTGCAGTAAGAGGTGTATGTGCAGTTGAGGGAAAGAGAAGCTGAGGGATGGGAGTAGCAGCGACCTTCATCCAGAATCCTCTGTGCACGTTTGGCCTGCAGATGAGCATCTGCTCAATCCCTTGCACCCTGAGAGGATGCACAACTTTGCCATCTTTAGCCAGCCCTAGCCGTAAAGCACAGCACAAACAGTCCACAGGCTTAGGGGGCGTAGGAGCAGGAAAGGGGGACAGTGCCACTTTCAAAGACCAGAGGATACTGTTAACATGTCAGTCCAATTATGGTAATGTGCTGGGGTAATTGACCCTCCAAGGGCGCAGGGGATGCACATGAGTACAGTAATTGCAGGTTCACTTTGCTCTGCGTTCTTTACCCTGCTTTGGTGACTAATTATTAGTATTTAGCAAGTGGATATTGTCATCTTCAAAGCAGGTGCAGCTGTGGCTCGGGCATTGGAGCTGGGGCCAGCTAAAGGTCAGCCTCTGCTTGGGGATAATTAATTTGTCTTTTATGGATCTGAAATGCGCTCCAAGCTTGTCTCTTCTTTTTTTGCTTCCAAACAAACAAACCAAAAGGAAGGAGAATATACCTTACAGTTTATTTCAGTGCCCTTTCCATTAAAAGGCCAGAATCGACAAAGAGGGGTAAATGACTGGAGGGGGCCATTTATGAACCTCTGTTTTCTTTAGGAAAAGAGCCATAAATTGATCCCCTGCCAGGATCCACATGAAGAGAAAAACCAAATAGTCTGAAGTGATAGTCAACAGGTGAGGATAGTCTATAAACTCTTTGATAGTCTACTTAGTTACTACTTATATATCGGACACTAGGACACTCTTTTCCCAAAAGGATGTTTGGAATTCAAATATGAAGGAGACTAACAATAGTACATAGCTATTGAGTGACTGCTGGGTCAGAGACTACGCTCATGTACATAAAATGCTTACTTCCTCAAATCCTCACCACAGCTCTAGGAAATAGGTACTGTTATTATCCCCATTTTATAGTTGAGAATCTGAGGCTCAAAGAACTTAAATATGTTGCTCAAAGCTGAAGTAACAGAGCTACATTGAATCCCTGGTCTGTCTGATGCCTAGCAAAATCCCTTTATTTAGTGAAGAGCTATGCTTAGTTCTCCGGAATGCAAAGGCAACACTCACCAGCTTTGCTTATGGAGGACCAAAAGCGCAGGCATTTTTTTTTTTAATCAGAGCTTTCTAAGGTATCTCAGGAGGACAAAGTTTGAATTAAGCATGATTTCATGGGTACGATGCATGACGGAATTTTATCAGAGACAAAACAGAAATCAGCACAGATGAAGAAATAGGAAAGGAAATGGTCCCATCCTGAGTCCTGCTCTTTACTGAGTCTCCTCAACAACCCTGGCACATGAAGCCCTTTCCCTATCCTAGCTGCCTTCTTCTCTGTAGGATGCTGGCTCAGTTAGATTCCCACTCATTTGCAAGTATTGTCTTTGAAACTCGAATAATTTCATTTTCATTTATTTCTCTAATAAGGATCCAAATGCATTTAGGTCACAGAACTGACCACATGTGCTTTTGCTGCTCCTGGGGCATTTGGCTCTGCCCTGGGGAAAAAGGAGGTGCCCAGTAAGTCCTGATTGAATCAGACTGGGGAAGGAGAGTGGATAAGGCTCCTCCTCTGATAGTTGGGTTGACAAAGGAGGACCTGTTGTTTCATGTTGGCTTGGCTGATACAGAATAACTTAAGAGATACTTGTGACCCTCTCACACATATACATTTTGAATTCAGAAGAGTGTATGGAAGTTTCTTATGATCCACCTTCATTGCAAAATGGAATTCGATCATATGGTATCATTCTAAGGGGTGGCTGGCCAGGTGAAAGAAGTGAATGTATGGGAGGAACTTACAGGAGATGGGAGTGGATGCTTCAGGAGTTTAGATTTGTGTCCAAGCCTTGCTGTTATGGCAGGGCAATGAAATTTTGTTCCGTGGTTTTGCTGCAGCCTACATATTGATGCAGCTACATGAATTCTCCTCTTTGCAACCTGACCTCTTTCTTACTGTGAAATGATCTCATTTCAAGGCTAACCACAAGAGGTTTGGCTGGGCACCCGGCATGCCGTGTGCCTGGCATTTGCAAATCTTCATGCAAAGTGCAAAGTTTTTTTAAAAGACAGTAAATAATCCTGTCCAGAGAAATCTTGGAAAGGTCTGCTCCCAGCCACGAGGTAAAAAAAAAAAAAAAAAAAAAAAAGCAAGCGCGCTCCCCACCCGCACAACCATTATCTGCTGCTCTTCTCGAATGCGAAGGCTTAAGTCGCTTTTAATTTTAGATCAGGAACAATCTGATTTGGGGCCAAGGTCTTTTTTCAACTGTCCTTCAAAATGTATTAAGCTGTGGTGTTTTTCCACCTCCAGTCTGCTCTGTTTCAGTTTCTTCAGTGCCAAAAGCTGAGGCTCCACCAAGAATCCGACCTACAGCCAGGATGCAGTGAGACAGCACTCTGCAAAGAGCATCACCCTCCTGCCTACAGCAGGAAGCCCAGCAATTCTATAAGGAAGAGAGAGAGAAAGAGAGATGGCTCCTTGTCTGCCCAGTGTTGGGGGATACTCCTCACTTGCTTGGCACAGCGTGGTGATGCCTACATAACTGGCCAGGCAGATGACCAGAGACTAAGACAGTAGGTAGAGTTCCCAGAAGCTTAGGCCACAACTGCCCACTTCCTTACAGCATACTCCCTCTGTGCCCCTGTCTAACATAGAAAGGAGAGGGTCCCCTGGCAGACCAGGTTGTCCCTTGGTCGGTGCCATCTTCCTGTCAGTCTCCTGTACCACCAGTGGACCCTGGGCATGCAGGTCATTCATCCCAAGCAGAGGGACCAGGCATGGGATAGATGCTGATGCCTGGACCTCACTTTCAGTTCTGTGGACAGAAGCCCAACCGCCCACTCTAGCCTCAGTCTGTGAAGCCTTAGCTCTGTCTCTTGGGGGTGTTCTGCTCCCAGCATGAGCCGCCACCCAGGATGAGATGTGCAGACATGGTGGAGGCTGAGACGCAGAAAACCCCATGTCCCTAAGCTGACTCTATCTTACTGTCGACATTAACACTGAATCTACTAGGCAGGACATCAAGCCTCTCATTTTATTCCTTCAAAGTCTTCCACACCTCAATGGACAGATCTGATTCTAGACCTCGGCCCCTTCCAGAGTCCCCCAACTGCAATTCCTAGAGCAGGTACCAAGATATGACCAGGTAGGGGTTCCTGTTCAACATGGCCTGGACACCACCTTGGCCTCTCAATCGGAGTTGGAGTCTTGTGGATAACAGAATTGACTCCTGAGCAAGATGCCAAATTTCTTTAACCCTGGTACTCCCCATTGGCATATTCTTTCTTCAGGCCTCTGGCAAGAGGAATGTGTGGTGGAGGGTGGGAGGAGTGTGAGGAAAGGAGGATGAGCTAGCAGTGACAGCTTGAAAATGGGAAGAGTTTAACTCTAAGGCACTGCTGGGCCCCTTGGGATCCCAGGCTCTGAAGAGCCTAGGAAAGTGACAAAATATTTAAATACATATATTTTTTCCTTCCCTCAGCCATGGCCTTTCTTGGGAATATGTGACAAGGTTGTTGGTGAACAAGCATATCCAGTGTGCAGCCAGACAGGCTGGCAAGTGTTAAGAAGAACAGCAGCAGCAGCAGCAGGTAAGGGGATGGCCTCCTCTTTCAGAGGAAGCAGTACCTCTTTGGCATCTCTGCCTGGCGCCATGCTACCTGAAGGAAGAAGAATCAGCTTCTGAATAAGAAAGGAGTATCTTTGAGTTGGACTAATGAAATGCCCTGAACCCAGCCTGAATGCTCGTTGGGTGGGGACGCAGGAGTGAGTAAGAACGGGATTGGTCCATACAGGAGACTTGGTTCCCTAAAAATCTGAGCATATCTGGGCTTGAGTCAATGCCACTGGGTCTTTGGAAGAACCTCGGTACCTTGCCCTGTTTTAAAGGGATGATTTAAGATTCAAACCACAGGGGACTCTTGCTCCCGTCCTCAGTGCCTGCCTACAGCCCTCTCCTCATTGAAATATTGTTGAGAGTGACTCAAGGTGATATCCCTCAGTCTTGATCTTCATTTGAACTGGCATGCCATCCCACATATGCCCCTTCCTCTTTTCCTTCATCAAATTTCATTAGAATCAACACAGAGTTGTGGAAAGGGTACTGGGACCAAAAAATATATATATGTGGAAAATTATCTCCCCTCTGTCCTCAAATAGCTGACTGCAGGCAATTTGCTCTTCTCTGTTGGACTGGATCTGTTTACGTTTTATGGTTCTGTGCTTTCAAGATTCTATGCCTAAATCTTAATACCCAGCTCAGTGTTCTACGTTCCAAATATGTCTTATCTGTCTAGAGCTTTGGCTGGGACACCTTAAATCCTAGTGTGGTTTTGCCAGATCTGAAGCTCCCTGAGATTTGTTCTCAAACGTCTTTGGGCTCTTCTCTCCTCCCAGGCTTTTGCCCTCCTCTTCTTTTCTTCTTGCGTATGAGCTTTCAACGTCTCCATGATAAACTCTTTGCGCTTTCCACCTTTTGACTTTCTCCAAAGGAAAATGTTTCATTCATTCAGCAAATATTTACAGAGTTCCTTTTATGCAGTAGACCCACGTAGCAGCCAGCTGTTGCTGCAACAATGCTACGTAAGAAAGAACCCCCAGATATCAGTAACTACCACAACAAACATTTGTTTTTCTTGCTCACAGAGCTACAGGTTGGCTGGGATGGCTCTTCTTCAGGATTCAGGATTGGGTTCAGGTCTGCTTCTCAGGTCTTCATTTCAGGTCACAGGAAGAAGAGACAGCTACGTAGGGAAGGGAGAAATATCTTCAAGAAATCAAGCCAAACCACGTGAGCATGTTTTAAAACCTCTGGTCAGATGTAGTTTACTTCTACTAACATACCATTAGACAGAGGAAGTCACAGGGCCAAGCTGAAAGTCAATGAGACAGGGAAGAGAATTCTCCACTCACAGTTAAGCCATGCAAGAGTAGGAAAAGAAGAATTATGAACAAATAATATAATATAAAAATATAAAATAGTTTCTACTTTCATAAAGGTCACAGTCTAATATGAGTGACAGATATTAAACATGCAACAAGAAAATTGATATATAATAAACGGGGATAAATGTTAAACAAAAAATGAATAACATGAGGGACCTACACGTAGATTGGTGATGTGAGAAGTCCTCTATGAGGTAGTACCATCGAAGCTGAGACCTGAAGGCTAAGAAGGAGTCAAGTAAGCCCACAGAGGACAAAGAGTTTTCCAGCCAGTAGGAATGGCTTGTGCAAAGGTCCTGGGGAAGTGATGATGTTGACAGCTGAAGAGCTGGAAAAAGATCCAGTGTAACTAGGAATGTAGTAAGGGGGGACAAAGTAGTGGGGGTGAGATTGAAGGTGCCTGCAGGTGCCAGATCATGCAGGCTCCTGGGTTGTTACTGCTGTCTCTCAGACCTTCCAACTATGGCTCTTCCATTTATTCAATGCTGATTAAAACACACACACACACACATACCCCACCTCCTCTTCCTTAAAGCTTCCTTAGGTTAATTGATGTGTCAATGTCACTTTGTATTTCAACAAGTCAAAGGAAAAACAAAACAAAACAAAAAAACCCTTAGTCTGTGTGTTGCAGGGGCTTGTGCTGGGCCAGGATTCAGAAAGTCTGGAGAACTATCAAGTTTCACCTGGTTGAGAATCCCTTGCAAAACCGGAAAGTAGCATTTCACAGCTTAGAAGGGATTAACAGTCACAGTTTAGCACAGACTATCTGTTAAGTGAGTTCCTTCATCTATGGGGAGCTGGTAGAGGCTCCTGCCCTGAACAAAGGAGGGCTGGAGGAGCCTCCCTGCTGAGAATCATCCTTCAGGGCAAGCAGGCCTGGTAAAGTTATGAGGAGATCAATTTCTGAATACAGCTTTAAGCTGGCCCTCAAATCTTCTCTGGTGCAAGGAGACTTTTTGGAATAATGAAAATCTTCTGTATCTTGATTAATTAAGGTGGTATTATACAGGTTTGTCATTTGTCAAAACTTATCAAACTATACATTTAAAATGAATACATTCTACTGTATGCAAATTATACCTTAATAAAGTTGATTTTAAGGGTAAGTAATCAAATCAAATCAAATCATAAATAATAGATAACAAAACAAAAACCTGATGCTGGCCGACCTCCATTTTTCCTGCAGAAATTACAGTAAATTTAAAAAAGAAAAAGCTTTCAGTGTACTTCAAAAGATTAGAGCACAGATCTACTCTGGGACCCTTTTAACAGGAAAATGAAGGAGGAGGGAGGTATTCTCTCTCACCTTGTCACAGAACACTGGGCCACTCTGAGACCCTGAGAACTCAAGGATGTTAGTGGTGTACCTGGGTGGGGGTCAGGAATATCACACAGGACTGGTGGCTGTGCCTGGTAGGTGATACAGGACCTACTAGGGGAACAGAGACCCCACCAGACAGAAGTGAGAGACATATAGCAATTTGAAGAAGGTGTGGCAGCAAGGGTGGGCACTGGTCCAGTGGTTCCCAGGAGAAAGGGCAGCATCTATGGCAGCGTTGTATGCAGAAATACAGAAATATAACGCCTGCCACAAGTGCAAACCACAGATATAACTTTCAATTTTCTAGTAGCCACGTTTGAAAAGGGAAAACAAACAAAAAACTAAGCTCAATATCCAAAATATTATCAAGTCAATATGTAATCAATATGAAAAAGATAGTACTGAGGCACTCTACATTTTTTGGACTGCCTTTGAAATCCAGTGAGCATTTTACACTATGGCATGTCTCAGTGTAGATTAGCTGCATGTCAATGGTCCAGTAGCCCCATGTGACCTTCCTTCTGGACAGCACAGCTCTTTGGGCACAGCAGCACCCACGTGACCAATTTTATTGTATGCGAGGCTCTCCCCACCCCACGCCACTCAAGAAAAAGCCCACTCAGGGCTTTTTCCAGCCATACCAGGGAGTACACAGGGGCCAGGGCTTTGGGTGGGCAGGCAGAGGTAAGAGCCTGAGAAATAAGAGCTATTGCCATGAATGAGAGCCATGGGCTAGAGAGACTCAAAGTCTAGCTCCAGCGTAAGCTTCGGTGTTCTGTTAACAATGAGCACCACAGAAAAACATCAATTGTGTCTTGTCAACCCTCTTAACTTTGTGCTTCTGTTTACCTGCAATGTACATGCTACACTGCAGGACCCCATTTTCATTCAAGCCACCTATAATTCTTTTTTAATTTACCTTGTTTATTCCCCCCACCTTGTTCTAAACCAGCTGGTAGAGTAGAATATTCCAAAGCTGAATTTCTGCAATTCGTATTATAAAAACACTTGGCTTACTGGATCAGTGTTTCAAACTGCACTTACCCTCCTTTCTCCTTTTAACTCCCTCTTCTCCCTTTAGTCCCTCTCCTTCTCCTTTTAGCCCCCTCCCCCTTCACCTTGTCCTGAGTGACAAGTTTTACCCAGCTGAGAATCGCTTGCAAAACCAGAAAGTAGCATTTCACAGCTTAGAGGGAATTAAAACAGTCACAGCTTAGCTCTTACTATCTGTTAAGTGAGTTCATACATCTACAAAGCTTAAAACCGTGCCTGGCACAAAGTAAGTTCTCGAAAAGTGTCAACTACTCCTGGGATCAAGTAATGGAACAATCCCATTCGACAGGTATTTCTTGGGTACCTGCTCTGTGCCAGGCACTGTCCTAGTGTTGGTGAACAAAAGGGAACAAAATAGTTCCCTAAGGTCAGAGAGTTAACATCATAGCTGGGAAGATAGACAAGCAACAGTAAACATCATAAATATATAGATTTTACTGACTGCTAGAAGGTGGTAAGTCTAGTGGAAAAAAGAGGTAGAGCAGCTTAAGGTGATTGAGAGTACAAGATGAAGAGGCAATGTAACTGGAGCAAAGGCCTGAAGGAGGTGAGGGGGGTTATCAGGTGGAACAGTCAATAGAAAGGTCCTAAAGCTGGGGTGTCTGGTGTGCTGAAGAATCATGTTTTTGTTCATTTGCACTGTGAGAACAAAATACCGTAGGCTGGGTGACTTATAAACAACAAAAATTTACTTCTCATGGTTCTAGAGGCTGGGAAGTCCAAGACCAAGGTCCTGGCAGATCCTGTATCTGGTGAGGGCCCACTTCCTAGTTCATAGATGACCGTCTGTTTGCTGTGTCCTCACATGGTAGAAGGCGTGAAGGAGCTCTCTCGGGCCTCTTTTATACAGGCACTAATCTCATCAAGACTCGGAGCCTTCACGATTATCAACTCCCCAAAGCCCCATCCCCAAAATACCACCACCCTGGGGATTAGGTTTTAACATATGAATTTGTGAGCAAACATTCTGCTGGTAGCAAATAGCAGAGGCTGATATGGAGAGAGCCCAGAGGTGAAGACTAGGAAAGTAATGAGTAGTAGAAAAGGAAATCAGAGAATTAACAAAAAGAGCAGAGCGGCAAGAAATGATAGATTACGGGGGCCCTTGGGCCGGTGTAAAGACGTCAGCTTTCACTCTGACGAATGGGGACACATTGCAGGGCTTGAGGCTGAGGAGGGACAGGACCAGATTTCGATTCTAAGTAGATCATGTCAGTTGCTTTTGAGAATAGATGGTGGAGGGTGGAGACAAGGCTGCAGCAGGAGACCCGTGAGGAGGCTGTGGCGCAATCCAGGCAGGAGATGAGGTGGCCTGGCCCAGGAAGCCAGAAGTGGAGTGGTGAGAAGCGATATCACCAACTTGTAGTCAACTGGCCATGTCTGTATGTCCCAACTAGCTGGAACGGCCCATCAGGCAAATGACAATGTTTCTTACCTCTTTATACCATCCTCAGTAATAAATATTGGTTATTTAGTTGGGTATCTAAACCAAGTTTAAGATGCAGCTATAAGGAAGTGTCATGGAGAAAACTTACTGGTTATATTCAAATTACCAGCAAATTTCAAGCAAAACCAAATGTATCTATAGTGGACGTGTCAATGAAGCAGGAGGAAACTTTGAAGAAAAGGAAATCTCAGGTTCAGGAGCAATAGAAGGGAATGTAAGGAGGGAGGAAGAGAGAAAATGAGAATGCAAGAGGGAGAAGGAGAGAGAGAAAGAAGGGTGGGGGAGAAAGGGGGACCAAGACTAGAGGACATGGATCAGCCTTGAGAAATGATCTGTTCACACCTGAGACAGGCTTAAGTCAAAAAGTTGTGTGGAAATGGCAATCTTGGGCCTGGTTTGGAATTGCAAAGCTGAGAAATAAGGAGTCTGGGTGAGCTAAAAGAAATCTTTTACTCAAGCCTAAGGGGAAAAAAATCAAGTAAGAATAAAATTCGTACTTAAGCATTCATAATGATAATAAATTGTACTTAGATGACATTTTTAAAGTTAACTTTTTAAGATATTCTCTTTTATTTCTTAATGTTGTTGTTGAGCTTCTTTTTTTTTTTTTTTTTTTTGAGACAGAGTCTTGCTATGTGGCCAGGCACCAGGCTGGAGTGCAGTGGCACGATCTCAGCTCAGTGCAACCTCCCCCTCCTGGGTTGATGCAATTCTCCTGCCTCAGCCTCCTGAGTAACTGGGACTACAGGCGCACGCCACCATGCCCAGCTAATTTTTGTATTTTAGTAGAGACAGGGTTTCACCATGTTGGCCAGGATGGTTTTGATCTCTTGACATCATCATCCGCCGGCCTCAGCCTCCCAAAGTGCAGGGATTCCAGGCATGAGCCACTGCGCCTGGCCTGTTGAGCTTTTTTTTTTTTTTCTTTTTTTTAAGAAAGCAGTTTTATTGCAGGGGAAGAAGAATAAAAAAGCAGGATCATCGCATAGTGGGAAAAAACACATGTTGGCCCCAGGGTTCCTGGCTATTTAGCTTTATTCTCATTAATTATTTGTGTGACCCGTAGGCAAGTCATTTCAGCTCTCTGAGCCTCAGTTTTCTTTTCTGTGAAATGAGAACACAGGGTTAAATTATCTCTTCTGGCTCTAAAATCATGTGGGTTTTTAACGAGTGAAAAATGCACTCATTTCCCTCTTAGTTAATACCCTCGTGGACTGCCTGCCAATGTGAAACTCAAGGTCAAGGGTATGAGTAAAGCCCTCCTTACCTATCAGTGCATCCTGACTGCAGTCAAACAGGGGTCTCTTGAGAGCTAGATTTGCAAGCTGAACCCATGACATGACAACAGGCAGTCCACTCAGAGGGGGTGGGGGTTCAACACAGACGGAGCCTGGCCTTGGCTCATCCCTGGAATGGTGTCTGCCTCTCCATAACTGTTTATGAGGGCCTGCCCTCCGACACCTTGTCTTCAGGCTTTAATTGAACATTTAAAGTCCCATATTCTCTCAACTGTCAACTGTTCCTAGCCGAGTACACACACGCGCCGAGCCATGCACTGTGTGCTGGGGACCCAGCTGTGAACAAAGACCCTCACAGTCTAATAGGGAAAACAGACATTAAACAACAGCTATGAATGATTTATTATAAACTCCTGAGCATGCAAAGTGCTATGCAAAGAAATACAACAGAAGCATTTAATGTTGCTAATTTAGACCCCAGGGCTAAAAAAAGCGATATTTACATTGACCCCTCAGGGTTGAGCCAGAGTTAGATCAAGAGAGGGAAGAATGTGCTGGACTGAGGAAATAGCTTTGAAGAGGTGACAGAGGACCCTTTTCTGGGACTTTCCTCCTATCATGCCACCATGTTTACCAAGGTTCCACACGGCAGCTAGGATTTAGAGGGGTAATGGTACTCATTCATTTGTTCACTCATTCATAGCCATTATTATGCACTTACTATCTGCTGGAATATAGTAGTGAACAAGCAGAATCAATCCTCTTAAATAATTCTGCCCTAATGAAACTTATATTCTAATGGAGAAGGCAGACAAATATATAATAAATTATGATGATACTAATATTGAAAAAAAAGCAGGAAATGGATAAATAAATTGTCAGTTCAAGAGGTGAGGGAACAACATTATATGAGGTGGTCAGGGAAGGCCTTATAGTGAAAAACCTAAAAGAGTTGGGGTTTTACCCAGGGGAAGAGCATTCCCTGCAGAGGGAACAGCAATTGCAAAGGCTGTGAGGCAGAAGTGTGCCCAGCCAACTTGAGAAAAGGCAAGGAGGCCAGCACAGTCAGGAATAAAGTGAGCAGGGGGATTGGGGGTGAGGCCAAGGGGGCCACGGGGCCAGTTCTGTGTGACTTTGGAGTGCATTTAAGGATTTGGGCTTTTCCTTGAATGAGGAGTTTGAGCAGGGAGTGACATGATGTGACACACAATTTCAAAGGATCACTCTGAGTGGCTATTGAGAAAAGACTGTAGGCATTGATGCAAGGGGGACCAAGGGAGCCCACGTCAGAGACTGGTGATGTGGGCTAGGATAGCAGGGACTGAAGGAGTGGGAAGTGTTGGATTCTGGATATATTTTAAAGGAGGAGCCAATAAGATTTCTTGATGGATTGGATATGGGGTATGAAAGAAAGAGGAATCAAAGGAAATACCAAGATTTTTGGCTTGAGTATCTGGAAAAATGGCATCACTACTCGAGATGAGAAAGGCTATAGGAGGAACCAGTTTAGAGGGAGAAATCAGAGGGGCCAGCACTGGGACATGTTAAGTCTGAGACCTCCATTAATCATCCAGTGGAGACAAGCAGTAAGAGTTCAGGGAAGAGGTCTGGAAGGAAATAAAGACAACATGGGAGTTGTCAGATATTTAGAGCCAGAAGACTAAGTGAGATTATCTACAGAGTGAGAGTAGATGGTAGGAGAGAGAGGTCCCTGGAGCCCTACAGCACTGAGGAAGAACTTGCAGAGAAAAACTTCAAAACAAGTGGTGATCAAAGCTACCTTGAGTGGGCCAGACTTTGTTCTTCACCAGCTCTGTCCACCCACCCCACGCTAGCCTCCTCAGCATTCAATGCCTGACGTGTACACACACACACACACACACACACACACACACACACACACACCCCCCAAGTCAATTTCCTGTTTCTGAAACAATCCCTATAAACTTATAAAATTAATCCGGGAAGAAGTGGGTGTGTGGGGGGAACAAAAATAAACCAAGCTTGCAGCGTATTCAGCATTGATCGTTAGGTCAGCTTCCTCACTGACCTGCTTTCTCAGAGTTGTTTGTCTACTGTCCTAGAATCGTGTGGACCCTGTTACAAGATTACAGTTCCCCTTAACTATCTACTGACACCAGCTGGTCTGAAGGACCCTACTGATGCCAGATGATGTGGAAGACCCCACTGACACCAGCTGGTCTGAAGAACCCCACTGATGCCAGCTGAAGGACTCTGCGAGAAGCCGAGTCACCAAAGAAAGCCGTTTCCACACTCTGAGAATTTCATGCCCCTTGCCCCGACTATTCAATAACCCAAATTTTCCAGCCCCCTACTCTTCATGATCCTCTTAAAGACCCCAGTCCAGGACTCAGGGAGATAGATTTGAGGGTCTCCTTGCATCTCCTTGCTCCATTCCCCTCAATGATTACATCTTTTCTCTGCTTCAAACCCTGCTGTCTCAGCGCAGCTGGTCTGTTCCTGTGCTGAAGCATATGAACCTGCTGGTCCTGCAATATTTCCTTTCTGTTTGTGTTCTGTGTCCCTGCAAAGAACGGCAAGAATGTGAAGCACTGTCCCCAACCGTGCTGCATGAGCGGCAGGCTTGGACAGGGGTGGGAGTGCTATCTCCCTGGTGATATGAAAATAACTGAAACGTTATTTTCATATCCCTTTCCTATTGTTAATTCTACTGATCACTGATCGCACTGCTATGCCTGTGGAATAATTACGGAGAAGAGCTCTCCGATGTACATTCACAAGAACGTGAACTTTAAAAATAGTGTTTTATTTCGAATACCAGGGATATGATGGTGCTCTCACAACAAAGAACTAGTCATTTCATCTAACCGCCTTCCTCTGGGGACATCTGAGCCAGTTCCAGGTGACAAGGTTGCTGTCTATTTTGTTCCTGGGATCTCGAACAGGAGTTGGGCAGGGAGCCTTAGTGGCCTGACCATGTGCCATGTGCCAGACGTTGGTCATAGCCATAACCATTTTTGGTGATTGGCCATTCAATCTGTGGCCTGACAATCTGGCGGGGCATCATACTAGGGATCACCTGCTCTCCTATATCCTGTGTCCTCAGGTCCCAGCAACACATGAAGTGAGCAAGTTAAAGAGCTACCGGCATTTTTTTTTTAGATGGAGTCTTTCTCTGTTGCCAGGCTGGAGTGCATGGCACGATCTTGGCTCACTGCAACCTCTGCCTCCTGGCTTCAAGCGATTCTCCTGCCTCAGCCTCCCGAGTAGCTGGGACCACAGGTGTGCGCCACCACACTCGGTTAATTTTTTGCATTTTAGTAGAGACGGGGTTTCACCACGTTGGCCAAGATGGTCTTGATCTGACCTCGTGATCTGCCTGCCTCAGCCTCCCAAAGTGCTGGAATTACAGGCATGAGCCACTGTGCCTGGCCATCTACCAACAATTTTGTCCTCAGTGGTCTGACTCGCTGACATGGTGAGGAGTACCCAGTGTAAAAGCCAATGGAACCTTTGCTTGAGAGATCTGGGGAGAACTGGGGGGAATGGGCCCCATCCCCTCTGTGGAGAAACCAAAAAATACATGTGCCTCAAATGAACCCCAGGGGGTGGAAAGGCCAAATTAATACAATCTCCTGTTAGATGAAAGTCAGACAGAGCAAAAATGAGCAGCCAGGGAACCCAGATGCCAGCAGCATCTTTTCATTCTGATGTTCCATTAGAACCCCTGTTTTTTATAACCTCTGTATGCCTATAAAGCAGGGGATTTGGGAAGCAAAGAATAGCTGACGGAGGTGTCAATAAGCCAATTTGTGGCTTGTTAGAGTGTTATACTTGTTTATCGGCATTTAAGGAGACGAGACATTGATGTCAACACAGTGGGAGGGCAGCTGCCTGGACCAATAGTATCCCTTGCTGAAAATTAATTTAAACTCCCTTTTCTTCGTGCCAGAAATGGTAGAGCTAATTCATTACCAAAGTGTTGAAATGCCATTGAAAATGAGTTAGGGTAGTAGGGAAGAGTCAGCAGCAGCAGAACAAAATCCCAGTTTAGCTTTCTTTTGGTAACCTGTAGTAAATGAGACATCGTGAAATAATATGCTTTATGGCAGGGAACAAAACAACAAGCATTTATTTAATTGGGGGATGGGGAACGCTGCAGGGCTGGGAAAGGAAACTTTCATGCATGGATTTTTGGAAAACTGAGTTGCTGTCGCCACAGCCGCATTTGCAGCCACTCTGCATGGATGGGAACCCAACAGTCTGTGTTTTGGACCTCTGTCAGCTTAAAGAGTCCGGGGTCCTGGCAAGGCCAGGTTCTTTAATCAAGCTTCTGTGAAATCTCTGTTCAGATCATTTACAAGATCTCAGCTCCATGATGATCTGCGGTTGAAGCTGGACACAGCATCGCTCACCCTGCTGGTTCATGCTTCCCATTCAGCAGTAACATGGGTCATGTGACCTGAATTGGAGCAGTTTTTGTTTTTTGCTTCTTGTCGTATATAACTTTGGCCACTTTATTCTCCTGGGGAAATTTCAGACGTGAAAACTACAACTCATCAGGACCCAACCACTATGAGGTTGAAGTAATCATTTGGCTCACTGCAAACTCCTTGTCTTTCCATTCTGTCTGTGCCCACATTTGGACCAGCACAGGAAAGATGGAGAGGAAGTCATGAGGCCAAGTTACTCTGGGTTGGCTGGGTCCTTCTTCAGAAGATCCCCCATCATCTCATCCATCCCAAGCAGAAGTGGTATGGAGGGGAGACCTCTGCAAGAGCTTCGAGGGAGAAAGCACAATTCTGACCTCTTTTTGGATTCTGCAGACTTGTTGTCATTAGGCCAATTTCTTCACCCCTATTCATGACCCTTGCCCTGTGACTCTGCAGTTCTTCCCATAAATGAGTGGTCACTCTCCCTGTCCTTAGCTTTGTCACTGGCCATGTGACCATGTGACAGTTCTGAGCCTAGGTTTTAAGTGTCATTGTATGCTCTGCTCAGCTTCAGGTACATCTGACATCCCCACTGGTCCCAGAGGGAGGATGAGAGATATGTGATACAGAGATGTATCCCAACTGCCCAGCCAAGTCTGGCCAAGACCAGCTGACTGCAGGTGACCCACATCTGTGTGATAAAGAAAGAATTACTCTTGTACAGTGCCAAGTTCTGGGGACCTCTGTTACACAGCAATAGCAAATCATAATGCCCCATTCAAAGCAGAAAAGAGAGTCTTATGTACAAGACCAGTCCTTTGGAGGGAAAGGCTGACCTCTACTTAGGCAATTATCTAAAATTTGGAGAGTAAGGGGCATATTCCCAGCCTGAATGCCCTTCTTACAGTGAACTGTGCCACTGCATTGTCACCAGGGCCCCCTCTCTGTTTCTGCAGCCTGGGCAAATAGGGAAATGCCACAGTCTCACATGAAGAAGTTCCCTTTCTAGAGTTCAAGTACCCACTTCCCTCATTCTCTCACCATCTCAAAGGGAGAAGAAGAAACACCTGTATCTGTTAAGGACCCATTCCAAGCAATTGTTTTGGAATCTTCCTTATATTCCTTATCCCACTCATGATAGGAAGATAGATTGATACTTCCAGGATGCAAGGGCTAAACACATAAGAGAGTCTTTGCTTAGGGACCGTCAGGTGTCCAGAGAGCCTGTCCTTCCACGCCTTCCAGCCCACTGACAGAGCCGAGAGCTCAGGCCAGCCTGAAAGGGTGATATGGTTTTGTCAAACCCTTCATAACATGAGCACAGGTCCCGGCAGCTTGAATGTGAGCTGTTTTGGGATAAAAACCTCGATTATTCATTTTTCTGCTCATGAAAGGCTAGCGACTGCTACGTTTCCGCTAAGCCTAGTTGGCATATAGCACAGAGCCTCCTTTTTTCCTGCTGTTTATATAAATGGACTCACCTTGCCCAGGCTCTCTGCTGCAAATGTGTGATTAAAGGATTATAATGGTGATGGAAATAGTAATCACGTCTGTTTTCAGACAGAGCCATCCCTCCAGGGGCCCAAAGTGGCTGTGCTCTTATTTATACCTGTAACGAAAGGGAACCTCGCAGGCACTTCCATAGATGGGCTAGTGGGGCCCCAGAAAGCGTAGGGTAGCAACTTGTTTCAGTATACCCAGCCTACTGGCTTCCAGCTTTGGTGGGGTGGAGGTGGTGGCTGTGGAAAAGGAGCTCAGAGCCTGCAGACAGCCAGATCACCAGATCACCCAGCCTGGAGTTGGAACATCATCCATTGTGGTGGGTGAGCAGCTTAGGGGCAAACCTAGCAGCAATGGGAGGCAGCCAGCCCATCAGGCAAAGATAATTATTTAGAAAACACGTCATGAGAGATAGACAGACACCCTAACTGGTGGTCAGCATTGGGGAGGTCCAGTAGTCGGTGTTTAGTTTTTGAACGGCACAGAAAAGGGGATCTAGAACAACAGTGTTCAATGGTTCAGGGTGGAGGCTCTGGAATCTGCATCAGGATAGGGTCAAGGGCGGGGCTGAACCTCTAGAGAGGGAGGACTTAGAAGAGCAAGGCAGAGCCCAGGCTCAGAGGAGCAAGAGAGTGAAGCAGATTATCAGGGATGTCCAGCCTGGTCACTAGAGCCAGGTAGAAATCCCACTCAGCAGACTCAAAGGCCAGAGCAGGCCCAGCAGCCAGATTGATTGGTGCTGAGTCACCAAAACCACTCACTCGACTCGTTCTTTAGAAATAAAAGCCTGGCTCCAGCACCCAGGGAAAGGCTTATTATGCTGCTGGGAGGACAGTGAAGGAGGTGGGGGCGGCACCACAAAGGCCTTTTCAGTGCAGCCTTCTGGAGGTCATCGGGATTTGAGATTGCTCCCAATCAGAATTTTGCCTTATGGAAAAACAGAACTAGTCACGTATCAGGACAAAAGTCCAGGATTCTAGCCCAGGCTGCACCACTGCTTTACCATGGGACTTATGCCGAGTAGCTGCCCTTGGCCCTGCCTGAGTTTCCCCACCTCCCTAACTCCTTCCTTCACATCGTTGTTAGGAAGAACATATGAAATAACATGCCAAATCACTTTGGAAAAAATATAACGGTAAGGTGTTTTCAGTATTCATATTTATGTGACATATGCATCATCTTCTCTCAAAATTAAATCTCCCAAGGTTGACTGGCCAGTGTGAGGACTGTCTCTAGTCCTTTTACCTTTTCCTTGATCTCCCACTCCTGGACATTTCCTTGTCCATTATCTCCCATCCGAGGCTTCAGTGATTTTAGAAGAGATAGAGCTATCATAGCATGTGAGAGAGCTGCTGGGGCTGGGAAGCTAGGGATCATCTGGTCAACCTTTTCATTTCAGTAGTGGGGACTCAGTGACACATGAGAGATGTTACCTGACCAACATCACACTGCTAGTCAATACTGAGCCAGAAAGCAGTGTCTGGCATACAGTGGGAACTCAGAATACGGTAGCCTCTGTTACTGTTATTGCAACTATACCATGCTTTCATGAAGGAATTTATTTTGGTACTTATCAATAACTTTGATAGAAGGTTGGTATGGGAAACAGTGAGAGTTGAACAAGAGGCAAGTCATAACTAATATTACAAAGGGCATTTTTAGATTATCCAATGTCAGCTTCAATGCCTCCTCCTCCAGGAAACCAGAGCTGATCAGGATCCCTTCCTGTGTTCTCATTATATCTCCTTGTATCTCAGCCTTATCCCACCGTGCTAAACTGAAACTACTTCATTTTCTTGTCTCTCTCCCCTTCTAGACTTGAGATTGCTTGAGGATAGGGACTGTGTGGTTTTCTCAAAGTTGAGTCCAGAGTGCTTAATGTTTAATATATAAAGCTGTAGATTGTATTAGAGTTCAGCAATCTGTAGGATACATCTTAGATGTTCCCATTTCTTTGAGCTCATGGTCCCAGAGAGCCCTAGTGTTCAACAAACCTTAGTTATCATCCCAGTTGCTTTATGTGTAATCTGTACAACTTTAGTCAAGTCACTTACCCTCTTAAAGCTCCAGTTTTGTTAAAACTAAAAAAAAAAAAAAGCGGCTATTTACGAAATGAATTTGTCAATAACTATCACATTTACAAATGAATAAAGCCTTTGCCTGAACAATTCCTGTTATAGAAATTTATCTTCAGATACACTCCTACATATCCTGCAGGTATACTTACTTACACGTTATTCATTAAGGTTTTATTTGTAAAGATTAACAATTGGAAACAACTTAAATTGGTTAAAGAAACTAATTTCTATAATATAATACTATGCAACCACCAAAAAGAATGATGTAAGCTTGTATATGTTGATGTAGAATAAGCTCCAAAGTATAATATTAAATGAAGAAGTGCAAGGTGCATGACATTGTGTAAAGCAAGCTTTCAATTCATGGAGAGGGGAGAGAGAATATATGTGTATATTTGCTTGTATATACATAAAATATCTCTGGAAGGTTACTCAGGGAACTGGTGACATTTAGTTGAACCATGTGAAAATAGGAATATATTTTCAAAGAATGTCAAAAGGAAGGAAGGAGGGAAGGAAGGAAGGGTGGAAGGGAGGAAGGAAAGGAGGGGGGAGGAAGGAAGGAAGGAAGGAAGGAAGGAAGGAAGGAAGGAAGGAAGGAAGGAAGGAAGGAGAATAAAGGTCCCAACCAACCCGTTCATCTGTTGAGAAGCATGTGGGATGACCCCTGTGAGGGCACACTGTCCATGGCAGGGTGTGATACCAGTGTGGGGACTTGCACGGCTCTCAGGCCTTGGTTTACCCCTTGCGCCTGAATTTGCGTAACTTTTTTCCAATCAAGATTCTGTCCTGATCACCCCTAGAAGATTCATAGCACAATCATCCAGCAACACGTAGATAAAATATTTCCACTCTCCATTATGAGAACTCTCTTGTGAGGCATAGAAGGGGGCAAAGCTCTCCCTAAAAGAGTATAGGGGTTGACTCTCGAAGGGTCCCTATTATGCCAGCGTCTGAGGTCAGCTTCCTGCACTACTCTCTCTCCTTGTCTCACAGTGAATGAGCAGATGTGGGCTTTCCAACTTCAGCATGTGTGCAGGTTGTGGCGACTTTCCTAAGCAGAACCTAGGAAAGATGGTCCCTGTAGCTAGCACTTTCCTTTCTCTCCTTTATCCCCTTGCTCATTATCTTTCTAAGGTTTCGTTGCTTTTAGAGTTACGAGGGAGATTCAACCCTTAAGGAAGATAACTGTGAGCTACTGACCAGAAAATCAGGCCTAGTTATGTTTCTAGTAACCATCTGACTCAATAGGAAGGAGATTGAAAAGAACCACTGACTCAAAATCCCTTTCCCACACATGCCTGAAATCACACTATTAGCCACTTATATGTAAAGCCTTGTCATCATGGGTCCTCTCTTTAGATTTTCCTGGGAACGGTAATGTCTTCGAAAGAATTAGTTTAAATGAACATTCATTCATTCATTCAATGATTATTGCATGTTTATTTACACCACTCTACCAAGTACCTGTACATATGGGCAAATAAGACAATCATTGACTTTAATAATAAATACCATAACAATAATAATGATGACAGCTAACACTTTCTGAATGTTTATTATGTGACTGGCACTCTTCTTATCTCTTTACATGTGTTTGCACTGAAGTCTTATAATAAATCTGAGGAAGATAATGTTATCTCCATTTGTTAGATAAGGAAACTGAGGCACAGAGAAGTTAAGTAGCTTGTCTAGGGTTCCAAACTGGGTAAGTGGCTAAACTGGTATGTAAACTTTTAATCTAACAGATGTTTTTCCAGGAAGGGGTCGTAAGCTAGGAGTTGAAGGCCTGAGTTCTTTCTCCCTGAGTCATGGAGGGAAGGGAGATGGCCCAGAATGAAACACCAGATGGTCCTCAGGCCCAGGTCCCGTCCTGGTGATGCTGGAAAGACCTCAAGCCGCATACAGATTTGAGAAGACCAGAGAGAGATTAATCGAGTGAAAAGGAAATTGCATGGAAACCAGCCAGGATGAATGGTATGCCCAGTAAACAGAAGAGGCAAACCTAGGGAAAGAGCCTAGGCTGAGTCGGGATCCTGAGGCCTGCAAAAAGAAGCAAATTTTACCCAAAAGTGGCATGAGGCTTGGGATCCGGGCAGCCCACTGACCAGGCAAAACTAGAGAAATAAATCTGCCTGGCAGCAGTGTGAAAAGTTGAGCTTTAGTAAGAAAGGATATAGCGACCCAAAGGATCTGGCTACACAAGGAGTCTGCCAAATTGGGGTGAGACAGTAACGGCCTGCAATTCCTAAACCATACTTCAACGTCAAGCTTGGCCAAGCTGAAAGGAATTGAGAATCTGCTTTGGGCCTGGCTGAATGTCCCCAAGCTCATCCTAAGTGGCTCAGAGTTGGATTGACTGAGCCACTTAGGATCAGACCAGAGACTAAGCCTGATATATGAAATTCAGGTTTGTCAGGGGGCACTGAGCAGGTCTCCCTCCCTTCCCATGTGAGTTCTGGATATGCCCCTGAAAGGGGGAGATTGTCCCTTCCTAAAGCACTCCCTGGGACACAGAATTGAGCCCTGAATAATAACTTCATTCACTTTCTAAGTTCTCTGCCAGTTCTCCCTGGCTGACGCGGAAGCTGTGTGCTTGCAAGGGAAAGCCAGCCTCCCTCTTTTTGGGCTGGATCTTCTAGGAACTAGGAGATTGGGACAATGGAGGGCAGAGAGAAGCCATGGGAGGGGGGTGCTAAAATGAACTCACCTGTCACCAAGTCACATTCAGAACCTGGTTTATGGCACTCATTTGGGGGCTGGAAATGGAGGGGGAAGAGATGAGCTTTAGTCTATTCTAAAAGAAAACGAAGTCTGGCTTTTTCCCTCCCTGATTAGCATTTTTATTGCGTCCCTCCTATTTGCTCTGCCTGCTCATAATTAAATACTGCCCATGGTGTCTCGTGTATCTTGGTAATGTTCTCTTGGACACCGATGAATTGGATTTTCTTTATGGACTCGCTCCACTGAGAGAAAATAAGGCTCAAGTTCTGCTCCTCCCCACCCGCAGGGTGGCTCAGTCTCAAGAGGGTATTGGCACTGAGGTCAGCAGCCTCCTCTCAGCACTCTCGAAGTGCCTGATCTGGGCTCTTGAAAAGAAAATGAAAAAAGTTCCAGGTCCTGGTCCGCAGAGCAACCCCAGTGAGAGATAACCCAGGATATGAGGCAGCTGCCCCGGTTCTGCTTGGGAAGGCCTGAGGCCCAGAGGCTGGCAATAATCCTACAAGGTTAGAAGAGCGAGACTGGGGAGAGGGATGTGGGATGAGGTGCTCAGGACTCTGTGGGGCTTGTAATCCCCATAGTCCCATCTGCCTGGCTCACCAGTGATCTCTTTATACGACCCACAATCATAGACCCATAGTCATGGCGGCGGCTGTGCCCCTCAGGCCTTCTTTCCTCAGTGTCATCAGGTTCCCTTGGTATCCATTCTATTTCCAAGGAGCTGCCTTACATTCTCCATCTTCTTCTCTGCCTCTACTCTTTAACCAAAGCCCAGCATCTCCTCTCATCCTGTCCAACTTGGGCCACGGTAAAGGGTGGATGAAATGGAACTTGAACCTCCTCAAGTACAGGTTTGTCACTTTAGAACAGGGGTTCACAAGGCATGTCCTGAGACCAGCAGCATCAACTTGCATTTGGGAACCTGTTAGAAAGGTAAATTCCAGCCCAGCTGGTGGCTCACACCTGGCCTGTAATCCCCACACTTTAGGAGGCCTAGGTGGGAAGGTTCCTTGAGCCCAGGAAGTCAAGGTTGCAGTGAGGCAGGCTCCACTATTGCTCCAGTCTTGGGGACAGGGGGAGACTCTTTCAGAAAAGAAAAGAAGAAAGAAAGAGAGAGAGAAAGAGAGAGAGAGAGAGAGGGAGGGAGGGAGGGAAGGAGAGAGGGAGGGAGGGAGGGAAAGAAAGGAAAAAAGAAAGAAAAGAAAGAAAAAAAGAAAGAAAGAAAGAAGGAAAGAAAGGAAGGAAGGAAGAAAGGAAGAAAGAAAAGAAAAAGAAAGAAAAGAATGAAAGAAAGAAAGGGAAGGAAGAAAAGAGAAATAGAGAAAGAGAGGGAAAAAGGAGAGAGAGAAGGAAGGAAGGAAAGAAGGAAGGAAGGAAGGAAGGAAGGAAGGAAGGAAGGAAGGAAGGAAGGAAGGAAGGAAGGAAGGAGGGAAGGAAGGAAATGCGAATTCCTGGGTTCCACTCCAACCTAGTGAATTAGAGACTCTGGGGCTGGGGCCCAGCCAGCTGCGTTGTAATAGGGCCTCCAGTCATCGTGATGCCCTTTCACATTTGACAGCCATGGCACTAGCCCGACTTTCCACAGCTCCCTCAGCAGCACCTTCCCTGAAGCCCACACCATATGTGCAGTACTATTTCCTACCAACCACTGGCTCCAGGCCACTCCCCTGCTTTCTGAAAGAAACCAACTGCCCTGCCTCAGACCATTCTCCAAGGAGCTGTGCTTGCCTCCTCTCACATCCCTCCTCTGCACCTTCTCCCTGGGCAATGCCATCTTTTCTCACAACTTCAGCTGTCACCTCTAGGCCGATGATTCTCACATGTGCATTTCTAATAAGCAACTCTCTCCCAAGTTCTAGAAATACACTTCTTTCTGCCTATCAGGCACTTGACCTTGAATATACCAGGCACCTCCCTCACCTGTCCCAAACAGAGCTCCCCCAAACTGATTTTTGAAGTTCCTTTTTTTAGCTCATTCCCCACCCTGACTCTGCACAGAGATTTCTCTGATGGAGACTTGCAAACACGCGGTCGCCTATAATCTACTATAACCTTCTTATCCCCACTCCCTTATCATCCAAGCAAAGTGGTGGTGGTCAGGGGAAGGGTCTGTCATTCCTACACACACCTCAGGCAGCTCTTCGACATGAGCTTCTGTCCTTGTCAGTTGTCTTATGTGTCAAAACTTTTCCTGCATTATAATGATGAAGAAAATGAGTATTATTCCCCTCAGGTCCCAGCTAGGGATGGTCCCAGTCCACTGCAGCTTAGTTTCTAGGATCTCTGACTCCTCTCTACATGCGCAGCAGCCCTGAGCTGTGTGATGAATCTCCCCCCAGCAGAGAAAGGAGGAAAGGGAGATGGGCCACAGTCCCTAATCTCCCTGTCAGGGTCTGACCCTGGCTGGCCATTCCCCTGAAATCTCAGAGTGGTAGCCACACAGACATGTGCTGCCAGGGGACCTTCTCTGTGGCTCTGGATCCTGAGATGCCTCCAGAGAGACCCCAGTGTGGGAAAGCAGCCTAGAATACAGTCAACCTCCAGTAAGTGTTGAATGAGTAACAAAACGCTGAAGAATGAAAGGGGCTCTCACAGTGCCTTGTGCCAGTCCCTGCCTTTCCAGCCCATCTAACTCCAATGCATCTATACAGAAAGGAGCTAAGGCAGCAAAAAGAAAGATGGAGAGAGACTTGCAAAAAACGTTTCTTTGTGATTTTCTCTTCTGTTTGCCTCTGAGGAAGACCTCTGGATCAGGAAAAACATGTAGGCTTCCCAGGGCAGCAATCCCTTCTCCTTCTTGCCCTCCACCCTGGGCTTGTGCCCTTCTAGGCTATGGGCAGAAAGAAGTTGACAGACTAGCTCGGAGACAACTTTAAGTGAATTCAATTACCATAGCAACCAAAACCAGCAGAATGGAGATTAGGCTCCAGACAGCTGCAATCCTGGCACCCAGGAGAGGCAGCAATCTGAAGGCCATTGCTGTGAGGCCAAGGGGAAAGGGGCACCCAGCTCATCCGCCCAGCATTCTCCAGCTCACTTGTACTTTCTGGACTCTGCAGAGCTCTAACCTAGCAGGGAGCAGCCATCCCTGCCTGGAGCTGGAGAGCCTGGAGGGGTATGGGGGTTAGAGCAAGAGCAAATGCTGGCCTCTTATTTCCTGGTGTGCCCTTCTATGGAAGGTCAGGGAACTGGTCTACCTTCTGTACTTCCCTGCAGCATAATATTTAAGAATAGCACCTCTGGAATCAGACTGTTTGGTTTCAAATCCCAGCTCTGCTATCTGATCTTGAGCCAACTGCTGAACTTCTCTGCACTTCTGTTTTTCCATCTGATGAGTGGGGATGAGAGTACCTGGTTCAGAGAAGTGTTGTAAGGACCATAAAATGAGAATCCAGAGAAAGGCTTAGAACACTGTGTAGCACATCGTAAATGTCAGGCAAGAGTTTCTGTTGTTTTCATTGCTGTTTATCACTTAGAACAGGGGTTCACAAGCGTGTGCCTAGACCAGCACCATCAACTTGCATTTGGGAACCTGTTAGAAATGTAAATTCCAAGGGCTGCTCCTAGCCCTTGTCTATTGCCTTGCTGATGAGCACACCTTTGTCAAGGTGAGGTGCCCAGCCTGAGGCAGGCAGAGATAATTCTTGGGGGGCAAAGTTGGTTCATAGTAGTCAGTCCCCTGCTTCTGCTCCTGAAGCCAAATAGAATCCCAGAGGACTGCACAGGCCACCTGACAAACAACTGAAGGCTTCGCTCTCTGGGGGCTTCATCTGGGTCCACCAACTGTGGTCAGCCTGGGGAATCTCTGTAAGAACCAAATCCCAGACAGCTGGTGTTCTCATTTACCTACTCACTTCCCCTGAAAGATGTTAAACAAGTCTTTGATCATTTTAGTCTGAAAGAGCTGTTGCCTTCCCTGAGGGTGGAACCCTTTTCTGTAAAGTGGGGATAAATATAAGGGCCAATTTCAGAAACATAATTGCCCTGTTCATGTAGAAGTGAGGGTGAAGGTAGGCACGACCTTTATGGCCCTTGTCTCATGAGCTTTCAGGCTTTATTTCCTAATGGCATGTGAGTGTCCAGAGAGCAAAGATATCACCCTTCATTTAAGTGAAGAACTTGCAATCATGGCTAGGGAAGGTATTTTCCAGTCCACCTTCAGGGGATTTGCTCATTCCTCAAACAGTTTTTGAGCACCAGTGATGGACCAGACCTTGTGCCACTGCTGGGGATGCCAAGATTAACAAGACTTCAGGAGTTCAGCTTGGCAGTGAATGTGGACCTCACAAAGTGCTCTTTGATGAGGGTAGGGGGAGCGTAATGAGGACATTTGGGACAGCACAATTAACCCCACATGGGGCAGTGGGGCTGGGCATCAGAGAGGCCAGGCATCTGGATTGGCATGGAAGGAAGAAAACAATTTTGCCCAGTGGAGAACTTGGAGGGAAGACTCTGCAGGCAGAGAGAACAGCAGGTGCAAACAGGAAGTGGGGCAGGCCTGGTGTGTCTGGGGGAAGGTGAGAAGTTTAAGGATGATAAAGCGTATGCACATGCGCATGTGCATGCTTGAGCGTGTGTGCGCACGTGTGCAGATTGGGGGACAAGAAGGGGGTGGCAAGAAGAATGATGGGGGATGAGACCCAAAAGTTAATCTCTTCTCTTATATCTTAACTATGATCAGCAGTTCTATAATCCTTTAGCTTCTGTGGCCTGCTATGCTGGGATTTGCTCAGCCTTATTTTGAAAATGTATCCCCCTATAACCAAAGGAGTTGTTGAGTTTGTTTCAGGTGAACCCAGCCTGTTTCGGAGATCTGCATTGCTCTCAGGCCTCAAATATCCCCAGCTGGCAGGTCCCTCCAGTTCGGCATAAACAGCTCTGGCTAGAAAAGAGCCTGAGAGAGAATTATGACCACGCTCCTTCCTGGAAGGGCTGCATCTACACCCCCAACAGCTCCCCTTTGCACTCCTGTGTCCCAGATTAGCATGGTCATTTGTCCAGGCAGCACAGCCTGACCTGGGACCTTCTTGTGCTGCTCCACATCCAGCCAATCAGAGTCCTGATCCTTTTTACCATAAACATATTTCTGTCATGTTCCCTCTTGTCCAACCCCAGTACCACTGCCCTAGTTGAAGCCCTCCTCATTTCTCTCCCAGAATACTGCAATAGCCTGCTAATTGGTCCCCCTGCTTCCCATCTGGTCCTCCTCAAATCCATCCTCCACATTGCTGGGCCAGAGTGGGTTTTTTTTTTCAAATAAGATCTGACTGCATTATGCATTTGCCTGAAGCCCTTGGGTGGCATCTCATGGCCTGCAGAATAGGGTCCAACTCCTAAGCTTGCCACACAAGACCTCCATGGGCTGCTTCCCCCACCTCGGCCCTGATGTGCCCTCCCTCTGGCTTCACACTCCAGGCACATGCTGAGATGTTTCATACCCTGGTGTCTTTGCTCTGCCTGGTGGTCACATCATTCCCTCACTCATTTGATAGATTCCTACCTTCTTTCCAGGCTCAGCTCAGATGTAGTCTCCCCCAGAGCATCTTCCCTGACAGCTCGGCTGGACCAAATGTCTCTTCCCTGTGCTTCCCTGGGGTCCACACACACTCCTATCACACATACTAGCTTTGCCACTATTGCAGCTGTGTGATGCATGCCTCCAGTTCTTCATCTGAAAATGGAATAATAGCTGTATCTCATGGGATCATTTTGAGAATTTGTAAATCTAGCTTCTAGTCACCCCTCAGACTTCACTGACCCCAGATGAGGTTTTCGTAAGCCTAAACATTAGTGCAGAATGCAGACTCGCTGTCTGTCTTTCTCTTTAAACCATGAGCTATACTCCAAGAAGGCAAGGTCAGTGTCTATCTTGCTCACCACCATATGCCCGGCACAGCAATTGCATATTCAACAATTGCATCTAAATGAATGAATGGTTTAAGAAGTGTTTGTTGAACTAACATTAGTGGATAAGGACCTATCAGTTCAAATAAAATGTTTGTTGAATGCCAGGTTCCCCTGTTAATATATAGGTGGGGCAGGGGAATGCAAATAAGAGAGCAGGCTGACAGCAAAGCCTGGTCAGAAGAGTATCTTGAGTTGGGAGTTGCATTCAGCTCAGCAGCACTTGAATAGAGTGAAATGAGGAGTAAAGGGAATCTTCTACAGAAAAACAGTCAATAAGTCACCCCCTCTCCTCACCCTCATCACCGTCCCAGTGATGCAAGCAGCACTTAATTCACTAAAAAGGCTGTTGTGTTTCTTTTTTTTTTTTTTTTTTTTTTGTCTACATCAGGAATCTGGAGCAAAGAAGGAGCCTGCTAACATTGAACTTGTATTTGCAAAATTGACTCAGGCATTAGTTAAGAAGTCATTAGCTTACCACTTTGGAGATTCTAGTCTGTCTCGTTGGGAAAAGAGCCCCATGGAGCTATCAGGCAGGGTATTCACTCTGTCATCAACAAAGAAGTTAGAATGTTCTAACTTCTTTAAGCATGCGGCTGTTTTTTGTTGTTGTTTTTTCACACCGAGGCTGGCTGTCTCCATTCTTTATGACTCTGGGCATGATTTAACACATATGCTTAAAAAATGGAAGAACAGCTTCTTAAATTTGCAGTAAATGTATTGTTCAACAGACTTGATTTACTAGTTATGAGCTACGGAAGAGCCACCGAGGCGATTTATTGTCATGTTGTCTCAGGCACTGGAGTCACTGCCTCTATCAGCTCCAATCTCATAGAAGTAATCCAATGAAGTGAAGACCCACAGCACTTCTTGGCACCAGCTTGGACTGTGACTGCCACACCCTATTCTGTATATCAGGCCCCCCCTTCAGATGATGGGATGACGGCAAGTAGGAGGGGAGTGGGGCATGGCCCATGGATTTAGTGGCACTTGTTTCACAGTGGCTGGTCAAGGAGCAGAGGTTTCTGGGCATCACAGCTTGAGAGAGATTTACAGGACTCCACTTGCCTCCCTGGTGACTCTGCAGAGGAATTAAGTAGATGGGAGGTGTGTGTGTGTGTGTGTGTGTGTGTGTGTTGAAAGGAGGGAGGGACTGAGACTTATGATTTAGGTGGATTGAGAAGGGTCAGCCTCTTGAGAAAAACTTCCACAAAATAGTCTCTGCTTTTGATACCTGAACTGAAAACATCTGCTGTTCCCTAAACATGGCTGGGAAGTGTGGTAAGTTCTATAGTGGGAAAGGGGGTGGGAGTGGGGAAGAAGCATTTCCAAGCTAAGCCCTACATGTAGGAGTTAGCTAAACAGACATGGGGAAAGATAGAGTCCCTGCAGAAGGAACAGCCTGAGCAAACACTCAGGGGTAAAAGCAAACCTGTGAGTTTGGAGAACTGCAGCACTTTCAATATGGCAGGAACACCAGGTTCAAGGGGCCCAGGAGTAGAAAATGGAAAAGCAGAATTAATCAATGATTCAGGAACAACAGGAGACATGTTGAGATGTTTACGCAATTCTGAGGGCAATGAGAATGACAGGATTTCAACTAAGGGGCAGCATTGTTGGATATGTGTTTTTGAAAAATCACTCTGGCTGCTGTGTGAAATATCCTTAATCCTGGCCAGGAAGCACAGCCCTGTGTTCTCTGCCAGTCTCTTGGCATCTGATGCTCAGCAGCTACACAGATGCTTGGGAGGGAATGATGTGCGGATCCTGCTCTCAGGACTGTCTGGAGAACAGGGTCAGACAGAGCTCCTTCTGTTTGAGGAAGTCATATTAAAATTATGTTACCAGTGAGTACAGGAGGGCCATAAGATGATTGCCTGAGAGTTAACTAAGAAAGGTAAGAACAAGGTTCAGGCCAGGGGAGAGGCCTTCATGTCTATGACAATCTGATTACTGGCTACGCTACCCTCTACCATCTCGTGAACAGTATCCCCAGCTTCTAGCTTTTCTGTGGGGGTCTGGCGAAGGGTGTACTGTGAATGAAGGTCTACGTAAGACAGCATTATCCAACAGAACTTTCCATGATGACAGAAATGTTCTCTGTCTGCATATTCCAAGGTGGTAGCCATTAGCTACAGGAGGCTACCGCACACTTGAAATGTGACCCGGCAATTAAGAAACTAAATGTTTGACTTTATTTTATTTTCATTAATTTAAACTTTAATTTAAACAGCCCCATGTGGCCAGTGACTATCACATTAGCACACATCTGAGATGTGAGATCTCCTTGAAGACAGTCCTATCACATGCTGACCATGTAGGAGATGCTTATAAGCAATTTTTTTTTTTTGAGACTGGAGTCTCGCTCTGTCACCCAGGCTGGAGTGCAGTGGTGCGATCTTGGCTCACTGCAACCTCTGCCTCCCGGGTTCAAGTGATTCTTCTGCCTCAGCCTCACTGGGACTACAGGCTGCGCCACAATCCTGGGCTAATTTTTGTATTTTTAGTGGAGACAGAGTTTCACCATATTGGCCAGGCTGGTCTCCATCTCCTGACCTCGTGATCCTCCCGCCTTGGCCTCCCAAAGCGCTGGGATTACAGGTGTAAGCCGCCGCACCCGGCCTTATAAGCAATTCTTATTTGTCGTGCCTGGAGGCAGTGTGGTTTAGGGGAAGACTTTGGACATTGGCATAAACAGACTGAGGGTTTAAATCCCATCTGTGCCACTGTATTGGTCAGGGTAGGCTTACTACTTTAACATACATCACACACATTTCAGAAGTGTCGCATAATAAAAATGTATTTTTTGCATATTTCACAGTTCAAAGTAGGTTGGGAGGGGTCTCTGCTTCACATAGTCACCCAGGGACCCAAGTTTCTTCCTTCTTGTGGGTCTGTCCTTGTCTAAGCCCTTGAAATTGTTTCCATTCAGCCAGTGGATGGAGAAAGAAAGAACATGCTAAATTGCCCTAGATGTTTTTTATGGGACTGGCCTATATTACTTTGGCTAGAACTTAGTCAGATGGCCAAACCTAACTGCAAGAGAACCTGGGAAAGTAATCTAGCTGTGTCTACGGAAAAGAGGAACTGAACTTGATTAGCATCTAATCAGTCTCTGCTACACGTAACTACTAGCTGTGTGACCTTAGGTCTTAGTTCTCTTATCTGTAAAATGGAACATCAGAATTGGTGAAAGCTAAATGAAGTAAAGTATGTGGAAAATGACGAATCCAGTTGAGATTCATGACCATGACGCTTCTCTCTCAGCTTGGACCTCATCACAGCTATTGAGCATCATCCCTGCCGCAGAAAAAAAAAAAATGCTTGCACATAGTTAGGCATTTTATGGGTTCCTTTTTCTACACAAGGGACAGGACAAACTTTGGACAGCATTTAGTAAACCCTCAAGCTTGCCTAACCCAGAGACCACTCCTGGGCATGGATGCAGGTAGTGGCCAAATGTTCTCAGCATCGTGGTGGGAGGGAAGAATGACTTCTCTTCTACAGAAATGGATTTTGTTGGCCATAACAAAGGTGCAATTATAAAAATATTTACAGATGAAATTACGTTATATTATATCTGGAATCTGTTTCAAAATTATGGTGGGGGAGTGTGTGAGTAGGGTACAGATGAAAAATGATTGGCCATGAGTTTGTAACTCTCAAAGCTAAATGACAAATTCATGGGGGTGTATTACACAATTCTCTCATCTTTTGTATATGTTTGGAATTTTCCATAATAACAAATTTAGTTATTTTCCTTTTTTTCTTCCTTTAACTTGCAGTCTCAGCTCAAAGGACATAATAAAGAATTCTGTAAGAGCCACAAGGACCCATCTTTAATGAGGATTCTGCAGAGAAGTCCAGAAGCCTCTTATGGCTTTGCAGTGTGAGGACAATAGCTGCACTGTCTTTCTTTATTGGTTGATTCACCAAAGCAATTAACGACTTTGCAGTTGAGTCTCCTACAAACCCAGTGAGGCAAAAATACCCAACCCTAGCCTTGAGCTCTGAAGAAAAAAATGCACTTGACTATGAGTATCATAGATGTGCAATGCTGGAAGGGCCTTGGTGCTCATGAGCTGTGTCTGTTTACCAAGAAAAGGTTGGTATATAAAATTAGTGCTCAAATTTCCCCATTATAACACTTACACCAAAGCTGGAGACTTGATTTTTTTTCTAGCTGCAGAATTGAGACACAGACTACCTTATGGCTTATAATGCATCAATTAGTACCACTTTTATGAATGGGCAGGACTCTGTGGAGTTGGGAAGAGTCTCCTGGGACCCCAAACTTTCCCCATTACTTTGATGAATGCTTGCAGTACCATCTACTCTATTTCACTGTCTTGGCTTAAGGCTCTGACCTACTAACATGTGAATTCTGTATCTCTGGATGAGATGGCCACTTACATGTCAGTTCAGATACTTTTATCAGTTCTTGCTAATGAGGAAGCAATGGAGAGAAATGGGTTGAAGCTCAAGGCTGTAGAAATGAGGTTGTACAGAACAGAGAGGAGCCAGTGGGATGAGGGGGAGTGTCTAGGGACAAACTTCTCCAATTTCACACATTTACCAAGGTTCAGTATAAACAATAATTACATAGAAAGAACTCAGGTGATCTGTCTAAACTACACAAACAAATTACTGCCTGTAAAGCTGTACCCAGGATTTAAAAGAGTTAGTTTCAGACACATGTAGACTCAGTGACAATATTATAACAGCCAACATTTTTATTTATTATTGTATATGAAACATGTTGTATGCATACTCTAACTCAGTCTTCACGAACCTTCATTGTAACCCATTTTGCTAGGTGGGGGAACTGAGCATCAGAGAAGTAAAGTGGCTTACCCAAATTCACACAGCTGGTGAATGACAGAGCCAAGACTTGAAGCCAGGTCTATCTGGAGCCCATGTTCCCACCACTAAGCCTTCACTGTCTCAGATTTGGGATGTGCTTTTCATGCAAGTTTATACTTAAAGTTCAGCAGCCTTTGGTCTTGGCATCTTCCTGAGCAAAGCCACGGTTAAGCTAACACATTTTGACAGGTCCCCATGCTGGCTTTTATGGTGAGCTGTCAGCTTCAGGCAACCAGGAACATTTTCAATGGACCATGCCCTGGCTGTGCCCAAAAAGGTGATATTCTGGGTATGTGATTGGCATTCTGCCAGAAAGGAAAGAAAAGAGTTCTCTGAAAACCAATCTGGTTCAAGAAAAGAACACTGGCAAGGTCTCTGCAGGCAGCATCGACTGAGGCTCACTTTGTAGAAACGAAAAGCCTTTCCTTTCCTCCCCACTGGAGGAGGGGGGCTTTGGGGCTCTTTTCATCTAGGATCAGCTGAAAATCGAACACCCTCATTCTTTCTTTCTGTCCTCATGCTAGTGCTTAAGATCAATCAGATAGGACCTGGAGACCGATCAGTTGACAAATTAATTGCATAGTCCCAGTCACATGCAATCAAGGAAGCCATGCAAATTAAAGTTAAAATAAATTATTAATGCAAATGTATTGAACATCTGTAATGTGCCAAGCACTGAGCTAGGATTCAGAAATAGCTAAGACAATGGTCCTTGCCTTAAACAGCTTGAAGTCCACAGACGGATACCGCCGTGCAGAAAACAAGGCCATACAAGTCATAAGAACCATATTTGAGGTATGCAGGAAGGATTGCGAAAGTCCAAAGTGGGGAATGATTAGTTCATCCTGCAGTGTGAGGGAGGACTTTACTAATACTTACGTGACTTTTTTCTTGGGTATTTAAGGTTTGAGGCTGAGTAGAACTTTGCTAGAAAGAAAAAAGAAATAGGAAGTGGTGGAAGGCGTTTCTGGAGGAGGGTGCAGTATGTACAAAGGCAGGAAGATATGAGATTTTGCAGGTAATGAAGAAAAGATCTACATGCTAGAAAGAAAGATGTGAGTAGAAGAAGGTAAGGCTGGAAAGAAAGTGGGGGAGATAACATGATAGAAACAGGGTTTTTTAGGGGAAACAATCGATTGCAGAAGGATTAAGGCTGGTGCCTGTGTACAAAGATGGAGATGCACAGTGGAGGAAATCATAAGCATCTGAGTGAACGTGAAACCATGGGCTTGCATAGACTCTCCAGGGAAAAGGGCAGAGAGAGAAGCAAAGAAGACCAAGGACAGAGACCTGGGAAACATCAGCACACAAGCAAAAGAAACCACCAGCAGAAAACAAGTCACTACATCCAACAGCTATATCCCCAGCCTCCACCCACCCCTCTCCAGATCTGCTAGCAAGATACTAAACAAATGATTAGCACTTTCTCCCAACTCCCAGTACCTGTCTCCCCTTCTCATATTTGCTTTCCTCCTTTTCTTCCCTCCTCTTCCTTCCCTGGCATCTTCCTCCAAGGGAGGTCTTGATGACCAGAAAACCCTCCACCTGGGCTTTGCCCCCGCTAGGAGCTGCCTTGATTGGAGCTGCCTTGATTGGAGCAGGGGTCAGGCTTGCGGAAGGTCCACTGGAGCCCAGAAACTTGGATGGCTTATCATTTGCCATAACTGGTCTAAGCATATTGATTAATGAGATGACCATCCAGGCCACTACTGGCCTCCAAAATGGAGTTAGGGCTGCAGGAAGCAAGAGTTCCCCACCCTCATAAAGGGACCAGAAAAATATGATCGTTGTGAGCATTCAGCCATTGGGGACCACCAATCTTGGACAGTGCTTGCTGTCCTGGAAGCTAGACAACCTGGGCTGATACCTGGAAGGCAGAGCCCTAGCCTTCTGGGACTGGGGCAAACCTCCTCAGCATTTATACCGCCACCTCCTACCCTGCCTTGGGAAACTAGAGAAAGCCAAGCCACCTTCAAGCTTTAGAATTCCTCAGGCAGACATCACCCTGAAGAAAAATAGGGTGCATCCCCACCTTGGACATACGGAGTCTTCACCCCTGCATTAGTTCATTTTGCATTGCTAAAAAGGAATGCCAGAGGCTGGGTAATTTGTTGAAAAAAAAAAAAGGTTTATTTGGTTCATGGTTTCTGCAGGCTGTACAAACACGGCACTAGCATCTGCTTCTGGTCAGGTCTCAGGAAGCTTTCATTCATGGTGGATGAGAAGGGGAAGCAGATGTGTCACATGGCAAGAGAAGGAGCAAGAGAGAGAGGAGAGAGGTGACAGACACATTATAACAACTCGCTCTCACCTGAACTAATAGAGCAGGAACTCACTCATTACCACGGGGAGGGAACCAAGACATGCATGAGGGATACACCCCCATGACCCAAACACCTCCCACCAGCCCCACCTCCAACACTGGGGATTGCATTTTAGCATGAGATTTGGTGGGGACAAATATTCCAACAACATCAACCCCACACCTAACCTATGGAGGCCAAACACAGGAGAGGTCAAGAATGTCCTCTTAGGGTAGCCCCTCTATCAGACTGAGGAGGCTACTCTACTTTCAGAAGCAGGGACACCAAGCATCCTGGGGTAGTGACAAAAGGGAGAGGTCAGAGCTCCAATCTAGCTATGCAACCTCACATCCTTCTGGAGTGTCCCTCTCTACCAGCTACCTTCAGGTTCTCTATCAATAAAATGATAGTTATAGCTACAGTGCAGGATTGCGGAAAATCTAGCAAGGAGCCCAACATATGGTGGCTCCTCAACTTACGGCTGATATGCTAAGCCTGATACAAATCGAGCATTCACAATGTTGCTTTCATCCCTTGAATAGCCTCCTGCTCTTCAGAGCTCTTCTTCCTGCTAGCAGCTTCCTGTGGCCCCATCTTCTTTCCTTAGGTGTTCATGAACCGAGGTGAAATAAATTCTAATAGCAACTAAATAAAAGCTCGCATGGCCAGCTGTGGGAATAAGGGATGGAAGGCAATGGCAGGATGAAAGTGAGAGTACCCCAAACCCAAGGGGAGCCTCAGGGAGAATGAGGTGCCACCCTCCTGACTTTCTCGCTGGAGCTCACGTTCATAAAGCCTTGCTTTCAGTGGTTAAATAAGGGAGGCTGGGACCACATGGATAGTGAGGGTCCGGGGACTATATTTCAGCATAAAATCGGCCCCTAAGAAATATCCCATGGGCTTCTGACACGGTCAAGCTCCTTCTTCATCTCTATTCCTAAACTCTTCCTCTATTCCTTCACCAGAAACCTCCCTTTTCTGGGAATTAGGGAATTAGCTGTCCCAGCAAGGTGAACTTGACTCTCTGTGGGCTGTGGCCTAGCATTTTTATTGTTACATGCATGGGTGGGTGAGTGACTATATGTGTCTCTGTGTACAACCCGCCAGTTCTGTCTTCCTCCTCAGACAGATTTCTTTGCACCTCCTGCCTGCACCACTCCTACCTTGAACAACAACAACCAACAGGTATATTGCATGACTCTAAGCGCTTTGTCTGTGTTAGTTCATTCAATTTTCACAAACATATAAAGTAGATAGTATTATTTAGTACCGTTTGAGAGAGGAAGAAATCATGGCACAGAGGGGTTAAGTACCTTCCACACAATCAAACAGCCAATTAAGAGCAGAAGCAGGTTCAAATCCCGCCAGTCTGTGCTTTTGACATCTAAGGTACATAGCACTCGGAATGTAGAAAGACTGTAACCCTCGGAGGTACAGCTCACCCCCAAAATTCTTGCCCCAACATGGGGCAGATTGCTGAAATAGGACATTTATAAGCAGTGAGGGTGGGAGTGACCCTTAAGCATAGCTTCAAAGACAGAGCCTGAACAGAGCAGCTCTGGGAAACAGCCACGCAGACATGCCAGCCAGGCACATCAGCAAAGAGGCAGCCAACTTGGAGCTGGGCTGCCTCTTACCCTCACAGTCCACACGGTGACAAGCTTTGCAAATAGCAGCCAGAGCCACGGGACTAAAGAAAAATCCTCATGTGTGCACAGCTTGGAAAGGACACACACACAGAGAAAGAATAGTCATCCATAGGAGCACCATCTTTAAATAGAAAAGATAGCCTGAAATACACCCTGAGCTTGAGGGTGCTCACACACACAGACACACACGGCCAGGGCAAGAGGAGTGACTGAACAAATGCCTCAGCTGTGCTGGTGGCAAGGGGAGGAAATCTAGTGCCCTGGCAGCTCCTGACTTTCAGTTCCTATTTAAAATGTCTGAATTGGGAGCATCGACAAGCTCCCAAATTAGCTTTTTAAATAGAAGCTGAGAGTTAAAGGAAAAGCGGCCGTGTCATGGGGGAAAAGCAAGTGAAAATCCCGGCCAGGCCAGGACCAGAGGCAGAGGGGGAAGGCGAGGACAGGAAGTGCTGGAAAGATGCAGTAGAGGGCTGGGGACCGGTGGGAAGGACAGCATCTCCTGGGCAGTAGGGCTACTCCAGCTGCCTGAGTCAAGGGACCTACTTTCTCCCCATCACTTGCTCTCATTTTGCAGAACACCTGGTTGTAGGAAGGGCTGGTAAACAAAACCCACAATGGCCTAGACTAGAAATCCCAGTCTTTCCTTTTTTTCCTAGATGGTTAAGACAGAAAGGAGAGAATAGTCTACAGCTACCACACTTAGGCAATGAGATACTAGCTTATGAGGAATGAGAGGGCAGGTGTCTGAACCAGTGTCTGGTCTTCAAACAGGGCTTACGAGGCTCAGGAGGCCACAATTGTCCCATTAGTTGACTCTCTGGGGAGAAATGATGTCCCCAGCTGTCTCCTGAAGCCTCCAAACATTGAGGCAGATTTAACCCCTGAGCTGTCCCCAAGATGCTAAACAACAGTGAGAATGTACAGGAGTTCAAACCTGGGCAGAAATAAAACACGGGTTTCACTTCTTTGAATTGAACATGGGATGGAGGACTGAAGGAAAGTGCCCCTGCCTCCTGAGTAGTGACCATCCAGGACCTGAGGCACTTTCTCCCAGGGGTTAGAGCAACTGAGGTGTGCAGTTGTCAGAAAATTAGCCCCTCCCCAGAGGGAAGGGAGGAGGGAGATGGGAGCAGCGCCAGGGCCTTCCCTGAATTCTTCCCCTGTCTGCCAGGGAGTGGCAGTGTTGTTAATCATTATTACTGTATGCAAATCCCACACAGCTCCGGGACTCCTGGCAAATGCTAATGGAGCCCACGCCCACCTCCTGAAGGGCCAATTGTGCACCTTTTAGACTGACAGACTGAAGGGGGCTCCGGGGAAAGTGAGAGTGAGTGAATGAGGGACTAACCTGCTAGGGGCCCACAAGGGCCCAGACCACAATTACCAACTCCTACTCCTTCATCTGGAAGAGGGCTAGGGGTTCTCACAAGCCAGAAGCCCCGTTCCGTGCTCAGCGAGATCCTTTTCCAGCCCTAGGTCTACAATTGTCCTCGGGTCTACAGCACCCTCGCAGTCTAGAACACCCCCGCGATCACAACACACTTCGCATTTCTCCGCCTCGACACCCACCTCTCCACACCCAGAAATGTGATCCTCAAGCCAAGCGTACCCCGTCCCTGCTGGGGCACAGAGCTGCCTCCCTTCCCGAGCGCCAGGCTGAGATCCGGGATTCCGGGCACCGAGGCTGGAGACACCGTGAAAGCCGGAGCCGCGGGTCCGCCCAGCGGCTGGGACTGCGCCCTCTGCGCGCCGCCGTCTTGAGGGTGGGAATCTGGGCCGGACACCTGGCCCTGTGGGCACACGCTGACCTTCCCACTCCGCATCCTGGGTCCACGAGGCATGGAGCAGTGGGGACCCATGGGCGTCACGGACGGACTGAGGGGCTGGGCGGGCTCCAGTTGTAAGGGGACAGGCTCGGGTGAGAGTTCACACTCCCAAGTCCAGACTCTCGGTCTGGGTGGTAGGTAGACGTGGCGGGATAGAAGGGCGAATCTCGACCTTCCGATGGTGCCCTCGCGGCTCATACGTGGGGTTAGAGGTAGTGTGTCCCCCGGGGACCTCTTCAGCCTCAGCACTCGGAGCTGAGAGCCAGGGGCCAGCAGGGAAGCTTGCGCGGTAGGGGGCCTCACCTTGCCAGGTGGCCGGGCTTGGTCTCTAGCAAGTGCTGCTGCCCTGTGGACAGTCAGCGAGAAATAGACATCCAGCTAGGTGCACACACACCCCACGCGCGCACACGCCGGCGCTCCCTGCCACCTCTCCGCGGGTCCCCAGCCACACACTCCCCCGAACTTACGCTCACGCCGTATTCCCCACTCCTCCCCCACCCCCAAACCCAGCTCACCTTGCCACGCTCACCCCCGTGCCCACCCTCGCCGGCACACGCGCTCACACCCGCGTCGGTACACTCCGCCACCTCCAGGCACACCCTAGGATTCCTCCACTCGCCGGGGAGACGCACCAGGCTCTGCCTCGTCTCCCCACCCCCCGCTCACGCGCGCGCCCCTCTCCACACACACACACACGCACTCACACTCATACACACCCTCGCACGCGGAGTCACTCCCCCTCGCACGCCCTCGCCCTGGGCACCCTCCCGCGGCGAGACTCCGGGTCCTCCTCCTCTCTCCCTCCGCTGCCTGGCGGCTCGGCGCTCTCCGGCCGGGCCTGGGGCCGCTGGGCCCGCGGGGATAGGAAGGGAGCCGAGGGCGCAGCCTTGCCGCCTCCCCCGGACTCTCCTCTCCTCCCCGCCCCGCCCGCGCCGGGCCCCCACCGCCTCCCCCCTCGGGAGAGGGACCTCGGGAGAGGCAGCCCTTGGCCGGCCGGGCTCCGCTCCGCGCGGCGCCGGCAGCGGCGGGGGCAGGGAGCGAGCGAGGGAGCCCGCGAGCCCGCGATCGGAGCGGCGAGGCGGGGAGGGGACGCGCTGCCGAGCCGGGGCTGGAGCCGCAGCCGCGGCGGCGGCGGCGGCGGCAGTGGCGGCGGGGGAGGGAGGGCCCCACGGACGGACGGACGCACGAACCGACCAAGCGAGGGAGGCAGCGAGCGAGACTTCGCTGGCGAGGAGGAGCTGCGCGAGCCGCGGCTGCTGGGCGCTTCCCCGCGCTGCTGGGCGCTCGGCGCCTCCGCGGCCCCCGGCTCCCGGCCGCAGCTTCCTCGCGCGCGCGGGGCGCCGGGCGCGGGGCCCGGGCTGGCTTCGCCGAAGGTAAGAGGGACGCGACCGAGCCTTCTGGAGCCAGGAAGTGAGAGGAGCGCTGCTCCCACGCCTGTTGCTCCAGCTGCCCACGCGGCACCCTCCCACTCCCGCGCCCGGGTGGGTGGGCGCTGGGGCGCCGGAAGGATTGGGGGTGGGGCCCTTGCCGTGGGGGAGCAGGCAGCCGGCCCGGGGGCGTCGGTTCCCTCGGGCTGTGGAGCCACCTCCGGGCAGCCAGGCGCTGGGGTTCGGGGGTGGGGTGTGAACCTCTGCCCTCTTTCCATTGGCCTGTCTTCCCTTGGCGAGTGCCAGAGACAGGTGGCGAAGGCTTGCTCCGTCCCCGCTCTTGGTGAGGGAAGAAGGAGAGAAATGGCTGAAAGTGGAAACCGGGAGCGGTTTGGGGCGCTTCGCAAAGTTCTCCAGCCGGGCGAGCTGGCGGTGTGTCTACCAGAGGCTGAGGGCCAGTCCATCTGGATCTGGTCCTGCCCGAAGCCGCTTCCACCCCGCGAGCTCTGGGAAAGATCTCTACCCGACGCCAAGGGCCGTCGCGGCCCCGGGGAGGGGGATCGAAAGACTCACTTTGCGAGGTGTTTACACTGGAGATGGGGGACGGGAAGGGACTGGGCGGAGAAGTTACCTGGACTCAACTAAATTCCTGCGCTTGCTTAGTGTTGACATTCGAATCCGGTCCAAGATGTTCTGCTTTTATCCCGGGCAGCTCTGATGTGTCAGCAACAGGCTGAGGTTCCAGACCTGAAATCGCACTGCAAGAAAAAGGGTCCGTGTATTTCTTAAGAGAGAGCGTCTAAACTTTCTCGGGGTCCTAGGCACAATGTGATCTGTTTGTAAGACCAGGCATGCGTTGCTGTATTTTGCATGGATGTACGTGATGGTTAAATGTATGCCTTGTTTACTTTACTTCGAGGGAGCTTGTATGTTTACTGTCTGTAGACAGGGCTCCTGGGTGTGCACGAATTCAATGCAAAGCATGTATACATTTCCCCATGTGGACCTGTTGGCGCACAGGAAGGGAATTGATGTGTTTATTTTTTTCCTTGTCTCTACTTGAATGCAACACAATGCAAGTATACAAGGGACCCGCCTCCCCAGCCTCCCCCACCTCAACCCCTCAGAGAAAGAGGTTAGTAGCTTGTTCCCTTTTGCTCTTGAGGAGGCTGGAGAAAAACAGTTCAGGAAGGTGCCCTGGCTAGCCTAGGAGTGGCACTGTTGGAGAAGAGGATCTGTGCATGTGCCCCAAGGATCCCGGGCTTGGTTCACGTTTCATGCCTGCCTACCAAAATCCTCTGAACATAGGAGAAGCCCTCAGGGTCATGGGCACTTTCCCCTGCCCTCAGACCAGCCCCATTCTAGGCTAAGGGATGCGATGTGAGATTGTGGAAGGAAGTTTCCAGAGGCTCTTCACGAGGTTATTGAAGGACAGACCTTGGTGCCATGACTTTTTTTTTTTTTTTTTTTTTCCTGCCTTATGCCTGTGCTCAGCTAGCTGTCAAACCGCAGAACAGCCTGTCTGGTCACTCTGCCCACTTTTGGCCTTTTACCTCCAAAACAGAAACTATTTAATGGAGTAGCTGACTTTTTGGAGCAGGGGAAAATGTTTCCCTTTGCCAGGATTTGTCACCTTTTTCATTTCAGAGCTTACCTGTTCTGAATGTCTCTTTTCCAGCTTCCCCCAACCCCCTATCTTTCCCACTGTCAAACTCTTCTGCCAAAAACAAAAATAGCTTCAGATTTTTCATTTGTAAGGCGTCCACGTCCTAGTAAAACCTTGGCATTTGAGGCATGTGCAGTGCCATTGGCTGGAAATGGGGCCGCACTGTTGTGCCTGTTGCAGGAATTCATACCCAGGCCAGCTCCGGAAGGTGTTGGTTCTTGTCAGGGGGTGAGCGCTGCTGTATGAGCCATGGAGAAGGCCTGTTTGAGTGGGTCATGCCTGCAGGGTTGTGGGGTGGGTATGGCCAGTATGGTCTTGGGTATCGTATCTGGTGGGATACTTGTCGTCCACTTCCACTCCCCCACCCCCACACACAGAGAAAGTAACAATGGGGTAATTGCTCCTTTTTTGGTATGTTTCTACCAGGGGGACAGGGGCTGAGCCTCTGGAGACAGCCTGGGGCTTGCTTGGCCTTCTTTAGGAAGATTGCCCTGGATTCACGCCTGGGGTAAAGGTTTGGCTTTGGGACCAGAAGCTTTTATGGTCCCAAGATAGAGAGGGGTTAATTTTTCCTTCCCCTGAGCTCTCAATTATTCATCTGAAAGCAGTTTGTAAAACTCTCGTAGTCCTTGGAGGAGAGAAGATTGGGTTAGGGTAGAGAGGGGTAAGGTGGTGGGACTCAGCTTGGCAGGGGCAGGTACCTGTCATTGAAGCTTGGGAATCGAGGTAGAGCAGGACTAGGAGAATGAAAGGGGAAGGACATCACCCTCTCAGGGGGCAGAGCTGTGTGTCTGGCCACACAGGGCTCCACAGGGTGCCTCTGATTCTGTGTTCTCTTACTCTTTGCTTCTTGAACCCCCTGAAGATTCTGCCTCTCTGAGCTTCATTCTGGGATAAAACAAGATGTTAAGGGTCAAAGGTCCAGGGCCCAGAGTCTGGGAGCTTGATGTCCTTTACTTTCTAGGAAGGTGGCCAGGGGTTCTGTGGGTAGACCAGGTCTTGGATTGCCCTGGGTTCCGAGTGACACAGGTTGTGTGCCCTGTGCTGAGCACCAGCATCAGCAGGAATTCCCAGAACTCCCTTTGCTGCACTGAGGCTCAGGCTAACTCCTTCCTCACAGCAATAAGCCCAGATGCTCTACTTCCTTCTTTGCATGGGTGACTGTCATTAAGAGGTCTCAATGAGACCTAAGCTATAGATGTGGTGTCCTGGATCCAGTGGAATCAGGGATCATTCGAGCCAATGGGTCTTTAGTCACATTCTTGTCCAATTCTTCTCATTTTACAGAGGAGGACTGTGAGGCCCAGAGGGTGACTGTTGCTTGCTTTCACAAGTTGAGGATGGGGTTTAAACTGGAATTGCAAGGCCTCACAAGCCCTTGCTCATTGCTGCCTGGGGAAGACAGGGAAAGGAATCTCTGCATCTTGCTGTCTTCTGTCAGGAACATCAGTATTGGGTAACTCCTAGATCAGGAAAGCTGTTTGGCAGTGAGGTGATCGATGCTCTATTTGAAAATCGTCAGCTCCTATGTACACAGAACTCGGCCACTTTGAAGGAGGCTTCTGAGCTTCCTTCTCCTTACCTGCAACCTTTGGGCAGAAATGCCTATATAGTCAGATTTTAGTGGGAATAAATTAAATGTTGTGTGTAAAGCTGCCTCGGACAGTGTCCAGAGCATTGTCCATGCGCAATAAATGTTAACCAACTCTGAATTGGAATCACCTGTGAACAGAGTTGAACTTGCGGGCTTGCTTCGCAAACATCCCTTGCCGCTTAGAGTTGAATCCTGGCTGAGTGCATGCTGAGGAACTACAAAGTCTCCTAATCCGAAAGAAAGTATAGTTAGAAGGGTAAATTTCTTCTAGAAAGAAATACAGTGCAGGATGTGTTCCTGATTCTTCTATCTCTTCTGCAGTGGCATGTGGGTTACCCACTGCCATTCATGAAACAACCTTCATGCTTTCCTCAGTTCCTCAGTTCCAGTAATCAGGGGCTCATCAGGCCTCTGCTGTTTTTCTGTTCTCTGAGTGGTGACACTTACGGGAAATATCATTGTCATTCCTGTTATCTTCTGCAGCATCTAACTCAACCTCTCCTTATTAGGGAGCGAAGGGACCTGTGAAAATTCCCTTTAGCATGCAGATGGGGAAACTGAGGCAGAGATTGCCTTCTTTAGAAAACTCTGACAGAGTCAGAGGCAGGTACTTGAATTGGATTCTTTTGATTCAGATCTGTCTTCAGATTTTACTGTCTGTTTGGAGAGAGAATGCCTACCCTTGGCAACCCCTGAAATATATTAGCAAGGCATAAAATTGATGGGAAGCAAATGGCACCTGTAAAACCAGGGGTTCCAGCTGAAGCACCTACTGATGCAGTGCCCTGTGCTGCCTCCTGGGTTGTGATATAAAAGTGGAGGCATCTTGGCCTTTGCCCTGAAAGAGCTTAGTGTGGGATAGAGAAAACTGGGGCGTGGTCTGGCTGTACTCTCGAACTCCACATTGCGACTGCCTGGGTTTAATGGCTCTGCCTACTTATTCCATCCTTTAGACAATTATTACAACTCCTTATGCTTCATCTTTCTTTTGTAGGCAAAACATGGCCTGCAGTGGTGTCTACCCCGCAGGGTTGTTGGTGGGATCGCTTGAGATGCTCTATGTAAGCGTGTGGCACTGTGCCTGGCACAGCGGCAGCACTCAGCAGACTGCTTGAGGTGGAATCCCTGTTCCGCCGCTTTGGGGTTGTCAGACTGCTACGTCTCAGTGAGCTTTAGCTTTCCTTACCTATGTAATGGGGGACGCCATCGACTCTTCTTCCTAGGATGGCTGTGGGGATTAAATGAGATAATCCATGGGAGACAGCTAGTGTAATGCCTTGCATAGAGTAAGTGCTCAATTATTGTTAGCCATTATTATTAATAAGATGTGTATAAAGTATGTGTAATGGCTGTGGGGTGATAGGTGCTAGGGAAGAGAGCAAACAACGAGTCTCTAGAAGTCAGGAGCCCAAAGGGAGAAGAGAATCTCATAGTGGGGAGAGGAGGAGGCATCACAGAGAGGGTAGTGAATAGGTATAATTCTAATAGGAGGGGTCCAGCAGAAGGATATTCTCATGAGAGGGAGGCGTCGTCCAGAGACAGACATCCCCAGGGTCTGTCCATGAACAAGTCTTGGTCTTATTCAAGGCTAGGATAGGTTCCTGGGCCATTAGGCTGGATATGAAGCTAGGGTCTATTTGTGAAAATGCTGGAATACTAGGCCAAGGAGTTTGGACTTTGTTTTGCAGGTCGTGGGGTAAAATACAATCAGAATTAGGGGGATAACACTAAGCAGAATAGATTTCAGGGGAACAGGAGAAACCAGGTGGGATGTGAGACTGAAAGACAAGAAGGCCAGTGGGAAGGAGGTCTCAGGGAAGTTGGGCCTTCATGACGGTGGTAAGAGCTATTGCCTATTATTTGGCAACTCTTTAGAGAAATATGATCAAGGTGACAGCCCTGCAGTTAGGGACGCCATGAAGAAAAGGCAAACAGCAGCTTTTTACAAGGAGGAAGGTTCTGTTTAAACCTGTCCACTTCAGAGGTATCCGAGCAGAAAAGTCCAGTGGCAGCTCAGGAGTTTGAGGGATGTAGAGGTCCGAAAAACCTAGAAGAGCTGGGAGTCAGGAGCAGGTGAAGCAGGTTTGCAGGGAGAGGTGAAGATCAACTCCCATTACAAGTCTTTGTGTAACAGAAAAAAAAATTTCCAACACTCACTCCTTCCTCATTTATTTAAACATAGAATCACAGCAGCTGAATTCCAGAGGGCCCAAATCATTCTGAGTTAGGATTTGTTCTGTGTGATCAGTTTAGGATTAGTGGAGATGAGTGTGTCAACCCCAAACAATTTCCCATTCTGTTACGTGTGTTTCTGTGTCACCACATGCCTTCCCACAGATGGTATACATTTGGGGACTGCAGAGTGATTTCACTATCATCTTTAAAAAGCCAGATTTGGGAAGGTAAATCTGCTTCCCAAAGCCAAATATAATTCTCCATGCCGTTGCTCCCTCCGTCCACACAGGTAATGGGGAAGTGCTTATGCAGTGTGGTTTAGAGAGGTAAAGAGACAAGGTGGTCTGGCTCTGGAAAAATCTCCGAGGGTGGAGTGGGGGCCAGGTGAGAGAGGCTGGCATGGGAAGGAGTGTTGTTATGTAACCTGAGGGAGCTATGGATGGTGGGCAGATGGAGACGGGAGGCAAAGAATCTAGGGATGGCAGTGAGCGTGGATCGGCTTCCTCTAGGGAGGGAGAGAGCCAATGTATGCAAGTCAGGTGAACCAAGAAGCCAAGATGCCCTTCACAGCATGGGGAAAGAGACCCTGCCTGGCTTCACGAGCTTTCCCACGTCTTTCCATCATGGCTCTGAGGGACGAAATTGGATACTAGGTTGCTAGGGCAAGGAGTGGGGGCTGAGTGTCCCGCAGAGTAGCACTCTGCCAGGGAGAGACTTCTCCATGGGAGTTGGGGACAGAGCCTCACCAGACCCGGTGATCACCTGCCATGTCGGAGAATTTTCTGGACTTGGACAGCCCCAGCCTCCTCCTCACTAGGGAGGAGTGGAAAGAATTGTTTACCTGATCTCCCTCATCTACACCCCATTCCTGATTACCCCAGTGGGTGAAAGAGTGAAATAAAATTAGTGTGTTTATCCCACTTTTAAATTCATTTAATGAGAACTCATTTGCCCTCTCCCAATTTAAGCCGGTAATAACGCCATAACCTTTCAGAGCTGATTATTACCCACCTCTTGCCAAATCTTCCTGCTAAAGAGGCCTTCCCTCCAAAAGCTCCTGAGCCCTCTCAGAACTTGATGATTTGTCAGGCAGTCAGCAACATCTGGCGATCCCACCCTGCTGAGCTCCAGGAGCTAGATGTTCTCCCAGAGTCTGGATGGCAAAGAATCAAGTCCCCTCTCTGTGGTGGGGATTTCAGTTTTATTCATTTGCCTTGGAGACTTTGGCCGTTTCACTCACCAGTGATCCTTTCCTGTGTCCTATTTGGAGACTTTTGCCGTTTCACTCACCAGTGATCCTTTCCTGTGTCCTATTTCTTACCTGCCAGTCGATATGGACTCACTCCTTTCTCTCCCCTCCTGTCCCCCAGGGTTTGCTGAACTAACTCCAAGCTGGTGTGCACGGTGTCCGCGCGGCTGCCGGCCCGAGAGCTGGAGTCACCATGGCGGCGGGAGTTGCGGCCTGGCTGCCCTTCGCCCGGGCTGCGGCCATCGGGTGGATGCCGGTGGCCAACTGCCCCATGCCCCTGGCCCCGGCCGACAAGAACAAGCGGCAGGATGAGCTGATCGTCCTCAATGTGAGTGGGCGGAGGTTCCAGACCTGGAGGACCACGCTGGAGCGCTACCCGGACACCCTGCTGGGCAGCACGGAGAAGGAGTTCTTCTTCAACGAGGACACCAAGGAGTACTTCTTCGACCGGGACCCCGAGGTGTTCCGCTGCGTGCTCAACTTCTACCGCACGGGGAAGCTGCACTACCCACGCTACGAGTGCATCTCGGCCTATGACGACGAGCTGGCCTTCTATGGCATCCTCCCCGAGATCATCGGGGACTGCTGCTACGAGGAGTACAAGGACCGCAAGAGGGAGAACGCCGAGCGGCTCATGGACGACAACGACTCGGAGAACAACCAGGAGTCCATGCCCTCGCTCAGCTTCCGCCAGACCATGTGGCGGGCCTTCGAGAACCCCCACACCAGCACGCTGGCCCTGGTCTTCTACTACGTGACTGGCTTCTTCATCGCCGTCTCGGTCATCACCAACGTGGTGGAGACGGTGCCGTGCGGCACGGTCCCGGGCAGCAAGGAGCTGCCGTGCGGGGAGCGCTACTCGGTGGCCTTCTTCTGCTTGGACACGGCGTGCGTCATGATCTTCACCGTGGAGTACCTCCTGCGGCTCTTCGCGGCGCCCAGCCGCTACCGCTTCATCCGCAGCGTCATGAGCATCATCGACGTGGTGGCCATCATGCCCTACTACATCGGCCTGGTCATGACCAACAACGAGGACGTGTCCGGCGCCTTCGTCACACTCCGGGTCTTCCGCGTCTTCAGGATCTTCAAGTTTTCCCGCCACTCCCAGGGCCTGCGGATCCTGGGCTACACACTGAAGAGCTGTGCCTCCGAACTGGGCTTTCTCCTCTTCTCCCTCACCATGGCCATCATCATCTTTGCCACTGTGATGTTTTATGCCGAGAAGGGCTCCTCCGCCAGCAAGTTCACGAGCATCCCCGCCTCGTTTTGGTACACCATCGTCACCATGACCACACTGGGGTAAGTCGGCGCTGGTGGATGAAACCAGGACGGAGGTTGCAGGGAAGCTGGATGGCCCCTGAAGCCTTGGATGGTGCCACTCTGGGGAGAAGAGGAGCAAGTCCCTCACCCGAGTGGTGGGAGCAGGGGAGGTTGCTGTATCGGAAGGGGAAAGCCCATGAGTGATCTGTTTGGAGGTGGTAGCTTGCTGGGAATTGAGTTTTCCTCTTTAGGTGGGGGCATGTGTTTTATAGAACTAAGAAAATTAAGTCACCAGTTCTTTTTTTCAGCCATGCCTTGTGTGCAGGTGAAGCCTCGGGGTTAGGTGATGGCTGCATTCTTATATGCATCTGTGTGTATAGGGGCTGCTCAGGGAAAAGGTCAGGGCAGTGACTGGGGAGGAAGGAGACTGTGAGAAGTTGAGGGGATTCAGATGTCCATTACCAGAAGACACCAAGAGCACTCTTTCTGGATCCTTCCTGCATTTTTTCTTTGTAGTATATTTGCAGGCCATTTTCCCATGTGTCATGCTTTTCTCCTGTGCCGCCACAGACACTTCAGGGTTCAGTAGCTCTGAGCAGACTTTCTCTAAGTGGCTCTGAACTTGGCTTTTCCGCAAAGTGAGGCACCTGGTTTATTCTTTCTTTCTAAAGCAGTATCGGTCTTGCTTTCTCAGTCTGAGTCAGTGATTGAATGACCTGGGTGACTGTGAGATGGTTTGGATGAATCACGTGGTCAGACACAGAAGCAGCAATATCATCATAAGGAGGGACAGGTGCTCGGCGAGGTCACAGTAATTCCATCTCTCCGAGGTCTCCTCTCCAGCTGAGGTCAGAGAAACTTATTTATGATGCTGGGATGTGAAGCTTTCTATCAGAGGAAGGGGGCTCAGGAAGGAGATTACAGTCTTCACCCTAACTGGATTAGAACCAAAAAAGGTAGCTTTACGGAGACATAGATTTCTTAGGGGGTTCTGCCTTAGCTATTGGAAGCCACAGAACCTAATGCAAAATCCCTCCACAATTCATATACTGGGTCTATATTTGATTAGGCCACGAAGCGTTATATTGCTGATGGAGAATTCATGAAGCTTTTTATTTTGTCTTTGACAATTTGGTTGGTGGTGTCCTAGTGATTTGATTTTTTTTTTCCTGTCCGAAACCTAGAGGTGGTAGTGTCGGTTTTTCCATAGCGCTGTGTATGCTTATTGGGAATGACTGAGCAGGTGACAGGACCTTTTAAAATGATTACATTTGTCATTCTGCCACACACAAGAGGGAGGGAGTAGCAAGGGGAAGAGCAAGGGTGTCACCATCCATTTGTGAAGGCAACATTTGATTGGGGCATTCCCTTCTCATCTGTCTGACACTGCCCCTTCCTCCCACTCCAACACACGCACACACACACACACACACACACACACACAAATACACATACACTCACTTACTCTTCAAATGGCTGCTCACCCAGAGTGGGTAAGAATGTTTGGTCATTTAACCTTGTTTCTCTTGGCTCAGGTGGCAGATGTGAGCTTTCTGGTGCAGTGGGGTATTTTGGGGATAAAATGGGCTGAGAACTTGTGCTGTCAGGAGAAGTCATCTTTATCCCTTCTAGGCTGACCCTGGCCAAATCGCCTTCCTGAAGGGGACCTCACCCATGACCAGACACCTCACTCCCACTTCTAGTCAAGCTCCTGATGTGGCTCTGACTGCCCAGTGCCCTCAGTTGCCCCTTGATGGGACTCATGATACCAGAGAGATCCTTCAGGATAGCCATGGAGAGAGGAAAACAGACATGCTGATAGCCTCCTGCTCATTACTTTTTATTAGTAGTATAGCAGCATATGATTGTCTACTATATGCTGGCACTGTGCTAAGAACTTTGCATATATTATCTCTTTAAGTTTTTACAATAGCCCTGCAAGGTTGGAAAAATTCTATACCGTATAAAGATGCAGAAGGTGAGGCTCAAAGAAGTTATATAAATTTCCATAGTCACGTAGCTGATAAGGAGAGAATTAATTTTCAAATATCAGTCTGGCTGCTCCAGTGCCCTTTCTCCATTCACCCTACTACTCAACTTATTCCCATGCCATCAGGGCCCCTAGGTAGAAATCAGACCTTCAGGGTTATTTTTAATTATGGCCTCAGGGTGTGATATCTATTCTAGTCATATTGCCAGTCAAGAAAGCATCAGCCCAGTGAGTACTATATGCCAGGCACTGTACCAGACACAGAGCTTTAAAAAATAAAACATTTCCTTCTGAAGAGTTTAAATACTGCCTTAGCAGGGAGGGATAACTTCGGGAGAAATGCCAGATATAGGTGGTGGGGATGGAGGCAGCAAACCATATTGCCATGTAGGTACCTATGCAACAATCCTGCATGTTCTTCGCATGTACCCCAGAACCTGAAGTACAATAAAAAAATACATATATTAAAAAAAAGAAATTAGTGTCTATTAACCCATGTTTTAATGCTGTAGGGAAACCACTAACTTCTGTCATTCTCCCTGTAGATTAAGGGTCAAGTCCAGCATCAAGGCGAACTATCTTGGTCTCATTTTTACTTTCTTGGGAGGGAACTGGTAGATTCCGCTGGAGGGTGAAGGGAAGGGTCCCTGCATTAGGGAGAAGCATGCTTTCCTGAATGCAGACCTGGTGGGCTTCCTCGCCCCACATCTGACAATGAACGAGTTTGTTTTACCTTCCCCATGCTACTTTACCTTCTCCATTTAAATGTCTAGCTTCTGGGAGGAGAACCAAATGGGCAAGAAAGGAAATCTTTAGTAGCATCTTCCTTAAACTCAGATGAGTAACAAGAAAGCAACCTTTTCTTTCCCTCTCTCCTGGCTGGTGTAGCTCATTGCTGGGTCAGGCTACTTTGACTTTGACCTGAGCTGGCAGTTGGCACCCTTACCAGCTCGTTGCTTGATTATACAGAGCAGGCGCTTGGCAAACGCTTTTTAATGGATGAGCCAATGTGAATGGTGTGCCTCTTCCATTTGCTTGACCTGATACTATTCTCAGTCCCTTCTAGACCTACTTGTCCTCTCTAGAGGGTGGATCTAAGATTTGAGCCTGAACAGCCTGCAGCCTTCTTGGCTGTGTGTGTTCTGCCCCAGCCTGGGCCCCCCAGGAGGGAGGAGAACAGCCTTTATTTGGTGTCTGATCTATTCTCTGGGCTGCCCTGCAGTACTGTGGAGATCTTCTTGTCTTTACTGGAGGTCTTGCCAACTTGACCCCGGAAACCTTTCCCTCTTCCATGGCTAGTTTCTGTCCTGACCACATTCGTGGTTAGTTGTAGCCTTGTTCAGCCTTTCCAGAAAGCCCATCTTTTTCTTACTCTACACTGGCATTTGAGTCTCAAGTGGCCATGGAATACCAAGGACCAATATCCTGCCATGATTCAGTTGCTTCTAACAGCTCGCAGCAGACATCTACCTCTTCCTTTCTCCAGACCTTCCCTGGGTCTTCCCTGAGTGCCTGTTTCCACGGGACTGTCTCCAGCTCCTCTGCAGAGCAGGGCCGACTGATACGTGGAAAGCAGATACATGGAGTGAAGGCATTTACTCTTCCTGCTCTGGTTACCCTCTCTGCCTGCTTTCCAAGCATCTCGTTGATGAGTTACTCAGGTGTCCTCCAGGGAGGGATCTCCTGGAACCAATTATTACTATTTAGTTAATATCTCAGAATACCTTAAGCACACAAGAACAATAACAGCCCAGCTGCTGTCAGGGCTTGAGGATGGTTTCCTTTGCAGCCTCCTGTGCCACTAGGGAAGACCCTTTACGCTCTGCCCAGGTTTCGCTTGAGCCCCCTGACAGTTGAGTTCCCAAATGCACCATTCAAGGATTAATTTCCATCCTTATAATTGATGCTATAAATAAAATAAATCCCCAATTATCTCAGTTAACGGAGGGAAGGGATAACATAGAACTCCTAATATTAAATAAGACCAACCTAACTACTTTGAGAATTTACTCTATGATGTAAACTCTCTCAAAGCAGATTTTCCTTCTTCATTTCATTTGACTTTGCTTGGCATCACGATTGGCCCGGACAGTCGATGGGGGAAGCTCAGTAGGGTCTGGGAAAGTGGGGAGCATGTGGGAGGAAAGCCTTGCAAGCGAGCATCCACAAGGACCATGGGAGGCCAGCTCTAGGCCTGGTTTTGATGAGGCTGCTCCTGAATATCTTAGGATAGGGTTCAGAGCAGCGTCCGGTCCTGATGAGATGGCCCACCGCTACTGGTTGGCTCAGTTATGTAATTGAGACCGGCAGCCTGTCTGTCACTCTGTGCTCTGAGGTGAGAGAGCATTTGACAGTGTCCGAAAATCACTTTAACCAAAACAGGATTGATTTTTACTTCTTCCAGGCAGGAAGCCACCACCAGGTGATTTGCATTTCACTTTAAAACATAATCCTGGAAGGGGCCTGCCTGAGGTTCCAAGAGGCGAGGAGGCTAAGCCTGGGAATAGATACAGGCCCACCATAGAATGGGGTACTTGGTAAGCCTCCCCACAGTGCCAGAAGTAGAGCCAGTCTGAGACCTGTTTTTGTTAACCCTTCAACACCTGAAATTTTATCTACACTTTATCTACTGCCTCTGGAGCCCATCAACCCTCCTTCCAATGCCCAAGCACTTTGGCCCTGGGATACTGGCTAATAGTGCCCACCTACTTGGGGGTGGGTTCCTGCCCAGGGGACTTTAATCTTTGGACACTTATTGGGAACAAATGACCTCAAAATATTTTCTTTGTTGACATTTCTTATCTAACAGTTCTCTGGTGCTGAAATTCTTTTTTTTTTTTAATTATACTTTAAGTTCTGGGATACATGTGCAGAATGTGCAGGTTTGTTACATGGGTGTACACATGCCATGGTGGTTTGCTGCACCAATTATGGTGTTGAAATTCTTAAGAGAGGGTGCAGAACTGGATCCCAACAAGGAATCTTTCATTTGTTCAACATTTATTGAGTGCCTTCTACACTCCAGGCAGCATGGCAGGCTCTGAGAGTACACGGGTACTGTGATTGCACATCAGCCAACGTAAGGCTCAGGCAACATGAATTGAATGAGACCCAGTTCTCTTCCTTTGAACCTGAACACTCTTTCTGGTGCTCCAGAGACTACCCTTTGCTCTGCTTCTGTGTCTGGCTAATACACATCATCCTTCAAACTCAGCCCCATGTCACCTCCAGGAGCTGGGTACCCTTCTCTTGCCTCCTCTTATACCCCTTGCATTACTCTGTCTTGTCATTGCCACATTTTGTTAATTTCAGCTGTTTATGTGTCTTTCTCTCAGGATGTGAGCTCTTCAAGGCTAGATCTCTGTCCCAGAGATCACGCATGATTCATGCCTTGCACAGAGCCTGATATATAGCGTGCCTCAAGAAGTATTTGTTCACTCAAACAGGTTCATTTGTTTACCTAGCTTTAGTTTTCTCATTTGATAACCATCCTCTGGCAATATGAGAACCAATGAAAGTGCTATCCAAATGTTAGCTATATAGTCATGTCAGGCAGGATATTTGTGGACGGAGTGAAGATAGGGAGGCCAAGCAGAACATTCTGTAGTTTTGACTTTAGGCTTAGCAGGGTTGGGCCTTTCTTGCAAGGGAAGTTTGCATCAAACTCTTGACTACTTGCCTACACTTTTTGCTGCAGACTCTGGAGCCAGGGAGGAGGAGAAGGGGAGCCATAGGTAAGCCCCTCTATCCATGATGTTTTTCTCTATTCAGTTATTTACTCAACAGATGTTTATTGAGCACCTACTAGACACTGGGAATACAGCAGGGAAGGAAACGGTCTCTGATCTTGTGGCGCTTACATTCTAGTGTACAGCACCCAACAGCAAATAAATAAATACATCATATCAGGCTGCAAAGAAAATTAAAGCTTGATATGATAGACAGGAAGTGCTGAGTGTAGGGAGGCTGGGCAGAGCAAGGGGTAGTTGCTATTTCATGTTAGGAGGTCAAGAAGGGCCTCTCAGATATTTGGGCAGAGACCTGAAGGAATGTAGATAGCTTGGGGAGCAGCATTCCGGGCAGAGGGAAGAGCAAATGCAAAGTCTAACAGGCAAAGTCCAGCTGGCAGGAGGGGCCTTGGTATGCTGTTCTTGAAGAAGCAAGAAGGTCCGAATGGTCAAGCTGCAAGAGCAGGAGACAGGAGAGTACCAGGAGGTGAGGCCAGAGGGTTAACAGGGGAAGCAGCTCATGTAGGGTCCTCATGGCCACCACAAGGGCTTTGTCTTTACTCTGCTTGGCATGGGAAGTCATTGGAGGGTTTTGAGCCACTGACTTACATTTTAAAAGGATTGCTCTGGCTGCTGGATAGTAAATACATTGTCAGGGAGAAGCTAACACAATAATCCAGGCAAGAAATCAAGGTGGCTAGGACTGAGGGCGGTGGCGGTGGAAACGGAAGCAATTCTGAATATATTTGGAAGCTTTCTCAGGAAGTGCTTGTTGGTTCTGCTCCCACCAAGCCAGCTGAAAACTTCACCTGCTCCCACAGCAGGGGACTGCCTCAAAAGACACAGTCCTGAAGATCTTCTCTACCCCTGGGAGAAGCATTTCACAAGAAGAAACCTCAAGACCTCACAGGATTGCTCCAAGGCCAGGAGCAGCTGCGACCTCAGCATATAACAAACAAGCCAGAGCACCTGAGTTGTAGCATCAGCATCTCGGAATAGGTCTGATGCTGGCAGTACGCAGGCAGGTCTGTACCTGGATGGAACTTTCCTTTCAACCCAGGCAACATTTACTGAGCGCCTGGCAAGTAGCTGGGCATAGTGCTCCCTGCCACGAGGAGGACAGTGTTGACACAGACACAAAAACAGACAGGCCACTCTAAAACTCAGCAGCTAGGACAGCTGCAGCAGAGGAAGCCAGAGGGCTTCAGGCTGCAGAGGAGGGAGAGATTAATTCAAATCGGTAGGGTTTGAGCCTTTTAGGTGCTTCAAACCAGGAGCATCACACTGAGTTTGTCTTCTGATCCAGCAATTCAAATTGCTGCAATTTTTGGAAATAGATTTCTAGGCTGGTGTCCATTTCATGGATCTTTTCTGGAATCCCTCAAAATCAATCCCAATCTCTCTCTGTATGTCTCTGTTCGGTTTTGTTTGGATTTCCCTCTTTAACACCCATTAAACACAATCATGATTCCTCCTGAGGAGCAGCAATTGTTCTGCCTCAAGAGAGTGTAAATAAAAGGCAGCATGGCCCTCCCCCTCCTCAGGAGCAGGAAAATCCCCCTCAGTAATTACTTGAGTATTATCGTTTCCCCCACCCAGGAGGGAGCTCCTGTCCCAGGCCATTGCAGCGCTGTTGTACACGATCCATTGTGGCTGGGAGCTCTTTCCCATCAGGGAGAGGAGCAGAGACTTTTAGCTCCGAGCCCCTCACCTCCCAACCCCTGTCCTCAGGCAGGTGGCTCTGCATACAACCAACCACTTCCAGGAAGCTGATATTCTACCCAATATTCATATCTTAAGTGTTCATCCTCTAGTGATGTCCAAGGTTTGTTTTTTTTTTTTTTTTTTTTTTTTTTAAATCTGGGAATCAGGGACAAGCCCCTAGAAATTTCTTTGGAAGAAGTGCACAGTATTGATCTCAAACCAACTTCTTGTGACAAGCAGGAAGGAGTTCCCACAATGCTTTTGGGTATCCAAAGTTTTCTGCCAGAAGGCTCGGCTGCCGCAACCTCCAGAATAAATTCAGGCTCCAACCTCTGTCCAGCCTGATTTTCTTGAGCCAGAACACAGGCAGCTTCTCCCTACTCCCACCTCCCTCTACCTAGCTCAATGCAAATGATGGGTGTATGGGAAGATGGGGACTGGAAGGGGAAGATAGCTGAGCCTTTGCTGACCAGGACTGGATGGAGGAAGATTACATTTAGCTCCTGTAATTGTATTCTGGGTGTCAGGACTCAAATGAGTGTCATTAAACTGAATCAGAAAAATAGTTTTAATATAAGTGCCACCTCACACACAAGCTAGTTGATGGAAAGACGGATGAGGCTGGGGACGCCTCCTTTGTAATGCGATGCTGTAAAATCCCATCACCTTCATTATTTCCCACTGAGCCAACGCATCATAATACCCAGGAGCAGCAGAACAGCTTGAATTTAATATACAGAAAGTCCAATCAAACAATAAATGGATGGAACTATATAAAGAAACCATTTTCTGGGAGGCTGGCTCTATTCTCTGGGATTCAGCTCCCTGACACATGAAATGTGCATCAATTTTCCCCAACTAATGCAGCTGCCGAATCTACCACATGTGATATTTGTTTGCTTCAAAAGTGGAAAAGGAGAACTTTCCCCCTACGTTATCTAGCTATCATTGCAAAATTGCAAATAGAATTTTCTTCCATTTGCACCCAGTGGTTTCCAGTGGCACAGCCGGCACCTTCCGATCCCAACAGGAGTGGAAGCATAGCCCTCCCTCCATCCCAGAAACTTATCAGTCCTAGTGGAACTTTGTTGTCTTCTTTATATGAAAACAAATTCTGGACACCGGAGTGAGCTGTTTAGGAGACTGGGAAGTCTCTGCTCTTCGCAGTCATCCAAAAGAAATGGCCAAACCATGGGGCCCTGCTGACACACTCCAGGTGCCTGTGATGTTCTGATTGTCCAGAACCTTGCCTTCGAGATTGTACAAAGTAAATGTTTCATGCTGAACTGGATTTCTCCCACTGGCCTAGTCCTCCATCTCCCCTTCCACCCCTATTGCCCAGACAGTTATTGAAAGACTGTAAATGCACATATTTACTGATCAGCCAAACAATTAAAAAGGCAAATCAGCTGCTTAAAAACTAAACAATGCATGTCAAATACTGATGGATATACTGTTTTTATGCTTCTGATGTGGGAGTCTTTCCACTGCTATTTTTCCAGTAGCATGGATAACCGAGAGTTAATCGTAATTACAGGTTATAGCTGCTGAGAAGCGTCATTAGTTTATTTTACTTATTTCTGGACACACATACTTAAGCAGAAAAGAAAACTAAGAGAATTAAACTAAACGATATCAAAATCATGAACAGCACAAATCTTGATTCAATTCAACAAACATTATTCAACATCCAGTTGAATTTGCAAGGCATATTAGTAGGCATTTTGGGGGATACAGAAATAAATCTTGTCCCTACAAAGTTGTCAATATAACGGGGAGTTGGAGTATGTCCGTGAGCGTGTACTAGAGAGAATGGAGCATGTGCTGAAAAGATCAGGAAAACGGAATTAATACTTAGTAAACACCTGCTGATGAGAATGATTGACTTCATGGAAAAGAGGTTTTAGCTAGACCAACAATGGTGAGTAGGATTTTGATATGTGGAAATGAGAAATCCTAGTAAATTGCAAAAGGGTGTGGTGTTTGGGAAGCTTAACTAATATGCTGGTTTCTAGTGTTTAAGATATACAAACAGGAAAATAGCTAGAGATAAGCAGGAACAAAAGACTGAATAGAGATTCAGAGAGCCTAAAATATTAGGCTAAGGAATTCATTTGATAGGCATTAGGGAGCCGCTAAAGGTAGTCCAGAGTGCATTGATTAGGAAGATTTATTTGGCAGCTGTCTTCTGGACAAATGTGGAAGGGAACCCTTGGACACAGGACAGTCAGCCAGAAGATTAAGCCAGGTAAGAGGTAAGGAAGGCTTGACTTAGGACAGTTGCAATGGAACAGAAGAGAAAGGACTAGAATGGAACAACACCCAGGAGGAGAAGCCAAAAGGAACTCTGGAATTATAAGACTGAATAAGTAGAGGTATGGAGTTGGCATGAGTAGAGGTAGAGAGGTTAGAGTTCCTTAGAGAAGGAACAGGTTGTCAAGAGGTCAAGAGGGAAGACAGAGCCAACAAGCTTGGCTTTGAACCTGTGGTGTTTGCGGTTAACCCTGGGTGTCCTTGAGGTGGCTGGCAGACAGGTGGAAAGATGGGTCTGCAGCTTAGCAGAGAGAAAGAGGATAAACAGGCCATTTCCAAAATCATCAGCTGAAGCAGAAAAAATAGATGAGATTGGCCAGGGAAAGATGAAGGGAGGGAAGAGAAGAAGGCATGGAGAGCATTTCCTGCCTCATGCCCTACTTCTCTGGCACCTGCCCCCAGGAGGAACTTTGGTGCCATTTGTGAACAGCTTTGCTGATGCTTCTATTCCGTCTCTTGTCTTCACATGTAGAGGTTCCCTTTCATACTGTGTTTTTGCTGAAGATAAAAGGTCAGATTGTGTTTCTGAGTAAAACAAAGTATTTTTTTTTGCCTCCTACAATGATTATTAAATTAACAGTACCCATCCAAGAAAGCAGAACTTATGAGCTTTGCTAAAATAATAAAAATTATAAAAGGACCCTTACATTGGCATGTGAATGGAAGATGGGGTCTAAATGGCCACAGACCAAGGACCATTTCTGCTTGGCCAAAGGCGATGCTGCTTCAGAATGGTACAGACTTCGTGGGTGACACTGTCCTGGTTCTTGCAGTGCCAAGCTCTTGGCAGAATTTCCAGACACTTAAGACACCACTTCTCTCATTTACTCCTTCCTTTCCCTTGGAGAAAAATGTCAGATGCACCCACTGGTATCACTGCAAGCATCCTGTGACCTGCCCCCTCTGTCTTGGGCCCTGGGTAAGAAACTAGGGAAAGTGATGGTTGACTAATTCAGCAAACACGCATGGAGCTGTCACTATGAAGATGACCCAGTCCTAGTTGATATGAGGGGCTGCAAAGAGAGAAAGGGGTGGGGACTAAATCCCTTGAGGTGGTTGTTAGGTCCCCATTCTACATATGAGAAGATTGAAATGTTGTGCCCAACCTCTCACATGATAGTAGCATCACTGGGTTCAGGCTGAGGTCTTTTGACTTCATGAGAGTCCACTGGCTTCATTGTGAGCTTTAGTCCAGTAACAGAAATGCCTGTGTTCACAGAGATAGACATTTCTGGCCTCAACGATGTAACAGGCATGAGTCAAGGACAGGAAAGTGTGAGGAGAAGATGGAGCAGGCAAGGATCAGGGAAGGCTTCTTGGAGGAGGTAGCATTTCACCTGGCCCTTAAAAGATCATTTTGGTGGAAAAATTAAATGCATTAATTCATTTGATTGTTTATTCAACAAATGTTGTGGGTCTACCACGCAACAGGCATCATGCTGGAGGATGAAGATGTATCTGTGAACAGAACAGCTTCTCTGGAGCTGACATTCTAGTAAGAGCAGCACATGATCAACAAATGAATGTTTAAAATGAGAAAGATTGGGAGGCCGAAGTGGGTGGATCCCCTAAGGTCAGAAGTTCGAGACCAACCTGGCCAACATGGCAAAACCCCGTCTCTACTACAAATGCAAAAAAATTAGCTGGGAGTGGTGGCAGGCACCCGTAATCCCAGCTACTTGGGAGGTTGAGGCAAGAGAATCGCTTGAATCAGGGAGGTGGAGGTTGCAGTAAGCCAAGATTGTGCCATTGCACTCCAGCCTGGGCAACAAGAGCAAAACTCCATCTCCAGCAAAAAAAGAGAGAAGCAAAGGTTGAAATAAAAGCTATGAAAAAAGAGAGAAAGCTAGTAAGAGGAGAGACAGTGAAGGCCATTAGCTTGCATGTGGAGTGAGCTGAGGGGTCACAGCAGGAGTGTGCACAGGGGCAGCCATCCAGCCTCCCCTCAGGAAAGTGCCATCCACAGTTGGTTTTGAGATGGAGAGAGGCTGCCCCTCGACAGAAATGATGATTTAATAGCTGTGTTTGAGTCTCCTTAGGGTTGTTATCCAGAAGGTCGAGAAACAGCTGTCTGCCACTCCACTGAAGACTGATTGAATAGAAACAGGTTCACCCTGACACGTGAGATGACTGTCATTATCCCTAACAACAACGACAGCAATGATAACAGCTAATACTATTGAGCCTGTGTAATGTTATTAATTATTTTTACATATTTAGTTCTCCCAATAGCCATATGAGAGTGATATTACTATTATCTGTGTTTTGTAGCTGAGGAAGCCTGCTCAGAGCCTACCACTGATCAGTGGAAAATCTGGGATTCAGACTGGCCCTGGGCTGACCAGCATCTGCTCTTTCCTATCATTTTCCACCTGGATTTCCACTGGAGGCATTTGGGAGCCCGAAATGCATTCCCTGGGAGGTAGAGAAATCTCCTTCCACAGCCTCTGGCTTGAGCATAGGAGAGGAAAATGCCCGCATCCCCAACGTCCTACCACACCAGGACCAAACACTCTTGGGATCTGTTGATAAAGGTTCTGAGGGTGAAGGGTAGATACAGAATGGACAAAGAATGGACAAAGGGAAGATCAGAGTCAAGGGAGACGAGGTCAGCAGGCACACGAGGGTGGGCATGGAGGCTCGTGTGGCCAACAGGGACATGGACACCTGCGGCAGGCAGTGGTCCACCAGCAGGGGAAGCACATACTGGCGAAAGGGAAGGAAGACAAAAAATAAGGAGACGGGAAACTTTCATGTATTATAAGCTTCCTGTTTGTGCCTCTCCAAAAAAAAACAACCAAGAGGGAAAATTGTAAATATGCATATTATGCAAATATCTTTTATAATAACTTTTAAAATCTCATGCCGTCTCCTGATCTTGAGAGATTCTGGTTCGGGAGAGCGTTGTTGCTGGTGTCCTGGTCTGGGAGTTGGTGACGTCCCTACCCACCACACAGTGGCTTTGGGCATCACTCAGCCTTTCAGCTGGTCCCCTCCTGGCCCACTAGAGATATCACAGCCCAGCCAACAGAGAGCTGGAAGCCAGTCCCCACATTTCTGGGGGCCAGCGGGGAGCCTGTCAGAAGCCCGTGACAGAGCACAGGTTCCCCTGTCCACCATGCCCCTCAGCAGTAGGCCCTGGCATTGACTTGCAGCCATTTCTGGTTCCAGGAAGTAGGTGGGGGTGGGGGTGAGGGTGGAAGATCCTCCTGGAGATGTCACCCCTGGGTGTGATAGGACAGGCCTCGCCTCACAGCCTTCCTGAGGAACCCCAGTCACCAGGTATGGATCTTTCTTCATAGGTTGTCATCCTCACTTTCTCCTTAGCTGGCTCTTCTGACGTTGTAGCTGTGGGCCTCATTCTTTTTCATGCCATTTTTGCACAGGAAAGATGAAGAAGATCAAGACAGCTTATGTGACCCTAGGTTTTTTTTTCATTTTTCCCTTCATCCGCAGCCGATTTCTCTTCTGCCTGCAGAAACTGCTTACAGTTCCTGAGATTTTTGTGCTGAGGACTTGTGCCCCTGCCTTCCAAGCCAGATCTCCCTTCTCTCCTTTCTTTCCTCACTCCAGCAGAAGCTTGTCTCAAGCAAGCAAAAGTATGTTGTGTGGATTAATAAAAAAAATTCTGCAGCCCAGCTGGCATGCTCAGAGTTTGGGCAGGGCTTACAGAGAGATTATGAAGCATTATGCCCACCTCCCTCCTCCTCACCCCCATGCATTGTGTGTGTCTTTCTGAATATTTCCATGTAAGGTCAGCTTCTCATCTAAAGAGCAGAGGCTGCTGTGTCCCTGCTCTGAGTTAGGTGCTTTATGCCTGAGCTGGCTCACATAGGTTGCCTGAATCCTTCTGCCACAGTGGGGCTCTGTAGGACCCTGGCAAGACCACTGGATTGAGAGTCAGAAGATGTGGGTGTGGAGCCAGTTTGGGCAAGCTGTGTGACCTAGGGCAGGTCACTTCCTCTCTGTAGTCCTCAGTATCGTCTTCTGAATGGTGAAGGGGTTGGATTGAATGAATTCTCACCTACTAGCCAATTGCACAAGCCTTAAATCTCTCACTTTTCCAAAGTAAACTGGTCATTCGCCCAGTAGACTGGATAATCCTTACCCTGGGGAACCAGACTCTAAGATGGTAGGGCACTGGGGACCTTCCTATTTCCAATTCCTCGTCTCCAAAGTAGAAGAAGTAGAAATTAAAGAGTCCTTGACCAAAGCAGCCATCAGAAATGCAAGTCTGCAGAGAAGCCTGGGAGGCCCTGCCTGTAGACTCCCCCAGGGTGCGTGAACAGGGTACTTGGTGAACTGGCAGGACGCAGATCAACGTCAACAGCCTTGCCCACACAGGGACACAGGGCTGAGGTACCGTGCTTGGAGAGAGCAGGAAACCGCGAATTCAGCTCCCTGGGTGCCTCTCCTTGGGTCAAGAAAGGGAAAGCCATAAGACATGAACCCTGAAACCAGGAGGCTTTTTAAAGGATGAGCTCAGATAGACATTTGGGCCCCACAAATCGTAGGTTTAGAAAGAGTCTAGTTTGCTATTCCCTTTGGAATTAGACTCTCTTCAGCACCCTCCCCAGCAGAGGGGATTGAATATTTCCAGGGATTTTTTTATTTTTTTGGTGAGGCAGAGTCTCGCTCTTGTCATCCAGGCTGGAGTGCAATGGCACAGTCTCACTGCAACCTCTGTCTCTTGGGCTCAAGTGATTCTCCTGCCTCAGCTTCCCAAGTAGCTGGGACTACAGACATGCACTACCACAGCTAATTTTTTTGTATTTGTAGTAGAGACTGGGTTTCACCATGTTGGCCAGGCCGGTCTTGAACTCTTGACCTCAGGTGATCTGCCCACCTTGGCCTCCTAAAGTGCTGGGATTACAGGCATGAGCCACCTGCCTTTTTGATGCAGTTCGTTCCATTGTTAGAGTCAGTGATCACAAATCTCCTCTTTGAATTAACTCAAATTTGCTTTCTCTGTACCTCAGAAAGGTAAGAACTTTGAGAACCTGGACAGTTCTGTTATGAAACAGTTCTGGAAGGCAGGTATAACGCAAATCAGGGAAGTCATTAGGGGACTCTGTGTGAAGAGGACCTGGGATATATCTGTCCTGGCACAGACTTAGGGTGACCCAGGGCCAGCCCTGGAAGAGTGAAGTCCATCAGTGAGTGGAGGCTTGCCGGCTGAGACACCACTCAGGAACCTCACCAGGCCCTCTGGAATAAACAGCCAAGGACCTCTGCAGCATGAATGGATGGGTTCTGGGGGTAAGCAGAGCTCTCATCCCTTCCACTATCTCCTACCTCCCCTAGGGGCTGATACCTCCACTAGGGGCTGGTTTCCTACATTCTGACACCCATCACCAACTTATTTTTCTTCCTCTATTATTCTGTTGGTCTGTAAATGGCCATTTCCTTCTCCACCCCCATTATTTTATTACATGAGTTCCCTGCAAGAATGCAGGGGAATCTATATATTGCTGTTAGCATCCGTGTGGGCAGCACGGCTTACATTACCTTGAGTTATTTGAATGAAACCGACCATTAAATGATCACAGAGGGCTGGGGAGAGGGTAAGCGTGTGGGCTCTCGCCAGGATGTGAGCATCTTCTGGGCTTTCCTTCCAGTGTGCAGGGGGGATAAGGACTGGGGAGCCAGCAGCAAGGTGGCACCAAGGAAAAGGAGGCTGGTGGGGTGGGCCAGGTGAGTGAGTCTTGTAGGAAGGTCCCAGTCACCACCACCTGAAAGCCTCCTAAACAAGCCCTACTTGCATCGGGGCAATTGTCCTGGAAGCCAGCTCCCAGCAGAGTTTCTGACACGCAGAGGGGCTCGGTGGACGTACACTGGTCCATTGCTGCCTTGTCATGGTCCTGCTGGCTCACTTAGGACAGGGAGAGGCACCCGCACATGTGTGGATCAAGCATACTGAAGGATAAAACTTCAAACCAAGCAGGAGTCAGGTGCAAGGTTTGTATGTTTTATGGAATGCAGTGAGGGAGGATGTGCCCAGATTTGGAATGGAGTATGTAATTTGGGGATGTTTCCTTTTCAGATAGGAGATACAAGGGGGTCATCAATCTGTTCCAGTCAGAGAAATCACAGAAGAGCTAGAACTTACAGGAGGGTATAAATCACATGAGAAGTCTGGTTTGGAGAGCTGGAAAGGGCAAGTACTCTGGGCAAAAAGTGAAAGTTGAAGGAGAGACTCAGAACCTGGAACCATGCTCTGGGGTGTGTGTGTGTGTGTATGTGTGTGTGTGTTTGTGTTTGTGTGTGGTCCTGCTGGCCATAAGGGGTTGGGGAGGGAGGAGGGAGTTCTCAGGGTAACCTGGGCCATTGTTGACATTCAGGAACTTTAGGTTCCTGTCCTCTTCCTGCCATCCAATGTCCCTCCATTCTTGGAAGATTACCTTTTCAGAGGTGACCCTCCTCTCACACCAGAAGCAGCATTCTGATCCAGAGCTGGATCTTCTGGTCCTTAGATGAGCCTCTGACCCAACCTCCACACTCCGTTCTCTCAGAAGGCAACTCTGTGCCTGGAGAATCCAGAGAGAATTGCTGGGGGATCTTTCTTGAACCAGAGAGATTCCATAGTCCTTGGACTTGCAGTCCTGCTTACAAAAAAAAATAAAAGTGTTTGGGGGCAGGGTGGGGGGATGCAGCAAAGCTTTTGACTGCAGACACTGTTTGGAATCTGCTGTTGCCCATTTTCTTTATCCATTCAACAAACATTCCTGGCATGCTGACCTTGTGTTCAGGCCCCTTAGGATGGTGAACAGCTTGCCAGGTGTGGTTACCATGCACAGAAATGAACCAGATGAACTGGATGACAGGCTCCTTGGCAGAGTTAAAGATCGTGCACATCAGGAGATGGGGAGAAAGGTGAGGGAAGCAGCCCTCACAGTGCCCTAGCTCACGGGATCCCTCTCTCATCACTGTTTAGTTCCTCCCTGGTGGGCAGGACAATACCCACTCCGTTTCCTGACTTTGCAAGGGAGTAAGTTCTGTTCTTCATTCTATTCTTGTGTCTACCTCCTGGTAACACATAGAATTTCAAAAATATAAACTTCGATTCTGCTCCAAGAGGAGCCCCTCTGAGTTAGCGCTGCCTTTCCTGCTCCAAGTATGCTGGTGTTTTCCCTTAGACCTATGCTTCCCATTATGGTCACCTGGCTGTGTCTTTGACCTTGCTCCTCTGGGGCTGGCCAGGCTGCTTGAGGCAGGAGGTTACTGACCAGGTCTCTGCTGCCCCTGCCCCAACAGCTGTCTCAGGAGCTGCGGGTGAGTGGGGGTCGGGGATCTGTATCTGTCTGCATGCCTGTAACCCCTTCTTGCCCACCTGTGCACTGCAGCCCACAGGTTGGGAGACTGTACTTTAGCATCCCAGGCTTCAGCCTGCCCAGGAGTCACTCTCCCCACCTACTGCTCTCAGGGTCCCAGCTGGGCCATCCTCAGTGAAAAATCTGCTTTGGCCAGAGCAGTGTGTCAAGCCAGGGAAGATAGTCAAGTCCCAGAGCCCCGTATTGTGGCCCAGGAAGACTGTTGGCCCCTTTCCCCTCCTGCCTGGCCCTGGCTGGGAGCCTGGGCAGCCGTATTGGCATACAAGTGCCTGTTTCCCTCCTTCTGCTGAATCACAATAGAGTTATAATCAGAAGGCAATTCAGAGACCCTGACTGGTGGGTGGGATTAAGGATTGGGATAAGGGTGACTTCTCCTTTCTTGCGGAGGACGAATGCCCTCTGAATCCTGAGATGGTGCCTCAAGGAAGGCCATAAGATGATTCTGAGACAGCTGAGGGTTTGCTTAGGCAGGAAGACTTTGAAAAGAGAAGTTACTGTGTGCACATTGGTGCAGCGATGGGGAGGCAGTGCAGCCTGCCTGGGTGTCTCTGTCCCCAGAAGGCCATGTAGCTGGAAGGTCCTCTGTTACCTTCTTTGCGTCTAGCAATGCTCGCTGTCAGGAAGTCTCTCCTGAGGTCTGACCTCTGTCCCTCGTGACGGTGGGCTCAGTTCACTGCCTCACGTCAGCCCTCACCGGAACTAGAGAGCTGCTCATCAGCCCCCTTCCTCCATGTAAGAACTCTTTGACAATCGGGACCTTGGCAGGACTGTCTGTTAGAGTAAAAATGACAGGAAAACCTCATCCAGTGGCCCAGGTCATGTTCTCAGTGCTCTGTGTTTATTAACTCTGTTAATAAACAGCAGCCCTATCAAGCAGCCACTCTACAGGTGAGAAAACTGAGGAACAGAGAGATTAAGTAACTTGTCAAAGGTCACACAAGTACTCAATGACAGAGGAGGTTTCACACTGAGACATTCTGGCTCTAGGATCCCCTCAGCCACTGCCTTCAACTGCCTCTCACAGGTTCACAATATTCTCCTTGAGACCTATTTTCTGGCTCCTTCTTCAATTCCTTTGTGGGACTCTGAATCCGTTGGCTTTTACTGTAAAACAAACCACCCCAAAAACTCAAGTGGCTTAACTCATAAACATTTGTTATATCTCATGATTCTGCGGGTTTGCGCTGTCTGGGAAGTTCTCTTGGTCTGGCACAGCTGATCTCCCTGGTCATTGGAGACTCAGCTGGGGATGGGTGGTCTAGGATGGCCTCATTCACATATCTGGTGGCCAGCTCAAGATCACCTGGGGCAACAAGGAGAGGTGACATGGCTGTTGTCTCACATCATCCGGCAGACTATCCCAGATCTTTCAAATGGTGGCGGTCACAGGGTTCCCAAGAGCTGCGTGACAGGCCAAGCCCTCATACCCAAGCTCTGTTCAAGCCTCTGCTTGTGTCACAGTTGTTACCGTCCCAATGGCCAAAGGAAATTGGGTGGCCAAACCCAGATGGAAAGGGTAGATAAAGGGATTCTACCTTTCAATAGGAGGAGGAGCAGCAACATCACATTACACAGTGGTATAAATGCAAAGGGATGAGAAGAGTGGGTGACCGTTTTCACAACCCACCTCCGGGTCCTGACCATGAACGATGTGGACTGAATGTCATAGTGGGAAATACGAAGCAGGTCTGGACAGGCAGGGCGTCCACATAGGCTTTAGCCTGATCAAAAGTCCAAGTTGCTTCTACCCAGATACTGAAGCCAATGCAAAGACAGGGGCTCTAAGTCCCTAAGAGTGGGATGTAATGGCGTGATGTCACTGTTTTGGTTGGGGTCGGGGAAGGCAGTGAATGGACAGAGAATGGATTTTCTTCTCTGGTGCACTAACTTCCTTCTATCCCTAGGCCTTCTGCAGCTCCCTCAGGCCAAACGGGAAGAAGCCACGGACGTGTTCGTTCCTAAGATCGTGATCGCAGCCTCAGCGGCACCCTGTGCTGCCTGGGTAGGCCAGGCCTCTCAAAGAACACCCCTGCTGGAGAGTGTGGGTTAATAAGAGCATGTGTTCCAAAGGCAGGCAGACCTGGGTTCCATCTGTAGCTCTGCCACTTTCTTATAATGTGACCAAACAGAAATCCACCTGTGAACGTCACTTTCTTTTTCTGGCAAAGGAGGATGGCTGTGACGATTAAAAATAATGACATTTGTAAAGTGCCTAAGCCAGGGCCTGGCACACACGTGTGTGCCCGGTCTTAGCCATCACTGCGGCTTGGATGAGCTCTCCTGCCCTCACACTTGGGCGGCAATGGCCAGATGAACAGAGCTGTCACTGGCAAATAACTCTTGGCTCACCCAGGAATACCAGATGGTGTGCCAGCAACTCGGGCCAGGGAAACTCAGGGCAGAAACCGCAGGAAGAACAGAAGTGGGACTGTAGCCGCCTGAAGGCTTGGCTCTGTGGGCATCACTCACTTAGGGGTAGAGGGATGTAGTTGAGCCTCCTTGTCTTAGACATGAGAAAACTGAGGCGACAGTCCCAGTATTAGCCAGGCAGCAACTGTGGTCACACTGGAACCCAGATGACTTTATTTCCTGGTGGATGCTCTTCCCTTCATGCCATGAAACCTTTGGATGTCCCCCCTCTGGCCTCCCTTAAAATACCCAGTTCCCTAGGTCAGCGTCCTACAGGATCCCCATCCTGCTCCCATCCCACATGGTACACCTTCAGCATAGCGGAGGGGAAGAGAAGGTATTCACACAGTAGGAGGGAAGGCAGGCAAGGAGGGAAGGAGCCTGGTAAAAGCTGGCAGCTGCCAAGTAGGAGATGGGGCTTGGCAGAGGAGCCTGTGTTCCCCTGCACTAAGCAGAGGTCAACCCTGGCTTTCAGATGCCAAAGAAACAAAAGAAAGACCGTCCCCATCACACCAGCCTCCACCCTTCCCTAGCTTGGAACTGCCTGCAGGGAACGAGGAAACAATTATTTATCAAGGATGAGTTGGTCAGGAAATTGGACATACTCAACAAAGACCAGGAAACATCATGCCAACTGGGTCTGACGGGGGTGACAGAGCTTCTCAGAGCACAATGGCCTCGCTGGCACCAATATTTGCTTTCTGAGGAACAGCTGAAATGCACACTGCATATGTGATGAGTGCAGGTGGACAGGCCCCTCTGACGCCAACCAGAATCCTGGCCACCGGCCCCTGGCTGCTGAGCCAGGGAGGAGCAAATTAGGTCCCTGGACAGAGAAAGCTTTACCCCTGTGCTGTACCTCTCTCCTCCGGGACAAGAGCCAGAGTCGAGGCTACCCCTATCTTGGCCCCCACCCCTCATGGCTCTGGCAGGGACATGGGGGAGGGCAAGGCACCACCCAGAGGGGTCTTCCCTAGAGTGGAAAGCTAGCACTTGGATGCGGTTCCCCAGTCACTCACTCACCTCCCGCACTGCCATGGCCCCAGGCTCCCCTCGGTTTCCTCCTTAAGAACTAAAAACATGAGGGCCGGTGGGAAGCACTCTGGAAACAGCTTGTTCTGTTCTCTCCCCTCATCCCTGAGGACTTAAGCTCATTCTTATCCTAATATAGAAGGGGTTGGAGAGAAAGCGTTTCCCCCACCCCAGCTGAGGGTTTACACTGTTTACACTTCAGTCAAGCCTCCCTCCCTGTCTCAGCCTATGTGGTTAACATGGGATTTCTCCCCCTACCCCACCTCTGGCCCAAGTTTTCCCCAGGATCTTCCAGTTTTTTAATACTTGGCCACTTTCTGGGCTGGGGAGGGAGCTGGAGAGGTCCTCTTGTGCTCTTGGGAATTGTCCATACCTGACCACTGCTGTGGGGAAGGCAGGAAGGGGGACCAGCCCTGGCTGGTCTTTAGCTCATGTAGTTCCCCCAGCCCATGGTGTGCCCTGTTTCTCTGTTTGGAGGGTGTGCTAAATGGAGCTGTATCAGGCATGCTGAGGATCAGCATCCTTCAAAGAAAGAATCTTTGGCTTTTTGATACTTACTGGGGTCCCAGATTCCAAGCCCTAGATATCTGGTCAGGCCCCGAGGCATTTATGTGGGGTCTGCTGTGAAGTCAGCTTGGGTAGAGGAGACAGACCCCAGCATTGGGTTTGGAGGGCTTTGGTCCCAGGTTGGAAAGGGAGAAGTTGCTAGGGCTGTGTATTAGTTCGTTCTCATGCTGCTAATAAAGACATACCCGAGACAGGGTAATTTGTAAAGGAAAGAGGTTTCATTGACTCACAGTTCTGAATGACTGGGGAGGCCTCAGGAAACTTACTATCATGGCAGAAGGAGAAGCAAACATGTTTTTGTTTTTGTTTGTATTCACATGGTGGCAGGATAGAGAAGAATGAGTGCTGAGCCAAGGGAGAAGCCCCTTGTAAAACCATCATTATCTTGTGAGAACTTACTATCATGAGAATAGCATGGGGGAAACCACCCCCATGATTCAATTAGCTCCCACCAGGTCCCTCTCACAACACGTGGGGATTATGGGAACTACAATTCAAGGTGAGATTTGGAGGGGGGACACGGCTAAACCATATCAGGCTGCGAGACCATTTATTGACCTATTTTTTGCACCTCCAGCTTCTGAGGAAGAGGCTCACTACTGGAATGCTACCATGTACCTACAGTGTGTCACAGGGCACATAGCAGGGACACAGAAATTGCTTCTGGTCATTGCTCACAGCTGCTGGTGTCTTGGGTTTACTGCCATTCCCAGCAGGGGGCAGGAAGAGAATATAGACCTTACCGCCCTTGCTGGCCTCAGAAAGCCTTCAAGAGCCAAGTTAAAGCGTCTACAGTTTAGTTCACAGGAGCCCCCGGAAGCTTCCAATGCTGGTGACCTTTAGGAAGGAGAGAGAACCTCCCTGATGAGGGGAGGAAGTGGTGGATGGGGCGAGCCTTCTGGGGCAAGGGAAGTAACAGAAGACCCAGAGGGGTGGGAAGGGAGGACTGCTGGGCTCAGAGTGCTTGAGCTGGAATGTTTAAATACTGGGGAATAGCCTCTGTTTACTTCTCTGTTTATAGTTGTCTTTTCATCCTGGAAATAAATCATCCTTGAGTAATTACAGCAAAGAAGGCTGAGGGTTTTGTTGGGGGTTAGAGGGAGCAGGTGAACATGGGAAAGTGCTTCTGGAAGCACAGGCCAGGCAGTCCACCACCGACTGCTACCCAGAAGCGATAACTGTGCGTGTAACACATTCTCTATTTAAGCAAGTGGACAGAGTCCAGCTCTTGGAATTTCAGAACAATTACTCTGCCTAACTGTTATGCAGCCTGGCTGAGTCTGTGAGTGTGTGTGCGAGAGTGTGTTTCCCTTCTCCTGTATGGAACTGTCATTGGGTGATAAAATAGAACATGATGAGTGTCATTCTAAAGCAATTACAAGCAAGATGCATAATGGCAAAGCTGGAGAACATGGCATATGGCCTCCGGCAGCCTCTGTGTAAAAACTAATCGAGAGATTTTGCCCCCCTCCACCACCACCCTGAAAAGCCATACCAGGCTTCATGTTGAGGAAGAGAAGACAACGAAAACCCTCCACCTCCCTGCAGCTGGATGCTGGACACTGTGGGGTGGAGATCAAAGGACTATAGTGCAGTGCTGTCTGCCAGGACAGACACCAGACAGAGGGGGCCTGCCAGCTCCAGAGGGGTAGAATAAAGGGGAGCAACCAAAGCATCCCCAGAAATCCAAGGCTGAACAGCACAAACCTGGAGGGCTTTGGGAAGCTGTGGGGAGCATGAAGAGTGGAGGTTAAATGGCGATGTGTTTTATTTCATCAATTTCCATTCTACTTAACTTTCCTGTTTCTAGCTGCTTCCTGCTCCCCAGTTCCCCTGGCAGTGCCTCTGCTCTGGTTGTATGTCAGAGAACTAAGTAAAGCTCACAGGGCCTCCATTCTGCTTTGTTTGTCAGTGACCAACTTTTCCTACTCTTCCCAGGGAATAGTTCTGCTTCTGAGCACTGCAAATGGACCTGAGGCTCTCTCCTACCTTGGCTTCAGCTCAGGGCCCTGCAGGGGTTTGGGGAACTTTTCGGGAACAGATTAGCCATGGAACACCAGCAGAGATGAGAACAGCCTGGTCAGGTTGGCTGCTCTTTACACAAGTTGGATTAGGTTCCTTACTCTCACACACTCAGGATGAAAAGAAAATACCTCTCTGTCCTACCCCACCCCATGGCATGTATGTATGCCAGGTGGTTTGGGGACAGCCTTTCTCCAGGCTGCCAGGTCACTGGGCAGGGTCCCTAGGGCTCAGGGCCTTTATCCATATCTCCTAGAAAAGTACTAGTGATCCCTACTACACCCTGACTTGCAGGACAGTGGAGAAGAGGCAATCAGCTCTGCCCAGGATCTCCCCAAGTTTCACCTCAACTGCAGAGTCCTTCCCCCCTCTTTTTACCCCATTGACAAGCCCTGGCAGAGTTTCACAAACTTATTTTGTGAAGAGACACAGAGTAGATATTTTGGGTTTTGTGGGTCATATATTCTCAGCTATTCAACCCTGCTGTTGTAGCACAAAAGCAGCCATAGATGATAGGTAAATGAAGGAGCGTGGCTGTGTTCCAATTTGGTTTCTAAAAAAAGGAGATGGGGCAGATCGGGCCCACAGGCACGGCTTGCCATAAAGAGTGGAGGGCAGGAGGCTGACACCAGATCCAGCCCTCTGCAGATACCCTCCTTTTGGGCCCAAGTGATCTCTTGCTTTAAGATGAAAATGTAGCCTGGGCTCTTCCATGCTCTCTTCCTGGCATATATGTGCACATCTCTTTTTTTTTTTTTTTTTAACTTAAAATCATACCATTATAGAACTTGGAACAGAAAAGAACCTTAAAGGGCATTTTGTTTCACTTACCCATTTCATAGATGAGGACAATTAAGGCATAGAAGTTAAGCTGCATCCTCAGGACCATCCCTAGTTGGTAGTAGAGGTAGGATCATACGAAGCCTGATAACTTAAGGGCAGACCCTTCCTCTCTGCCACACTGCCTTGTTCCCAGCCTATCACGTCCCTGGGGTGGGGCCGGATAAAACAGAACCAGACACCAAGAAATCACAGACTAGACGAGCAGCAGGCCTCTGTGTGTGCTTAGTGGTTGTTGGGGCCTCATTAGCGGGAGTTGGGGAGCACTCCTGGAGAAAGAATCATATGGCTTTCTGAAAAATGACTCCAAAAGGCATCTAGTGGGAAGACAGAGAGTGTTCTACCTGGTGCTTTTCCACCAGTATAAAACTGTGTTGAGCAGAGGGATCATAATTAATATGTTTTGTTTGAGATGTTTTCCTCCCCTTATTGTGACCCCGGGTCTTGTAGGACCCAGGCCCTTCTTCTCATCTTATCTTAAACGTAGCACTGAGTACGGCAAAACAAGATTTGTTCCACTTTTGTTAAGGAAGAGAAAGAGGCAGGGACCACCCTAGTTGTGAGTTAGTTTCTTCTCCAGAGACCTTTAAACAAGATTTTTACTTGTCCGGGCCTCAGTTTCCCTACTGGTATAATGAGGTGTCCAGGTGCTGTAGGAAGGTGTAGGGCTACTGTCCTCATTTGCAGGCAGAGGGGAAGACTCAGGTCCCAAGGCGGCCCAGGAGGAGAGATGGTATTCCAGCTTCCTGAGGCCTGTGCCTGGTTTTCCCTGGGGAAGCCGAGTACCTTCTTGAGCCAACCCTGGAATGGGCTGTGGAAGTGAGGGAGGGCTGGGAAAATGAGCTGAACCCAAGCCTGGTGTTCAGCTGCACCTTCCCTTGAAATTAGGAATGCCGCACATTAGGAAAAGAAAAGTGGGACTCGAGAGCCCAGGCCTGGCTTGGAAAAGCTCCCAGAGGGTGCTGAGCTCACAGCCCAGACCCTCCAATCAATAGGGCATGGCTATTTATAGCATCAGCCTGAGAGAAACTTAATTATGATCAAAAGGAGCTATTTAATACCATGCTTGCCGAAGACGCAACCTCTTGTCAGTGGAAATTAATCAGCTGCTATGGGCTCTTGCCCCCTCGGGCTCTGGAACTGGGGAGGCGCCTGGAGGGAGCACTGGTGACGTTGGAACCCTCTCAAAGTCATCCAGCATGAGTGGCCTCCTCAGGGCTCCAGATGCACAGGGATCAGGGAGGCGAAGTGAGGGTGAGGGGGATCTGCGGTTCAGTTCCAGTGCAGCCTCCCCTCAAAGGGGTCCCAGAGGACTCCAGCTCACAAGCAACTCCCTCCTCTCCTAACTCCTCTAATGCTTGCAATCTGTCCTATGCTGGTTGGGACTGGGCATGCCCCTTCCTAACCTTAAGCTTCAGTTTCCTCATCTGTAAATTAAAGATAATGAAAACACATTTCTCATAGGGCGATTGTGCGGATTAAAACGAGTCAGTTACCACATGGTAACTCACTTGGAACTGTGCCTGGCATGTGGCAAGCACTCCATAACTGCTAGCTGCTGTTACCGCTGCTACAACTACGACTTACCAGTTCCCTCTGCCTCCTCAGCCAGATCATTTGTTTCTCGAAGGCAGAAATGGTGTCCTCATGCTTGAGGCGGCCCCCCTTCATGCCTAGCACAGTGCTGGTCATGTAGGGTATTGAATTCATTGTTTCATTGAGCCATTCATCATTTATTCTAAAAAACCTTCATTGAGCCCTCACGTGTCAGGCCTCATACTGGACATTGAAGACGAGAACATCATTAAGCACTGATGAACCTTGTATTGAGCTGCTCACTGCCTAGTGAAGGCCCAGCGAGGGAGACGCACATGTAAACAGATCATTACAATGCAGCGTGACACAACAACAGAAATGTGGCCCCCTTCCAGCAGAAGCACAGAGAGGGGGGTGATTTACCCTCCCCGGGACACCATGAGAGGCTTCTTGAAGCAGATGGCTTTTACTGTTGTGTCATTGTTGTTGTTTGTGACAAGGTCTTGCTTTGTCACCCAGGCTGGAGTACGATGGTGCAGTCATGGCTCACTGCAGCCCCAACCTCCTGGCCTCTAGCGATCCTCTCACCTCAGCCTCCTAAGCAGCAGGGAATACAGGCACGTGCCACCACATCTGGCTCATTTTTAAATTTTTTATTTTCTGGAGACAGGGGCTTGCTATGTTGCCCAGGTTGGTCTCCAACTCCTGGGCTTAAGCAATTCTCATGTCTCGGCCTCCCAAAGTGGTGAGATTACAGGCCGCTGTGCCGGGCAGGTGTATAGGGTTGGACTTAAAAGATAACTACGAGAGACGAAGGAAGCATAGAAATAGAGGCAGAGGGAAGAGTATGTGCAAAGAAAGGCCTGGAGTTGGAAAACTCAGAGGTATTCAAATCATTCAAAATCTTGGCCAGATCCTAAGGTCAACAAGAAGCCACCACTAGGCAGCTCCATCTAGGTTGACATCAAAGGCAAAACTGAGGCCATTAACAGTGAGAGAGGAGGAAAACGTAGGTCACAAATCATATTCTCTATGTGCAGTGGTTCAAAGAACATAGACAAATTTTCTCCCTAGAGAAACCAAAGAAAATGCCCCAAATGATGGACTTATGTTAGAATCCCATAGGAGACAGATGGAATTCTGAATGAAGGCTGCTGGAGAAGTCCAGGTCTCCATCTTGGAATGGACATGGGAAATTAAAGAGGTTCTCATTCCTGTGTTGACTAGTCTTGCAAGAAACTGTACAGCAGAGTGATGAGAGCATGAGCCCTAGAGGCAGATGCCGGCCAGCATCCCAGCTCTGGCAGCCGGGAGAATGGAACAAGCACAACTTCTTGAAAGCAGCTTACTTTCAGCTCCCACTGTTGCTGCAGGTTTATTGGATTGAGGCAGTTCTACACCCTGGATGAAATCTGGATCAAGTGTCATGACTTTTCAGGTCACTTTTAGGTGACAGAAACGGTCTCAGTTCCGTATGTTCAGTTTAATGATCATAACTTGAAGCTTTACTTAGGAGTAAGGTGTCTCCTATCCCCTGGCTCTGCCTGCCACGGATGGAAATGGGGTGGGGTGGGGGGCACAGTTAGCTTCTCTTCTCTTTCCTCAATGTCACTAAGGGTCCCAACAGGAAGCAGATGACTCATAAAAACTGGACAATTGGGAGGTTCATAAAAGGGCCATTTACAAAGGTGTGGGCATGGTTTGGGAGAGCCGAGAATTCCACGGTCTGCAGGTGCAAGGGGAGGGAGAAGTTACTAAAACGAAGAGAAGGGAGTTCTATGGATGGGCCACCTGAGGGGCCTGCCATCTTTGGGAGAGGGACACAGCAACCCACAGTGACCTGACAGGGAGGGGCAGAGAGTACACTTCCCTCCCCTCACCCCCTGGCTTGTTAGCCCACGGCGCCTCCCTTTGGAGGGCAGGGAGCCTGCTGGTGAGGTCCATAGAGGTCAGCCTCCCAGGGTTTGGAGCTAGGAAAGGGTAGAGCGCAGATCTGGAGTGGGAGGGAAAATGCCCTCAGCGAGCCTCCCACTTCCCAGATTGCTAACCGAAGCGTCCCTGGGTTGGAACAGGTCATTATAGGGCAAATGCAGAGGAAAGCAGTGCGAGAGGGGAGAGGAGAGCAGAGCATGGAAGTTCTCACTTGAGTAGCAGTGTCAGGAGCTGCTCCCAATCTCTCTGGGCCTGGAATATATGTAAAGCTGGCTCCTTCTCCCTTGAGGGGCACTTTCAGAGTTCTTAGGAGAGCTCTGCCCCACACAATCGTGAGGAAGCATATGCAGCTCCTTGGATGCCTGTGACTCGCTGAGTGAGCACTCAACTCCCTCCTCAGCCTGAAGTGCTAGGCAGGCTCCCCACTTCAGCCTTCTAAGCAGGCCGTCTCCCAGGCCTGATCCACACCAGGTTCACAAGAAACATTTTGCCTGGAAATCTGCAAGTACCCTGTGAGGCTATCCAAACTGCCTGTGAACGCATCACCCTCCCTCTAGGTTATTTGAGCGTGAATCAAACACTGGTTTTCTGCGTCTCCCAAATGCAGAGTCCATATAAAACTCTCTGAGAGGTTTCCTGAATGCCCCTCACTCTTGGCCCGACCTGAAAGGAGCAGCACTCACAGCAACCAGTAACTCTCTTCAGTGGTTCTCCTCCAGCCTCCAACAAGCCTTCTGTTGTTCTCTCCAGCCTCACCGATGGACTGGGAGGGTGGACAGCGTGGATCCAGTGTGGTGGCCTTGCACCTCACTGGAGAATATGGTAGCTATTCATGTACAGCCTCGTCTGAAACCGAGATTAATGAAGTCCAGCATCTAGTTACGCCAGCTTTGTGACATTGAGTAGGTTGGTTCACCTCTCTGTGCCCTGGTTCCCTCATCTATACAGTGGGGATAATGGTACCTCATCCAGTTTTGTGAGGATTTAGTGAAATCGTTCATATAAAACATTTAGAAGCATGCCCAGAATATAGTGAGTGCTCAATAAAATGTTGTTTATATTAATATTATTTTCTTTTTTTTATCTGATTGAGAATTGGCTTGGAGGGAAGGTCTTCTGCAAGAGGAAGAGCTGAGAGGAGGGAACCAGAGATACCCGCCTCCCTTCCCTTACCCCTTTCCCTCCACCTGCTGGCTTTTCAAGCCTAATGGGAGTGGTTGGGAAGCACTGAGCCTGCGTATGTCAAGAAGGAGGCAAGCATGGGAGTTTTGGGTTCTCTCATATTTAGCAGTAAGCATGACCTGGGGAAGTCCAGCCTTCAGCATCTCCCTCTGTGAAAGTTTCCTCTTTGCCCTACACATGTGAGTGGGAGAAGCCAAGAGAGATATTCTCTCCTTTTTCAGCTACCTCAGTTATGAGGGGAGAAAGAGGGCAGGGAAATGGTAGCCAAGCCCCAGAACACTTCTTGCCCACATTGGGCTGCCAGAAGCTGTATGCGTTGTTGCAAGATGGTAACACATGAGCTAGGGCAAGATGAAGCACACTGTCAAAGCTGCCCCCGGTCCCAGAATTCCCCTGCACCAGCCTCAGGGTTTGCTTTTCATCTTCCTAGACCCTACGTGGGAGAGTGTAAGGCAAAAGGAGGGTGTGCCTGTGTGAAGGAGGCTTCCAGGTCAGCCCTGGCCTGCAAGGGTGCGGGTAGGGAGTGGGGCGAAGACCTTCTTGAAAGTAAGAACTCCCAGATACGCAGCAAGCAGCCACATCCTAAGAGGCTGCAGGAGTGGCTTTCCCTAGTCCAGGCTGAAAGCAGCTCTCGCCTAATGGACTCCTGATCCCCTGAGGCTGACTCCCAGAGCCTTTGGTAGTAGCTGTGTCCTGTTAATGGACCAAGCCACATTCCCAGAAGATTCCACCATCCCAGGCTTGGACACAGGTGTGCCCTGGCTGATTGCAGCCCTAGTTTGGCAGCATTTTATCAATGACTTCAGCGAGGACGTTTATGCCTCCTGGCTTTCATACTGTTCCTAGACCCTGAAACATTTTCTTTTCCTACCAAATCCTGTTGTCTTTCTGTAGGGACTGCTCTCAAATGATTTTTCTTGGTCTCTCTGCTGTTGCATCTCTGTCTTCCCACATTATCACCTTGGATGCTCCTTTGGCGCTTTTCCCTAGTCTCAATTCAAATTTCACCGCCTCTAGCGATCTCTTCCCAACTACTCTATCTAAAATGGTCAAACTCTAACCCAGCTTTGTTTTTCTTAGCATGTATTCCCTCCTGGCTTGATTTTGTATCTGTTTGGTTATTGTCTGTGTCCCTCCTTACTCTAGAATGTGAACTCCACAGGGGCAGGGAACTGTTTTGTTCTCCATTGTATCTTAACATGTTGGCCAGTACCTGGCACATAGAAGATGCTCAGTAAGTGTTTGTTGGATGAATGAATGAGTGCCTTGCTCTTCATCCCTTAGTTATTCTCACACTTAAGGTGGTCAACACAGATGCCATCTTCACTCCACCCATCCAACCCCTCTCATATATATATCTACTCCCCTTTTGATTATAAGCAGTTCCCAATTCTGAAAAAATTGGGGGGTTATACACTGTGTCATTCATAAAAACTGATGAACAGGAGGTGGCAGCCAGAACTGAGGTATGGGCAAAGGGGTGCAGGGGAAAGTGTGTGGACCAAGGGCTCACACTGATCTGACTTGAATCCTGTCTAGGCCATTCACCAGCTGTGACCTTGGGCCTGTGTATAAACAATAGTTGTATGCAAATGTTTTGGCATAGTACCTGTACATAGTAGGTGCTCAATACATGCAAGCTGTTGTTACTATAGGTCTTTTTTTTTTTGAGACAGAGTTTCACTCTTGTTGCCCAGACTGGAGTGCAGTGGCGTGATCTCGGCTCACTGCAACCTCCATCTCTGGGTTCAAGAAGTTTTCTTGCCTCAGCCTCCCGAGTAGCTGAGATTTCAGGCATAGACCACCTCGCCCAGCTAATTTTGTATTTTGATTAGAGACAGAGTTTCATCATGTTGGCCAGGATGGTCTCGAACACCTCACCTTAGGTGATCTGCCCACCTCAGTCTCCCAAAGTGCTGGGATTACAAGCATGAACCACTATGCCTGGCCCACTATTTCTTTACTAAGCTGAGATAATTAGATAAAACATCTATCGCAGGGCATCCTGCCTCCAGGCCAGAAACTTGGGGTCCTCTTTGTCACTTATTCTCTGCTAAACCCACAGCTCTCTGCCATAAAACCTTGTCACCTCTCCCTTCAAAGATCTTGAGGAAGAGCCCTTCCTTAACATTCAACATTTCCACATTTGTAAAGCACCTCCTGGGCACCGAGCACAGTGCTGGGGGCTGGATCCAGGGGAGAGCACGGTGAGATGCCCGTCCTCAGAGAGTACGAGGGGATAAAGTGCTGCACTCGATCCAGGGCAGGGCGAAAGTGAGACCACAAGGCAAGCAGAAGGTGGTGTTGTCAAACAGTGGGTTACCAGCCCATTAGTGGGTCACGAAATTAACTTAGTGGGTCACGACCAGTATTTTCAAAAAAATTAAATAGAGCAGAATAGAAATATCAGAGAATGCATCACATTCATAAGAGGAAATGTTTCGTTAAAAAACTTTTGGTGGGATGCAATGGCTCATGCCTGCAATCTCAGCACTTTGGGAGGTCGAGGAGGGTGGATCACCTGAGGTCAGGAGTTTGAGACCAGCCTGGCCAACATGGTGAAACCCTGCCTCTACTAAAAATACAAAAATTAGCCAGGCATGGTGGCAGGCACCTGTAATGCCAGCTACTTGGGAGGCTGAGGCAGAAGAACTGCTTGAACCTTGGAGGCGGAGGTTGCAATGTGCTGAGATCAGGCCACTGCCCTCCAGTCTGAGCAACAGAGTAAGACTCTGTCTCAAAAACAAAACAAAACAAAAACTTTTGTTTCCATTTTATATATTGAGTGTTTGTGTGTATGTCATATAAAATATATTTCTTATTTTGTGTCACAGTGCAAATATTTAGAAAACACCCATCCTTGGGAATCAAGAAAAGCTTCCTGGAAGGAATCACATGTAAGACCTGAAATATTAGTAAAATTTCATCAAACAGAAGGGAGCAAGGATAGGAGCCTATTCTAGACAAAAGGAATCAACTAAAATTGTGAGGGGTGGGAAAGAGAAGAGAGAGAGAACAAGCAATGAAATAAAAACAGAAAATTTATTTTCTAACTGTCCCACAAATGAAACAAGTATGCTCCTGCCTCCTGACCCTTTTTGGTGTGTGCCCTCTCTCTCTCCAGCCCCTCACCTTTTCCTTGCCCTTCTAAACCTGACCGCTTACCTTTCCCAGCCCGACAGAGAGGCTCTTGCCTGCAGGCTTCTTCTCTGGCTCTCCTGTTCTCTGTGGCTGCCTTCTGAGTGGCCTCAGTGCCAGCACCCAGCCCTGGGCTGCTCTCTGTTTCCTGCACGTCCGTGGAGTTTTAGAATTTGAAGTGCATTTTCACCCACAGTCTCCTTTGAGTGTCCCGAGAGCCATGTTAGGTCAGCAGGATGCGCCGTATTATCTCCACCTTACAAAAGGGAAACCAAGGCACAGGGAGGTCCACCAAGGGCCCAGGTTCACCTCGCTGTGAGTGACACAGTCGGAACCATCACCCTACGTTCTATTCCCAGACAAAAGCATTTTATTTCCATTTAGTTGGACCGTGTACATGTGATACTCGCACCAGCCATCCGGCCCAATCGCAAGCCCCTTTGGGAACGAAGGCCGCGTGTCATACTCCTACACCTCCCACAAGCCTAGACACTCAGAGTGAGGCTCAGAAAGCCTTGCTGTGGTTTTCTGCCCATACTGGAATATGGCACTGGCCCCAAAAGGAAGGATCCTCGTGATAGCCAGCCCTTCTACTACTGTTCGTGCTCTTCTCCTCTGTACTTGCCCTCTCTTCTCTGCCTGCTGCTTGCTCCTCCTCCTTCTCTCACCTTTCAGAAGTCCTTCCCTCCTCGCCTGTCCCTCCCTCATCCTCCCCACTTTCCTGTCCCTCCCTCTCACGCTGTGCATGGTTGGCTGCTCACAGCTGTGATAAGAGGACCTTGCTCAGCCCTCCCGGCAGTGAGGAGGGCTAGACTGGGCCAGTTCCTCAGAGGGGAGCAGCAGGTCTGCTTATAGCAGAGAGAAAAGACCCTAGCCACAGACTTCCAGCTAATTGGTCCGAGGGTTTTTAAGCCTCTCTGGGGAAGTGCCCTGCACAGATGTGACAGAAACTCTGTCCAACCCAGGGGGTGAAAAGTGGAAGAACAGAGGAAAGAAGAAAGAGAAAGTAGAAGGCAGAGCAGCCCTACACTGTGGGGAAGGGAAGAAATAAATTCTATCCTTAAGTGTGGGCCAGAGTCCTGAGCACCTCCCTGGCACCTCCAAGGGCTGCCGCCTCCCTATACCACCTCGGGAGGCTGGCTTTCTGCCCTGTGAATCACAGGCTCTGCAGGGAGTGATCTATTTGCTGCTAAGCACTCGTCTGTGGCTGCTTTTCCAGGAGCTGGAGTCATTTACAGATGGGAACAGCACTCATCTCTGGCAGGGGAGCCCATGGCCAGCACCAGCCCCGTGTCTTGAAATAGATCTTTCTGTAGAGGCAGAGCAGAGAGGGAGGCCACACACAGGATAGGGGCATGGTGGGGCCCATTTGCCCTGTGGGCATGATGGGACAGCCTCCCCAAAGCACACAGACAGCTCTTGCCTTGGTCATCCTTGTACCCCAGGGCACACCAGAGACTCACTAGATGCTCACGGAAGGAACGAGTTGTGGCTAAATAGGGCTCTTTGGAGGTCAGGCCTTTACCACCTGTCCTTTCTCACTTCCCCCTGTCTGCTTCCCTGACCCCCTCACATATAGACACACATAGTCCCCATTGGAGAAGTGTTATTTTACCCAAAACAAGGGTTACAAAGCAAAACAAAGTAATACAAGAAAGTCAACAAAAAACTAATTGAACAACAATTATTATCCTAGCCCAGGATTTCACAGGTCCCTCTGACAATTCTTAAACAGCTGGTCTACCAATATAGGTCATTTGTTAGCCATTATGAGAATACCTGGAGTTCTTCCAAACCTGAGCATCCCTCTTGGAAGCCCCAGAGAGATGAAGAAAAGCCCCCACAATGAATACGCCTCCTTGTTTTAACTGTTTTGATTGACCATTGGCCTGACAGAGGATGCCTCGAGAACACATGATCTCATGTGTTGAAAACTGGGGTTTGAGTCCTAGTCTCACCGATTACCAGCTGTGTGATTTAGGGCAAGTGATTTAACCTCTCTGAGTCTGAATTTCTTCATCTATGAGCTGAGAATAACACGAATACAATTTTCACATCACTAAAGTGAAAATTGAGATGATGTTTGAGAAAGTACATTACAAACTTTAAACTGCTGTAGAAACGTTCTATTTATATATTGCTGCATTTGCATAACCTCCATGAAGGCAAGACCGTTGTTTTTCTCACTGCTATGTCTCTAGCCCCTAGAATGGTGCCTGGCACATGGTAATCATTCACCTGTTAAATGAATTAATAAATGAATGACTGGTTATGGAGAACACAGGAACTGGGCAAAATTACCTAATCTAGAATACAGCCTAATCACCTTCTGGGGAGAAAGGGACAAGTCCTGCCACCAGAAACAATTAATAAAATGGTCCCAGTCTATCAATAATTACTTTGAATGTAAATGGATTAAATTCTCTAATCAAACAGCTTAGAGTAGCTGAATGGATTTTAAAAAAAAACAAGACCCAATTTTATGCTGCCTACAAGACATTCACTTCAACTTAAAGGATGCTCAGACTGGAAGTGAAAGGATGGAAAAAGATATTCCATGCAAATAGGAACCAAAAAGAGAGCAGAGAAAGGGACTAGTCCTGAATCTGCCATTGTATCTGCAGAGCCTAATAGAGTTCCTGATCCATGCAGTTCTTTCTTATGTATTTGTTATTGACTGGCTGATTAACTGGTTCAATGGCTATCTCTGGACTTGCATGCCCAGTGGGGCCCCCATATGTGGTGTGGGAACAAAGACCAGCTCTGGCAAGATACAGATAAACTCCCTGCAAACCTGAAGAGCAACACAACCTTCAGACTTCTCACTGCTCAGCAATTAATAATAATCTGCAAGTCTCTGGGGGAGTATTAAAAGGAAGATGTGGTGTTCTCAGTCCAATGAGGTTAGAAAATAAGGAAACAGGCATGCACTAAGCCAGAGGAGTCTGGAGACTTGGGAGTGATCCTGGCAGGCCCTGGGGCTGGAGGCCTTGAATAGTCATCAAGAAAAGACTGGTTCCCTTTTCCAGTGCCAAGGAAGGCATGAAGGACTTAGACAACATTGCTCCCATCTTGTCTACTCGTCAGCTGCCACATGGAGCACTGACTATGCTCTCAGCCCTTTGCCCAGCACATGGTCTACAAGAAACAGTGGCTCACTGTTCTGTTCCATTTCTGAATGGAATGCCTTTCTCCTTGCCCACTACTTGAACACCAACTCACACCAAGAATTGTGGAGACTTTCCTGGCCATCCCCAAACTCTTTTCCCCAACCCTCCCTATGCACACAGGACATGGTGAGTCACTTCCTGCTTTGTGTGTCCACCACACTCAGCATGGGCCCACCATAGCCTTGATAACACTTTGCTGCACTTACATGGAACAGCTGAGCTAACAATTGATTACCAATAACCGCTACCATTTATCAAGTACCTACTATGTACCAAGAACTAGGTTGAGTGCTGTACATTATTATGCACACATTTAATCCTCACAATTTCTAGTGAGGTGGGTAGTGTTCTCCCCTTTTTTCAGATGAGGAACTAAAGTTTGTCCAAGCTCACAGGGCTAGTGACACGGTGGAGCCAGGACCAGAGCCCAGTCCATCTGACGCCAAAGCCCATACGCCTTGCACCACTCGTACAGCGTGAAGAAAGGCTGCAGGGCCAGTGCACAAAGGCCTCAGAGGGCCCTAATTGGTGTGGGCATCAGACACCAAAGGAAGGCGAGTTCTTAGTAAACATCATCCCACAGCACTGGTGACAGCCCAGGACCCTACTCAAGGTTCTTGCTTGGCAGAAAACCCAGCTTCTGGGAACTTTTGAGCCCAGAAGCTGAGGCAAGCGCCCTGGACCTTCAGGGCTCTGAGAAAGTGATGAAGGAACAAGGCTGAGACTTGGCCAAAGCCTGAATTGTTCCTTACAATTTTCCATACTCATTGCCCTGAGCCAGCCAGAGCAGCTTCCGAGCTCCTCTCTGAGTCTCAGTGCATTCATCTGTGGAATGGGCAGTGACAGGGCCTGCTTCATGGGATTGTTGTGAGGGTTAATAGGGGCAGGCCATAGATGTAAATCTCTCAATAGTGTCTGAAACGGACAGTGCTCCCTTAGTGGGAGATAACCATAGAAGCGCCCACGGGATTTGCCCTTGACATTGGAAGCTGAACCATGCATTCTAAACTGCTAGACTAATCCAGTGTGAATTTGTCTTCCATGAATCTCCTCCTGTGCCTGCCAAGCCACACGAAGCTGCCACCTGGGGTCATGCCGGTGTACCTCGAACAAGGTCACCAGAGGCAAGTTGTGGCATTCTGCCCAACAAATCATCTGCCCTGCAGGAGGAGGGGTGCCTGGGGCTGCCTTTGCTCCTCCTCACTGACTTCTGCTCTCCACAGGGTGCCCAGCATGTCAGTGGGTGGGGCTCTGTGGTTCAGGACTTAGCCCTACCACCTCCTCTCTACCACTTTACTTCCTTCCTTCCTCTAGTATCTTCTGAGGACCTACTATGTGTTGAGCACGGCTCCGGCATTGGGGCCCCAGCCCCACTGTCATGGGGCTCATGGTTGGGCAACAGGGGCAGGGAGACAGTTGGCAGCACAGCGCCATGTGTGCCAAAGCTGAGGGGCAGGAGCTGGTGCTCACTGCATGGCCTGGTTCACCCTGGACCTCCAATAATGGTAATGGCTGAAATGCCCATATCTGGTTTCATTTCCCTCCCCTTGGAGTATAATCACCCCCAGGGAATATATTCACATGTTCAAGAAAGAACATTTACTGAGTTCCTTGCATGTGCCAGGCACTGCAGGGGACACACAGAGACCAGTGTGCCAACATTGGTGCAATAGAGGGCAGCGGGGAGACGACATGTGAGCAGATCCATTACAGGGCGGCGTGCACGCACCCTCACACAGCCCACTGGGAGGCCCCAGGGGCCAGGCAGCATGCCCAGGAGCGGCGGCTGGAGCTCACCCTGTGCCCAAGGCGTGGCTGGCCAGGCTTCACCTCAAAAGGGTCTACTGGGGGAAATGACAGAGGGAGTCTTGGGCCAGAGGGAGTCTCCTCAGGAAGGGCCTCCCTGGGGGTCCTACTAAGCTGCTGTCCCACTGCTGCAATCAAGGGCACTATTTGGCTTTGTAATTGTGTCCTAACCTTTCATTAATTGGTGTGGAATGACAATGGCAGGTGTGTAAGCCAGCAGCGCAGCCATTGCTGGCTCTGAGCGGGCTTCTCGTGGCCTGTGCCCCATTCCTTCCTGTCCCCTCAGCCCGGCCTCCTTGTGGGTCTCCGCAAGAGACAGAGGGACAGAGGAACCTGGGCTTCCTTCTACCTCCCCTGCAATCCACCCCCTCCCGCCCCCCTACAGAGGCAGCCGCTTGATTGGATTTTTAATGTAGTTTTCCCCTCCTCTTTTATATTTACATAATAATAAGTCTAATAAATAGTTGTCAAGAAGACGGATGAGGGCCCTGTCTTTATGTTTTCCTGACAGATTTAGTCCTTTATGAAACTCGCCAAAGCAGAGGCTTTTCTGCAGCTAATGAAAGGTAATCACTGTGAGGCCCCGGTTGGGTTTAGCTTGGAGTAATTGGAAAGAGAATGCAACTTGAAGCGGAGTTCCTGGATTTGGGTCCCGGCCATGCCACTCCTGGGCTGAGTGAACTTCCTCAGACTCAGTTTCTTCCTTTGCAAAATGTAGTGAATGAAGCCTGTCCTGCCTGCTTCATGGGGCAGAAGGACTGTGAGAAAGCACTTTGTAAAGGCAAATGCCTCATCTGAGTGCAGTGAACACGTCTAGATAGCCTCCTGTTCCCACCAGCCTCTTCCCGTCCAGGCTCGGGACTGTCCAGGTGGCACACAAGGGGCATGCCCCAGCAACATGCTGTGCAAACAGAACCCTTCTTCCGGGAGAAAGGGCAAGGGCTAGCCCAGCCTCTGCGTAAACATCAGGAGACCTAGGTTCTAGCCTCAGGTCTGCTTCTTACTGTGTGACTTTGGACAAGTCACTCACCCTCTCTGGACCTCAGCCTCCTCCTCTGTAAAATGAGAGTATTCCATGAGCCAGTGTCTAAGATTCCTCCAGCTTGAACTGCCTGTAGCCCAATGGGCAGGGGAGAGTGAAACAGTGCTCTGTGTCTGAGGAGATCCTGGGGCTGCAGGCCAGGTGAGGCTGGGCATGGCGTGCTCCATGGAGAAGGAGCTGGCTGAGCGGAAACAGATGGGGCCCGGGCCCCCTGCCCTATGTGCAGTTACTCTTCTTGGCCAGGATTCAGCCGGAGTCCTCTGGCTGCATCTGAACTCATACTGGGGTGTAGCTTTTATTACTTTCTTCTCCATTAGAATACTGCACCCTCCCCCACCCCCATCTATCCAGCCTGAGATGCAGCATCCCCACACCGAACATTCACTTCACTCCTGGGTGTCCCCTTCTCCTGGACAGTCTGCCCTTTCCTGCTCACAACTCACCTCTTCTGGAAGTCGTCCCCATGAGCCCCTCTCCTGTCTTCTCCGCATGCCCTCCAGTGTAGAATTCATGAGTTTTAGCTTGGGTTTTTCAGCCAGGAGAGAGGCCAGGAGTATGGTGCTTAGAAGCATTCCCACTTTTGTGTCAGAAAGAAGGCCGGGAAGTCCAAGTTCTGCACTTCCCAGCTGACCTTGAGAAAACCATTTAAATGGAGCCAGAGCCTTGTTTCCTCCCCTAGAAAAATGAAAATGCTATAGTTCTTCCCTGTCTTAAAATGGAATCTCCACCACATTTCCTGCTTTATTTTCTCCCTAACACATCTCACCCTGTGTCTTGGTTTGGGTTCCCCTGAAGACAGAGCCAGGACCAAGACTTGGAGCGGCAATCCCAGGTGGCAGGCATGAGACAGGAAGGTGGAAAGGCCAGCGATGGGTGTAGCGAGTTGGTTATCTGGAGGGCATGAGCGGCTTGGCCCACCGGCCACAGGGACCTGTAGGAACTGTGCGGGCATGCCTCAGGGTTGTCTGTCAAAGACACAAAGCCTGGAACATTTGACTTTTGTCTCTCATTGGCTGTTCCCTTGGCTCAGCAAAGCTGAGCAACCCTGAGGTGCCTGCCCGGCATGGAGTCGAGCATCCCACCACCCCTGCCCTCAGTGACATGGGCTGGAGGTATGGCACAGTGCCCTGGTCAGCCACCCCGTTTGATTCTCTACTAGATGTTTTTCCTATTTGTTTTGTCATCTGTCTTCCTCTCCCACTACACAAAAATATAAGCCCACAGGGATGGGGATTTGTATCTGTTCACAACTGTGCCTAGAACTGTGCCTGGTATATTGCAGACACTCTATAAGTATGTGTTTGAATGAATGAATGAGCAGATTAAAAGGAACAATGCACATTACAATTTTGAGTACAGAACCCGGCTCATAGTACATGCCCAATGAACACTTGCTATTTCCATTAGTGAATTATGTGGACATGGCTTGTGCCCACCAGGATTCAAGCGGGCAAAAGGGCAGAGGTATTTTTCTCTTACACTCCAAGTCCCTGGAGCAGGATAAGCTGACAGATTGCAGGAGCCTGTGGAGAGCAGCAGTCCTGGGCAAGGCAAGGTGAACTGATGATTATTGGCAGCAGGTCAAGGCTCTGGTTCCCTGACCGCCCCCCCACCCCACCATGCGCATGGCCTCTGATGGGCTGACTGATGGGGCCTCTTGCGTTCAGCCCTAGGGAACACTTGTCCTTGCTAATTGTATGTCAAAGAAAAGCTGTTTCCTGTGTCAAAGGCAGTTTCTGTTCTGTCAGAAATTCAAAGACCATATTCCAGTTGCAAGCTGGGAGACAGTGTGCCCAGAGGTCCCCCTTCCCAGGGCAGGGCTAAAGGTCCCCCTCTTTGGCTCCCGGAGGCTTGGGGCTATAGGAGCAGCCCTACCCCTGGCTGCCTGTCATCTGCTGGGGATTACGATGCCATTTGTTCTAATTCTCATTGACATTTCATTTCACACGCTATTAAATGAACCTCTCCAGAAGGGATGGGAGAGAAGTTTGCTTTAGTGAGAGAGGAAAAATAATGTGTACTCGAGGGTAAAACAAGGTCCTGATTTATTTCTGTGATAAAAACCCCAGTAGATATGGAGCCAGGCCCCCCAGCCCTGGGGAGCTGGACGGAGGGTTTGGGCTCTTCCAGGTTATACGTCCCTGAAGACCTATTCAACCCTGCTGCTTGCAGAGGGACTGGGGTGAGACTGGGGCAGCGGGGGGTGGGAGGGGGCTTCCAAGAGGGTCCCACTGGCAGGAGGCACCAGGTTACCTCCCCTCAGAGACACAGAGCCAGCACCCTTCAGTACTGTTGGCTTTTCTGGGTGCCTAGCAGCCAGTGAGAAGTAGAAAATGTATGTTTTTTTTCCTGTGAAGTTGGTCAACAGCTCTTCAGAGACCCTGCTCCGATTTTTAACCCTGACAGAGCAGCAGCTGCCACTTATCTAAGTTGTCAGAGCAGGACACTCTTCCTTCCTTCTTCCCTTCCTGCCTTGCTGCTTTCCTTTGAGAAGTGTTTATTGAACATCTACTTTGTGCCAGGCTGTTCTGGGAGCCAAGAACAGCAGTAAACAAGGCAAACACAGTCCCTGCTCTCATGATACTTACACAAAGAAAGCCATAAAGCATTCAGTTACCACAAGCGTTCAAAACCTTGGCCATACATTAGAAACACCAGGGTGTGTGGGGGTGGGGGGTGGAAGGTGGAGAGGGAGAGATTTAAAAACGTGCATGCCTGGGTCTCCACACCAGAGGCTCTGATGTCATTGGTGAGGGGTGCAGGGACCCTTGGCACTTTCTACTTCTCCCCAGATGATTATCATGTGTAACAAGTCGGAGAACAATTGCATGACCATGTAAATGCCATGAAGGAGGATCCAAAACTGCTTTGAGGCAATAAATCACGTTGTGGGGGTCTAGGGGTTTGGAGGATTCCTTGAGGAAGTCATGTTTGGCCTGAGATCCAGGACAGGGCTTCTCAAATGTTCCACAGACCTCCTAAGTATCTTACGAAGTGCAGATTCGGATTCAGACAGTCTGCGTGACGCCTGTGATTCTTCTAGTAAGTTCCCTGGTGATGCCAGTTCTGCTGGTCTGGGGACCACACACTGAGCAGCCAGAATCTAAGAATGATTAGGAATGAGCTAGGCAATTGGGGTGTAAGCACAGCATTGGACCTGCAGGGGTCCCCTGTTTAGCCCTTCCTTCCTTTGTGTGAGGTCCTAGTTCGCCTCCCTCCTCTGCTCAGGACCCAGTGACGCCTCCTCTCACTTTGAGTAAAAGCCAGAGTCCTTGCTGCGGCTGGCACATCCCTGCTCCCCCTCTGAGATTATTGACATGACTCTCTCCCTTGCTCTGCACGTCCTGGCGGCCTCCCTGCTGTTCTTCTAATTAGCCAAGCACATTCCTGCCTCAGGGCCTTTGCAGTTGCTGCTTCCTCCCCCTGGACCATCTTTCTCAGATAATCTTCACTTCTTTCAAGTTCCATTCAATGTCCGCTGATGGAAGAGGCATTCCTTTCGCACCCCGCATAAAATTTACATCCCCACTGCCGCCGTCTCTGTTCCCTTCCCCTGTGTTATTCTTCGTAGCATTCATCGCCATCTGACATAGTTGCTTTTCTTATTGACAATCTAGCTCTTCAGCTCTCCAAAAATGCAGAGACTTCTCTGCTTTATTTCCCATTGCATTTTGACTCCAGCCTGGCACGTAGAAGGTGCTTAGTAAACATTTGTTAAGCAAATGACTAAGGGTAGGTTTCACGTTTGTATATGAACTAGAATAGTGTCTGGCAGGAAATAGGTATTCAATGTAAGTTGAATATGAGGATGAATGAGCAAATGAACAAACCAACATACTCTAGGCTCAGCTTAGACCTTGGCCAGAGGCAGGTCACTTCCCCTCCCCAGTCCTGGATGTCCTTGTCTGTAAAATGGAAGGCTGGGTTTGATGATTTCCAGGGTTTCTTCCATCACTAACAGTCAATGATTCTGTTTTTATGAGGGCTTAAGTCAGTGAGGAAATCTGTTTGGCTGCAGTAAAACAGCCTTGTGGGGAGAAGTGAGCTGAAATGTCAAGAAGTCAGGGTTAGCTCAAACTAGAGGTGGCTTTGAAGGCTGGGCTTCAGACTTCAACTTCCTTCCAAAAGCCACAAGGAGCCACTGAAGGTTGTGGAGTGGGAGAGTGGCATGATCAACGTGGTACTTTAGAAAGGCTAACTGGGCAGAACAGACTGGATGGAGGGGTAGAGCGATTACGCCTCTGGCCAGCTCTCCATCTTGGCTCCTCGGCCCAGAATGTGTTCAGGCCTGTCCGGGGCATGGAGGGAGAGGCTGGTAGACGCATTTCTAGGCCATGAATTCCAGCTAAGGCCTGTCCCCTTCTCCTTGGCCATTCCTGGGAATGGAGACTGAGTGGCCAGGAAGCTCCCCGACTTTGTTGCCCTGGCCTCGTCCCTCTGATGGCTACGCTGTTTATGCCTGCCTGTCTCATGCCTCACTATAACAGACTTGTTACAATGAGCCAGAAAGATTCTGAAAGGCATGAGCCCTAGTGTGGAGCAGTCTGTTGGTCTGTCCGGGGCATCTGCTTGAATCTCATTTCTGCACCAGACTCTGCTACGACCAGCAGGCTCTGTGGGCCAGGCCTCTATCCACCTTCCCTCAGGGAGTCTGATGACCCCGGGCATGGCTAGTGGAATGGAAAAGCGCCTGGGGCTTGTCAGTCTTCAGCAGGATCAGCATGAATCCTAATACTGCCTGTGGAGGGGTTGCCTGAGGTGGCCAGAGAGGTCACTGTGTCTGTTTCCAGGAAGAGAATGTCTGGAGCCTCTGGGAACTCAGACTATCTCACCGTGTCCACGATGGACTCACGCTTTCCCTCTCCTCACCTCCCCCAAAACCTCTCCTCTCCCTTGTTACTCATCTCAGCAAATGGCCCATTGCCTCTCCTGGATGTCAGCCCAGCCTGGGACTTATCCGGACAAGTTCTCCCTCTCCCCACACCCAGATCCATCAATGTCTGCCTACTGTTTGTGCCTTGTAAATCTGTTTATGCGTTCACTCCTAATTCAGACCCTTATCATTGATTAGGCAAAATTATTCCACTAGCCTTGCAACTGGTCTCCCAGTCTCCAGTCTTGCCCCCATGCAGCCATCTCATGATGAGTTGCAAGGATGTTTCATTAGCCATTCACTCATTCAGCAAACACTTACTGAGTGGCTCCTATGTGCAGAAGTTGTGCTAGGCACCAGAGATAAGCAGGAAAGCCCACAGTGTCTAGATGGAGAGACAGTGTCCCAAGTCACCTGGACGTGCTAAAATTCCAATTGGATTTAGGAGCACTGTGGTGGGAAGGAAGGAGGGCTGAGAGTGCTAGGAGGAGGGAGCAGGGATGTTGCCTTGAATGGTTAGAATAGGACTTTCAGTGGTCCCTCACTCATGCAGTGAAGCCAAGTTCCTTGGCAGGATGGCCAGGGCCCTCCGTTCTTTTCTGACTGCTGCTTGCCACCCCAGCCCCAACTCTTGCCCATCCCACTGCATACCTTGGTGATACCGAGCAATCCTGTCCGGTCTCCATTTCCTCATACCCCGCACCTTTGCTCTGGCTGTTCCCTCTACCTAGAATGTCATTTCCACCTTCCTCTGGTCACCGTGCCTTTATCCTTTAAGACTCAGACCCTCTTCCAGGAAGCTCACCTGTTCCTCTATTTCTGCACTATGATCACACCTACTTTGTCATATTTCTATCTGTTCCGGGGTCTTCTTGCTCCACTAGGCCCTTATTCCTCCCTGGGGAGCCCTGTCTGCTCACTGGTGCTGGCACATTGCAGGGCCTTGGTAAATATTATTAAGCAAAAAATGTCTGAACTGGGACCAGCCTCACCAGTGGTAGATTGCAAGCTCCCTGCAGACACAGCCAGTCTTCAAATTTGGGCTCTTTCCATCTCTTTACTGAAATACAAGCAGTATTATTCAGATACATACAGGGGAAGTCTGTGCATGCATGTGACTGTGTGTGAGTGTAATCAGCAAATTCATGGGAACTAAAAAAGTACAATTTATCAGGATAAGATGTTTCCATGTTTTCTGCATGAATTATACAGAGCAGGTTTGTGCTATGCGTTTTGCTATTTTTATAAACCAGTCTTGCACAGTTTATTTTCCTTTAGCACATTTGTTGGGATAATTACATAGGGGGCATGTGTGTGTGTGTGTGTGTGTGTGTGTGTGTATAATTGAAAAGTGGATTGGGGGTGTTCTCTGCTCCCTATGAATTGGAATAAAGTCGGGATTCCAGGAGGATGCTCTCAAACTCTCTGGATCTGCAGTCAGGGCTACAGGACCCTTGGTCCCTCAACCTCTTTTCCACAAACACGAACAGGGAAAGTTTGCCCCTCAATATGCAGCAGAGACAGGTCTGTTCTGGTGCCAAAATTAGAGGAACTAATGCAGGTAAGTTCCTGGCACACTTAAGTGTTCAGCAAAAGCTAGAGGTGGTCACCATCTCCCTCATTATCATTAGTATTGTTGTCATTTTAATTATTGAATATTTCATTATTATCGCAAAGCGTATCACCAAAATACTAAAGGTTTGCATCTCCCGGGGGAAGAGGACACGTTTTTCCTCTCTGAGCAATTACAACCAAGTAAGGATAAGATATTAAAATGATTTCATTTATGTAGCTCTCTCTCCATGTAAATGAGTAAAAACAGGCAAGCCAATTATCTGGGAGTAAGGGAAGCAGGTGGTTGTACAATAATCCACAAGCCAAGAGAGTGGGCCCTAAAATCAATTCAGAGGGCCCTCTGCAATCAAGCCAAGGAGCATGACGTGGGTCAGGCTGGACCAGTTTAAAAGGGTATGGTCGATGAGGTATCCAAAAGACTTTTTATAAGGTGGTTGAATATATAAAAGGGTCCCAATGGCAGTGACTCTAGGAATGATATTTCAATGAAGTTCTTCCTTGGGAATTTGGAAATCTACAGAAAACCATAAGGCTTGTGTTTATGGACATACCCCGTGTTCAAGTATGCCGTATAGATAGATGGTTTGGCTTTAAGTCTGGTGACCTCCTGTGATTATTCAGTTTAGAGTCAAGAAGAAAAGGTGGCATCCATCCGTCAACTATCTAGATAAACAAACAAATCAGAAGAACAGCTAATAGTTGTTGTGTGCGAACCACATGCCAAGCATTAGGTGCTCTGTATGTGTTAACTTGTTTAATAATTACAGTAGTCTCACGACTTAGATACTATTAGTATCTCCATTTTATGGATAAGAAAACTGCTAGGTGAGCAAACCGGGATACAGACCCAGACTCAAATTCACCCAACTGCTAGGTGACCAAACCAGGATACAGACCCAGACTCGAGAGGCTGTGCATACAACTGCCCCATTATTTGCTTCGCTGCCTGCACTGTCCACATGCAGATGCAGAGTACGCACACATGTGCACGAACACACCAAGCATGCATGCACACACTCACATGGCTACTTGGTGGCAGATTTACACTCCATTTTCTTTCTGAGAATGATAATGGCTTTTCCAGAACACACACCAGTCTGGCAGGGTTGCTGGTCTGGCATTAATTTACAAATTCCCCGTGGATCAATTTAGACAACTGCTTTCACCTGGGCTGTCTGGGTCTTCCATGTCTGGGGCTGAGATGCTTGCTGTGGCCAGCATCTCCTAGCTCTGGTTTCTCTAATCCTATTGGTCATCAGCTGCCTCCTTAGCAAGCATGAGTTTTTGAGAGATATGAAAACTGCTTGGGCTGAGCCCCACGCCCACGCCTGAGGAGTCTGTGCCTTTGACTCAGATGTCTCCTCATGAGGCCAGAGGTGGAATGGGCTGGGGGCTGGGGTGTCAGGTGGATGGGAGGGAGTCTGCTCTCTTTGGCCAGACTTGGCGCCTAAGCCTCCACTCCCACTCTGGGAGAGCTAAGCCAGCAAAATAGCCTCCTGTGCCCCCTGCATTATTTCCAGACTGTCCTCCCACCCCAGCAGTGGCCAATTACAGGGCTGGGAAACACTGGTTACTTGGGAAGATGGCTGTGATTATGGCTTGCTCTCACAAGGACGGAAGATGATGTCCACCTGGGGAAAGTAGAGCCCATCAGGGCCCAAAGTGCTGACATGCTCTTATCACAGGTGCCTGGCCTTCCTTGCCTCTCTGGAAACCAGAAAGGGGGCATGGATGTGAAGGGATGGTTAAGGAACTCTCAACTCCCTCTGCTTTCTCCTCAGCATCTAATACTGCCAGGGCCGCCTTGACCTGTCCTCAGAACCTGGTCTCTCTCACTTGGCTCTTTGACTGATATTCCCAAGTCTCTGTTTCTAGGGGATGTTATTTCAGAGGACACTCCACACATGCCCCAGTGTGTGGGCCCAGAGAATAAAAATTCATGTTAGTAGCTGCCTTCAGAAGTATATAATCAAGGGGGTAAATCTGCCTCTGAAAAATCACAAGATGCATAATAAACATCAGAGTGCAACAGAAAGGAATTTGGGTGATATACGCCCCTCCAGTCGCATGGATAAATCGGAGCTGACAATGTTGTTGAGGACAGGAGCTCCGTAGCTTTGGGTGATCAGGGCAGCTGCCTCTTGTCATATGGAGGAAAGGGTAATATGGAAGTCCCCAAGACCCATTGCTGCCAATTGTTCTACTCTCCCTCTCTGGCTGCTGAACCACTGGAGAAGTCATTTGTACTTCTGTGACTTCGTTTCCTCATCTGTAATGTACGAATAACCCCATAGGAAGGCAAATAAAATTAAGCAACGGGGCGGTAAAGCATCTAACATGGTCAAAACTCACCAAATCTTAACTCTGTTCTCTTTAAGAGCAGCAGCAAATGCAAATGTGGGTTGGAGGTCTCACTTCCTTGAACATAAAGCTACTGAGGGTAGAAAGGAAAATGAGGGAGAAGGCGGCCTCAACACTGTCCTGCGTTGATTCAAAATGAAGAGTTGTCTGTGATCATATTGACTTGTTTCATGATCTTTATTGGGGAGTACACTGGCCTAATTCCCATTCTATAGATGGGATACATGGAGCCCTAGGCTGGAAAAACACAGTCCACTCTCTACACTCCTGGCACAGCACCAAGCTGAGGAGAATTGATAGGCTGGACTGGCCTGGTGTGGATGTACCCAGAACATTCACTTAGAGGAGAAAAGCTTCCCAGATGCCCCAGGCCAAAGAGAGTGGAGAATTATAGCTCAGCTGCTGGTTCTTCCTTTAGGGTTCCCAGGTTGGAGGAAGGGGCCCAAGGAGCTGTGCCACACAGCTTCTCATCCATGTCAGCTTCTCACGCAGGCAATAGACTTTTCCTTGTCCCCTGGATGTGACATTTCCTGTGGGTACAGCCTGGGTCTCTGCTGCAAATATTCCAGCAGCAGTGCAGGTGGGTTCGGCTCAAAATGGGATTCCCATGTGGAGCTGACAGCTGCTCCAGGTGAATTCTAAAATCTTTTCAACGCTGGGATTCTATGACCCATGAAAGCCCACTGTGCACATCCGACAATAACAGGAGCATCACACACAGTATGATCAAGCACCTACTGTGAGACAGGGCCTCCTCTAAGTGTATTACAGGGTTCATTTTCTTTAGCCTTCATACAGATCCTATAAGGTAGATATTGTCATCATCCCCATTCAACTGAGGAGGAAACTGGGCCTTGAAGAGATTAAGTGCTTTACTGAGATGACGAGCTGGCACATAGCAAAGTCGGGAGTCTGACCCAGGTAATTCTAACTGCATCTTGTGGCCTCCCTGAGGCCCTGGATTAGGAGTTAGGGTTGGCAGTGTTTTCTAGGTAGAAGACCCCTAATCCTGGAGTCCAAACCCCAACCCAGCTGTGGAACCGAGCAATGCTGCTGCCCTCTGAACATCTCTTTGTCCACTTGAAAAACAGGAACTAAAAATGAAAAGCATTAAAGTTGGCTTATAGACCACACCTCCAAGCCCCTGGCTCCCACCTCCCACTTTTACAGGCGAGGAGACAGCAATCTGGAGGCTTGGAGTGACTTACCCAAAGCCACATGGGAAGAAGCCCAGCTGCCACAAATTCACACCTGCTGATTCCCCAGGGCCTTTGGGAGGGGGAGGGTAAGCACTCAGCTGGTACGATGGATCCAGGAGTTGTCATTTCTTCTACTTCAACCTGCTTTTTCTGTGCCTCCTGCCTCTGGCACAGTATCTGGGTTGGGGGAGGGTTAGGATTGTTTTTAAAGTCTTGGGCAGTGTAGACAGATCAGGTACTTTAATCTAGATTACTGAAGTGCTTTTGTGCCATGATTGATAAAAAAGGGCAAATTAAGTACAGACAGTGTAGGGAAATATGCAGGAGTTGTCTAGTGAAAGTCACTAGAATTCTGTAGGTTTAATCATGGAAAGCTTCCTGAAGGAGATTTAAGTGGAGGATCAGGAAAACCCACCAGCTTTGAAAGGTGAAGCTTGGCCTCCCTGCCTCCTTTCCCATATGCATGCCACTCTTGATTTGGTCCTGCTTCCTGGATGCCTCTCCATCTCCATTTAGAGCGCCTTTAGAGCCCCCCCACCCAACCAGAGCAGCCTCCCCTGACGTCTTATGAAATGCTGCTATAATTTCGTGAATGCTCTTCTGCCAGGATTCAGACTAAGGCTTCCTGAGGCTCCTAACAGGGCACTCATGTAGAATGGTGGGGGAACTTTTTCTCTGGACTCTGCCCCACCCCTGACCCCCTTTATAAGCTAACACTCACAAAGTACTTACTAAGTGACTGGCACTGTGCTAAGCAGCTTCTGTGCTTCATATGCCTCTCACGGTGATTGGTGAGTTGTTGGTACTTGTATTAATCCATCCTCGGGCTGCTATGAAGAAATACCCGAGACTTGGTAATTTATAAAGAAAAGAGTTTTAATTGACCCACAATTCCACATGGCTGGGGAACCCTCAGGAAACTTACAGTCATGGCAGAAGGCACTGCTTCACAGGGTGGCAGGAAAGAGAATGAGTGCCAGTAGGGGAGATGCCAGATGCTTAAAAAAACCATCAGATCTCGTGAGAACTCACTCTCTATCACGAGAACAGCATGGGGAAAACCGCCCCCATGATCTTATTACTTCCACCTGGTCCCAACCTTGACACATGGGGATTATGGGAATTACAATTCAAGATGAGATTTTGGGTGGAGACACAGCCAAACCATATCAGTACCCTGTAAAAGTTTGCTGATGAATGAAAGTCAAGCAGCTAATAAATGGCTGGGCCTGGATCGGAACCCAGTGCTCCGAGACCCCAGAGCAATGCATACCATCATATCACATCACACTCTGTTCTTTTTAAATCTCCAGGCCACCTGTTGGCAAACTTTTAGCCTGAAATGCAGTTTCTAGTGGGGACTTCCTGCAGGGCCAGCCTTTGAGTAAATGAGTGGAATCAGGAGCACAGAGTTGTTGCGAAGCAAGAGACCACCGTACTATCGCATGGGTGAACTTTGAGGACAGTGCTGGGTGGAATCAGTCACAAAAGGACAAACACTGTATGAGTCCATTTATATGAGATATCCGGAGAAGTCAGACTCTTAGAGTCAGAAAGTAGAATGCTGGCTGCCAGGAGCTGAGTGCAGAGGAATAGAGAATTAATGTTTAATGGGTACAGAGTTTCAGTGTAGGAAGATGAAAAAGTTCTGAAGATGGATAGGATGGTGTTGATGGCTGCACTGCAGCATGAATGCACTTAATGCCACTGCATTTTCAGCTTTAAAAATGGTAAAAACCAACAAAACCCAAGAGACCCAGCCCTGAGCACAAGTGAAGAGGGTGGAGCTAGTCAAGAGCTGGCCCTCGTGGGAAGCAGAATAAAGCCCCCAGTGGGGCCCACACGCTCATCCCCTCAGTCCGTGGATATGTTACCTTTTCTTTCATAGGGGAATTAAGGCAGCAGGTGGTATTAAGGTCGCTAGTCTGCTGATCTTAAGAAAGGGAGAGTTTCCTGGGTTATCCAGGTGGACCCAGTGTAATCACAAGGGTCTTTAAAGTGGAAGAGGAAGGTAGGAGGAGAGCTGGGAGTGATGCAATCTGAGAAGGAGTCGGCCTGCTGTGGCTGGCATTGAAGGTGGAGGACAGGTACCTCAAGCCAAGGGCTAACCCAGGGAGGCCCACTGCAGACCTATTGTCTCCAGAACTATATACATTGGTGGTGCTGAAGACACTACGTTTGCATTTGTAACAGCTGCAATGGGAAACTACTACAGTCCTGGAGCAGGGGCATTTGCCACCATGGTGAGCCCGCACCTGGAAACTTCCATGTCAGTCTGGCCCATTCCTAATGCTTAAGGGATGTCCTAGTGGGAAAAGGTAGCTTTTATTTCATGGGACAGGAGATGAGTCACTGCAACTGCCCAAAACATCAAGGCCTAAAATAATGATAATCATGCCGGCAAGCACTTACGTAGCACTATGTGCCGATGCTGCCCTAAGCCCTTCTTTTGTGCTGACTTACAAGCTCCCCATAGTAACTATGTTAGGTAGTTACTGTCTTACTCCATTTTACAGATGAGGAAACTGAAACCCGGAGAGGTTAAGAAACATTCAAAATCACACTCAGCATGTAAATGATAACAGCTGGGATTTGAACTCAGGCTCCAGAATCTTTGCTTTCAGCAACTACGCTAGGAAAGTGATGGGCTCTCCTTTCTGTGGGACGTTTTCCTTAAGGAAGACAATCTGCCCTCAGGCGGAACTGTACAGGTTTTTTTCTGGGTGGGGCAGGGTGGGAGATTCCTTCCCCATCCTGTTGTTCTCAGTTGTTTATTTTGGGTGTATGAAGGCCATGTGAAACATTAGTAAGCTTTTAAGAATCCAAACAGTACAAAAAGGTATTCTCAGAAGTGTCCCACCCACCTATCTCTTCTCTCTGTTCCCATTCCTCCTTCCTTTTCACCTCTTTCCCACCCATCTCCTGTAGATAACCAGTCTCTTAAGTTTCTGGTTTATCTTTCCTCCATTCCCTTTGCACAGATGAGCAAGATGTCTGCATGCTTTCTTACATCCCTCTCCTTTTCATGTGAGGCAGAGTATACTATAGGTACTCTTCCGTGCTTTGCTTTTTAACCTGTGTTCAGGAGACAATGTGCTGGATGTGCTGTGGATCAGCTTCTTTCATCACAAAGACACAAGTGTTGTGGGACGGGGCTGGATAGAGAACGCACCTCTCCCCAGCACACACTTTGGTTTAAAACAGAATAACCTTGTAACATCACAGCCTTTTTCGCCTGCAGAACTGAGCGACCCTGGGTGCGTGCCCCGCAGTGGGCTGCCTTCCTGGCATTTCCAGCAGGTCACAGCTAAGTCCCGCCGTATCCTTGCCATCCTTGTAATGAAGATAGAAACCAGGATCCCCATGTTGCTGGAGAGGAAACTGAGACTCAGAGGGGCTTTTAAGTCGTTTACTCAATGACATGATGATTCAGCACAGAATTAAGCCAAGACTCCTATTTTTTGTTACACTTGGGTGCAGTCAGTGGTGCTTCATGGAGATGGTTACTGAGAAGGGGGTTGGGGGTGGTACCTAGCATAGAGCCGAGGACCAGAGGCAGGCAAGTGCCCTAGGGCCAGGTGAACAGGAGCTAGAAGCCCCTTGCCCAGGTCCAGGGGCTGGCTGGCTTCTTGGTTCACTGCTCAGACAGTGATTCAGTTATCCATCCAACCAGCATTCATTGAGGAACACCTTGTGCCTTCCTGCAGGGAGAACGTGAATGAACACTTTCCCATCCACATAGGAAGACGCCAGTTCTGGTGTCACGTTAAACAGTGAAGGTCCTCTGCCTCTGGACGTGCTACAGTTCAGCAGTCTATGCAGTATGTGAGACCCTGTTTTGGGGTTCCCTGCAGCCCCAGGATCTATCAACTACTAACACAGAGATGCTCTCCTGTTCACTGTCACCTCAGTTTTCAAGCCAGTTTTCTGCAAGTACAAAACCCAGGGCCAACACCACTTACTGCTTAGAAAAAAAAACAAACCTGAAAACAGCGAATTGCATCAAATCACCTCGCTTTGTCCCGCATTCCAGCAGCCCTTCTAAATCTGCCTACCTAATTAGCTTCTTCTCCTAACCCAAAATATGATTAAATCTGTATTAAAAATATCTGTGCAGAGTAGGATCAGACACACCTGAGCATTTTCTAAATTTAGCAAAGGACAATAGGCCCTGGGTTACTTTAATTGGGTGCAGGATTGCTGCAGGAATACATTTTAATTTGGATTTCCAGAGCGTTTCTCTGTCTCCTGCCTTTAAATTGCGTAGCAGAGGAAGGGGGAGCATGATGGGGCCCGTTCATAACTGCCATCCCTCCCAACTTATCTCAGAGCTGAATGAACGATGTGCATCTGCTGGGGGAGGGGACAGGCGGGCAAAAGGTGTTCCTGTCCGTTCAGCTCTGTGGCTCCTGGAGCACTGCTTTGACAGGTAGCAAGGCACAAGCAGGACAGGAGAGGCAGTCATGGGATCCCTGCAGAGTCTTCTTCACTCACTTTTTTCTGGGTGCCCCCAGTAGTTCCCTCCACTTTCTGGTACTGTGGGAGGAGGTGCCCACTCAGAGGTGAGAAGCAACTGTGTAGTTGGGACAAGAACTTAAAAAAGGAACGGTTTCAATGAGGAGGTGCATCTCCAAGGCTTTCTGTCAGTTCCTGTGCCGAAAGATGAAACAGTGCCACGCGATAGTGCCACTGATGATAAGGATGTCCCCCCAGGAGATGCCAAGGCAGGCTTCTTACAGAGGGCCTGAATGACTTCCCTGATTGTACCTATCACCCTCCATGGCTGGGGAAGGAGGCGGCTGGGAGTCCCAGCATCTGAAGACCACTTGGGCAAAGTCAGCCAGTGGTGCTCAACAGAGAATAGTTTACTGAGCAGTGGGGGCTGGTGCAGGGGGGACGCAGCAGAGAACCGAGGAGGTGACCTGACTGCCCAGGGATCAGAGGCAGGACAAAGTGAGCAAGGTCTGGGGGCGGGCTGGTTGGTGTGAGAATACCTGGTTTCTCCTTAGGGTTCTCAGTTCCCTGTTGGAATTATTACACCAGGTGCTTGCAACTGATTTCCAATTTGCAAAGCAAAACAAATTTGCATGAATCAGAAAAATCCCCAGGAAAGACTGTTTAGGTTTTAATGCAGCTGCCAGAGCCGTTTGGATTCCAAGTTTGCAGGAGGCTCTATTACCTTGATGCCATCACAGGCTTGTTATCTCATCTGTGAAACAGTCATGTCTGCAGAGCAGAGACTTCCTCCCTGATCCCAGGCTGTGTGGCCTTTTCCTCCTGAACACTGGAAGGCAGGGGCAGGAGGTAGGATTCTGTCACATCCCACAGTGACACTGCTCCCAGGAAGGTCTGTGCAGGGAGTGGCATGAGGTCTATGTGGTGAGGTTCTGGGGCCAGGACCCTGAGGTCGCCTGTGAGCTAGACTGCCTCCCCTTTTGAAAACTCAGGAGGTGCCTTCACAGAAGCTTCTTCATTCCTGGCTCCCCCTGATGCTGTTCGCTCAGCTTCGGGGTTCCCTGCCTGTGTGCTGTGCCCAGAGAGTGAAAATTCATTTTAACCTCAATGTATGCAAATGCAGTCGGGGGTGAATTAGTCTCCACACCAATTGCATGGTGCCATCTGAAGCCACCTAGGAGTGGGCTCCACAGCCAGGCCCCTGTCTTTGGTTGAGCTTCATTCCTGCTGCTCTCCACTGACGTGGAACGGCAGGCGTGGCCCATGGTCCGTATTTTCAGTGGGAAGCTAAGAAGGGACTTGGAGAGAGGTCTGTTAGAGATCTTTAAAACAGGTCTCTCATCCAGCTGAGACTCCGAGAGGCCGAGCTTCCCGGGCAGTAGGTGAGCCTCACTCCAGGGCCCATTCACTTTCTATTGCACCATGACCCTCTACGACACTCATTCATTTAACAAGCATTTGTTGAGCTCCTAGGTGACAGACACTGTTTTAATCATTTGGTGATACAGCAGTAAGCAAAGTAGAATAAAATTCCTACCCTCATGGAACTTATATTCTTATGGGAGTTAATAACCTAGAAATATGTTAGCTAAAAAATAAAAGAAAAAATAAAAGAAGTCAGGGGTGGTAAGTGTGCTGTGAAGAAAACAAAAGCAGAGTTAGAGCAGGGAGCATGGCAGAGGCCTGGCTGGGGCAGGCAGCGGGGAGGGGAGGCCCTGGGAGAGGTGAGCAGTGACTCAGGAGGTGAGGGAGTGAGCCACTCCTGTGTCTAGAAGGAGGAACATTCCAGACACAGAGAGCAGACAGGCTAGCAGGAGCACGCCTGGGCTGCCTGAGGAGCACCCTAGAGAGGGGAGAGGAGTGGCGCCCGAGTCTGGCCTCACCCTCCTGCTGTCGTGTTTACAACACCACTGTGATTTCTGGCCACTTTTCTGATGCGTGCTTGCCCCTAGGGCAGGGCTGTTTTTGATATCTGTATTTCTCATGCCTAGCACATTGTCCAGCATGGAGTGAAGGACTCAGTGAATGCTTGTTGGATGAATGGAAGAGGAAGGAGGGAAGTAGGAAGGAGGGAAGGCAAGGAGAAGAAAAAGAGAAATGAATATAAGCATTGTCACTCACTTTTCATCCTGGAAAGTCCACCCCAGGGTTCTCTCCCTCTGCCCACTTGGGAGGTGGTGACTTACTCTTTCACCTGTAATACGGTCAGCTACACAGGAGGACATTCACATTCTCCATCCTGTCAATCACATTCTCCATCCTGTTCTCTAACTCAGTGGCTTATAGCCAAAAAGAGAGAGGCATGCCCGTTCAGGAAGAGGTCTCCAAAAGTGGATGATACAATGATGTGCCCTCCTCTACCTATGGGTGTGAACGCTGAGGCCTAGAGGCCAGGCCCTGGAGTGAGAGCAGAGTCTGCAGCCTTCTGTGGTCAAGGGGGAGCCCTGCTTCTTACAGCCTCATCAGCCTGTGGGCCCCCCACAGCCCCCGCTGGAGGGCAGCCCCATCTTGTTGGTCCTAAATCTGTTGGCTCGTAAAAAATCTGTGCTCTGACATTCCCAGCTGTGTGACTTAAGGCCCTTAATTTAACCTCTCTGGGCCTCAGACTCCTTAGCTAGAAAATGGGGAGATAATGGTCCCTACCTCACAGAGGTATTGTGAGGATTAAGTGAAAAAACAGACATAAAGCACTTAGCACAATAATCGGCCCCTTAGTAAGCACTCAGTAAATGCTAGCATTTGCCTTTTGAGGGAAGATAAATGAAGACGTGAAGGGAGATGAATGTTTAGGGAAAAAAAAAAAAAAGGACAGAAGGGGAAGGGACCAGGCATCTTCCAAAGGGAGCACTTCCTAAAGCAGGTCAGCTTTCAAGAATTAGAGCAAACCACTGTTCTTGACCAGGCTGACGATCCAGCAGTGAGGCGTGCGCAGCTGCCTGCGTCAGCCCCGAGTGATGAACAAGAATTCAGAGACGCTGCCTCTGTCCCCAGCACAGCTGCCTCCTAAAGTGCTGAAGGGGAAGCCAAGCACCCAGAGAACCAGGGCTTTATCCCAGTCTGTCTTAGCCTGGCCCTGCAAGCCTCGGCAAGCCACTTCCCCACGCTAGCATCAGTGTGCTCCCCTGAGAACAAGGGGAATGGACTGGATGGCCTCCAAAGCCCTCCCCACAGGGCTCACCTTGCACCCTCCCTCGGGACAGGCACCTGTGAGGTAGTGGAGGTCAGGCTCAGGACTCAGACATACCTGGATTTGAACCCCAGACCTGCCAGTTCCCAGCTGGGTGACCTTGGATGCATTACTTAAACACTGTGCCTCACTTGCCTCATCTTTAATAAAAGGATGGCTATAGAGTTCAAATGATATAATGTATAGAAATGCTGAAGTGACCAGTACACAATTGCTCAATGAATTGTACTATTACAACTGCTACTGCTACTCCCTCAGTTGTTCTTATGTACCACCACAGTGCAGTGTGGCCTACCCTAATGTCCCCCCATCTCAGTTAGGGTGCTCTTATGCCATGGCAACCACAAACTGTGGAGTGAATCACACACGAACCATTTAGTATTGAAGTTAAGCAAAATTCACTGCAAAGTTACCCTGACACCTCCTTAATGGTATGCATAATTGTTTCAGAACTGCACAATAATTAGGAATAAATGGTAAGCCAGGCATATAAATGAAAATGATTACTATGATATCATTTTCATTTTCCTATGAAATCTTACTCCATATTACTATGATAATAATAATTGGGCAAAGAAGGCATTTTTGTGATCAGTGGGGAGGGGGAGGATTCTAAGGCTAGGAAAGAGGATGGGGTCGGGGGAAGGATGCCTGGGCCCTATGCACTGTCCCTGGAAGCCTGTCCTTTATCCCATGTGGGAAGGTTGGTCCTTTTTCCAAGTTACCTCGGGGCCAGACCCATTGGCCACCATACCCCAGCTTTCAGTAGGAGGGCTTCTCTTGACACGAGTCCAGCGTTTGTGACATGTGGTTTCAGGCACTCTTCTCGTCACAAACACTGGATTTATGACAAGAGAAGAAAGCACATGACTGACCGCCCATGAGAGCTTCAGTGTGCCAAGGAGGCAGGGGACTCCTTCCTCTGTTTGGACTATCAGTGCCTAAAACGGTGCCTGGTACATAGGAGCCTGTGCACGTATCTGCTGAATGAACAGGAATGCCTTTGGGAGAGGTGCTTGTAACTGAGAAGCAGTGGGAAGATAGGAAAGTTTGCGGGGAAGAAGAGAAGAAGCCAATGCGGAGTGCAGCCAACATTTGGGGGCCCATAACACCAAGCAGTTAGGAGCACAGGTTCTAGAACCAAACTCCTTTGGCTGTATTCCCTGTAGGATGAGCTATTCTGTGCCTCCGTTTTCTATACCCTGTAAATTGGAAACAATCAGATTGAGATGAGTACTAAATGAGTTAATGTAGTTAATACATGTAAGGTGCTGAGCCCAGTGCAATGTACACAGTCAGTGCTAAATAAAGCCACTTGTTAGCCATTATTATGGCCTCTCCTGTTCCTATTTTGTGTCTTGTGAAGCCTGGTCACATTGCTTCTTGGTAACTTAGCAGCAGAGAAGGGCAGATGGAAGACAGTGGCAGAAAGGAGTTCTGACTCACGGAGCCCTTGGTAGAGAGGCAAGACAGGGAGCTTTGATGCCTCCCATTCATTCATTCACTCATTCAACAAAGTTTATATTCACTGAGCACCTAGTATGCCAGGCCCTATTCTAGGAACTAGAGGTTCAGCAGTGAGCAACACAAGCAAGGCCCCCACCTACCTGGTGCTTACAGTACAGTGGGGGAGATGAATAGAAAATGTAAATAAGGTGTATAATAGGTCGGTGGTAAGTGCCGCAGTGTAAAACTAAGTGGTGAGGGGAAATAGAAAGTGGCTGGAATGGGGTGAAGGAGCCAAATTCTCCTAAGAAAGAGCTGAAAGGTTGCAGTCTGTATGCATCTGCGTGTGTGTGTGTGTGTGTGTGTGTGTGTGTGTGTGTGTGTGTGTGTGTAGGTGCTTAATTTGTAGCCTTTCTGTAGTGTTTTAAACCTCAGGCCAGCCAGAAGCTGCCTTTTTTTCCCCACTGCCCAGATTGGCTTTGCTCAGGGGATATATTATGCCACATTCCCATTGTTTTACGGGTAGAAACACAGGTATGAAACTGCCCCACATCACATAGCTAGGAATCAAATATTGGCTAGATCACCTACATAAGGCCAAGAAAACACATTCATAAAAGGATCATTGCTAATCATTCGGAGGTGTTTATCCATGAAATACACTGTGCTGAGTACATTATTCCATTTTTACCTCCTTGAAGGCAGGTGTTCTTGTTCCATTTTACAGATGAAGAAACTGAGCCCCAGATAGATTAAGTGACCTTCCTAAAATCACACAGTTAGAACCCAGGTCTGCTTGTATCCGACTCCAAACCTGCTCTTTTAACCACTAAAACTGTTATTTTAAAAGGACATTGTGATACTTCCAACGTTAAATGAGGAATTCAGGTGAGAATAATGCAGGGGGTAAGAACTCAGTCTCTAAAATCATATTCCTAGTGTTTAAATCCTAGACCAGTCACTTGCTAACTTGACTGACCTTGAGTAAGTCTCATAACCTCTCAGTGTTCATCTGTACAACAGAAACAATCTTGTGAAAATGAAGTGAGTTAACGCATGTACAGCAACTGCTCTTGTTCAACACGTCTCATAGTACCTGGCACAACATGGGCACACATTCCCGGGTTGCTAAATGCCTGGGCAACCTGTGTCAGCAGCAAGGGCCACGGGCACCTTCCATGTGGGGAGTGAGGCCAGCCAGCTTCTTCTTTGACCTGCCTGGCCCCCTGACCATCCGCTGACCACAGAGGTCAAGGGGGCATTTGGGGTGAGGTCTGAAGCATCACCCAAACTTTTAATGCTAGTCCCTGGATAGGTAGGGTGGCCCACAATGTGGAGATGAGAGCAGCAAAGGCCTTCATTTGAAGACTCCTGGGCTGGCTCCACAAATCCCTGTCTCAGAAGTGCTCAATTACAGAGTGGATATACATGCAGGGTCTGGCTTCCCTCCCAGGTAGGAGACAGCAGTCAGAAAGGAGGATGCTCTTGTCCCTCTCAGGGTCATAGCCAGAGGCAATATGTTTTCCTCTCCAGGGAAATTAAAGAGTCAGGTGCAAAGGAGCCAGTGTCTGGAGGGAAGACAAGCTGGACTGTTACCTCTTACGTGTCCTGAAATAGCCCGAGCTGTGGCAGCCCTGACCTCTACTTCTCCTAAACTAAGACCATCCAAGGGCACCCTTGCCCTGGCCCTTCAGGCTGACAAAGTCCTGGTAGGAAAGCATTTTCTAAGTACAAGGGACCTTTGGCCATTGTGCTGGGTTGGCTCGGCTCTGCCCTGCTGTGCCATCAGACAGCCCCTTAGCCCACGCTTGCAGCCTGTGGCTTTGTCTCCTACACATGTTAACAAGTAAAAACTTCACTGACTAAGGTGTGAGCTAGAAATGCTTTTGGATGACCTGTGCAGGCCTGATGAAGCTGCATTGCATCTCTGCTTCTCTAAACAGAGTGTTCTGTAGCTAATGTTCCTCAGAATCTCCTGTGGTCCCTGAACGTCACGTTGATTGTTCAGGGACCCTGTTTATAGTTGTATTATAGCACTTAGTGCACATTATCATAATTATTTGTTCATGTGTCCATAATTTTCTTTTCCAGGCTAGGGACTCTTCAGAGGGAGGCTGCTCCTGTTGCTCACCTTTGCTTCTGAAGTCCCACACTCAGTGCCTGGCACACAGGTGCTTGGTGAATGTGGAGTGGATATGAGTGGATGGTTGGGGTGGGGAGTGGAGTGCAGTGCATAACTCTGTGGCCTGTGCTGCCATGAGCCATCTGCTTGTAACTGTGGGTCCTAGTTAGGGTTGTGCTGGTGGTCCCAGCCCGCTGGCACATTGGAGAAACAACTCCTGAATTCCTCCATGATTGAAGTCCTAAGCCACGTCCTTTGCCTGGTGGTCAGACACTCCCATGCCCTCTGCCCAGCCCGCCCTGTGCAGTAGTGCTTGAAGCAGCATTTCTGCCCACCCCACTGCCTTCAGAAGGAGGAGTAAGGTAAGGAGGAGTCATTTGCCTACCAGTGTTGTGGCCCCAAGTCAACTGGCCATTAGCACCATGTGTACAAAGACCCCGCGTGGCACCTCCGCTGAGGTGCTTAGAGCTTTGGATGAGGTAGCAGGGCTTTACTGGTTTTTTCATTGACACAGAAATAAGTGCACCTTCCTTAGCTGACAGTACAGAAATAAATTTCCAAGATGTTGACCCAGGTGTTGTAACACCGGAGATTAGGATCCTGGAGATAAAAGCGAAAAGGTCGCACACACTCCCTCTCACCAGCCCAGCTGCCCAGGTTGGATGCTTCTATAAACTTCCACATTAGGCACAACTACCTATCAGGGTCCTCAGCCTGGAAAGTTCCATGGGATAGGTGCCCTGAGCTTATTGGAGAACCAGAGGAAGTCACTTTGGGGAAGATGGGGCACAGCAAGAAGCGTATAGGGCAATCTGGAGGCACATCTCAGCTTTTCAGCCTCAGCCCTGAATTGAGGAATCAGATGGTAATGACCGTGCTGACAAAGGGAGCAGGCAGGAAATCACCCCTGGGTGTGTCTGATGCTGTGCTAGGCCATCGGGTACCTAGGATGCAACCCATATCTATTCTGACAAGCTGTGTCCTCCCCACTCTCCCATACTGGTTCTCAAGACAAGGTCTGGGCGGAAGTCCAGGGAGTCTGGGAGAATGTGCCTCAAACTCTAAGGGGACTTAGAGGCCATATATATCAACCCCTTTATTTTGTTGGTTGGGAAACTGAGATTGAGAGGTCAGGCAATTTGCACACGGTCACACAGCTAATGAGGACAGGGTAGAACCAGGCCTCCTCACTGGTGTTCCAGTAGTCATTCAAAGCCTGCAGGGATGATCAGATCTGAATGTGTGGGCCTGGCTTATCCCCAGACATTAGCCTTAAAGGCAGGGCCATTATGAAAGCAGAAGAGACACTCAATATTTATTGAATACTATACAATGCTCTCTCACTGAATTCTTACAACTACCATAGATGAGGCAACTCTGGCTCAGAAAGGTCAAGTAACTCACCTGAAGTCACACAGCTGCTAACTGCTAGATGCAGAACTCAAATCCAAATCTCACTACATAGCCAATGTGTATCCAGCAAAGTTCACTATGCTTCCTCTATGCCAGGTACTGTTCAGAGCCCTTACATGTATTCACTGAATTAACCTTCCTAGAAGCCTATGATATAAACGCTGTTAATCTTATCCCCACTTAAAAAGGGAGGAAACTTAGGCACAGAGAGGACAAGCATCTTTCCCAAAGTCACTCAACTAGTAAGGAGCAGGATTTGAACCTAGACTTTCTGACTCAGAAGAGCTCACTCTTAAATGCCGCACTGTACTCTGTAAACATTTGTTGAATGAATGAAAACAGGACAGGGGTAACTGCTGGTAGGTCTTCAACAGGGCTCTTAGCACCTGGTGGTCTGGTGTGTGAGAAGAACTCCTCCTTTCCTAACCACAGCCATATTACCCTTCCTCAGACACAAACTGAAAACCACTTAGCTGTGCTGGAATGGGCTGGAATCTCAGTTTTACCTTAAGTCCAAGGCAGAGACTCAAGGCAGTTCCTCTTAATGTCTCCCTTCCTTTCCTCCTGCTGATGCCGCCCTGCTCATGAATTAAAGATGCTGCCTGTGGCCATGGGTTCGTAATGGCATTGCCTCTCTTGTGTTCATCTTGGACAAATTAGGGCTGCCTGGAAGCACTCTTAGTCTTCAAGGCAACAAATAGTTAGAGACAGCAATGTCTGCAGAGTGAGTTTTTCAGCTGCCTTGAGAAGAGAACACCCGTGGCTATTGCAGTAACTTAAAATTTTTTTAAATCATTGCTTAACCATAAGCATTTCCTTGTTATCACCACGACAGGGATGCCTTATATTTAGGCCTCCACATTATCTCCCCAGGAGCTCAGACCTGCAGTTTATCCTGTTGATCTTCCTAACAGTTTTGGAAAAGGCGAGGCCAGGGTACCTCTTTCAGCTTTTTTTTCATGCAATGAAAAAAATTTTATTTATTTTAACTATGAAAATAAACAGTGATTCCTCCTAACAAAGGCCTGGGAGAAATCAGGTGGTTAGTGACACTGCAAAGAAAAAGCATTACTTGGAAGAGTTGGGAGACTTGTATTGCCTCCCCAGGCCTCTCTTGTGCCTGGCATCCATTTGAGTTCAGCCTGTGGGAGGTGCCAGCAGGAGACCTACAGGTGGGAAGAAGGAGGCCTGGGGTATTGTCTCCCTCCTTCCTCATGATTGGCTGCTGCTGGGCAGCCCCGCATCCCTACTCCCTCCCCTGTCCTTTCAGTCCTGGGGTAGACACAGCTTCTTGCCATTGCTAGTCCCTGGGTGCCTCAGCCTCTCTTGCTGGTCCCCATAATCCTGCCTCTACCTCTGCAAATGGTCCTTTCAAAAGACCGTCTTGTATTCTCTGAGATGGAGTCTGTTAACCGCCTGGCCCTGAGCCAAGCTCCATTGAAGAATAAGCTGCTTGAGGGAGCTGCTGTGGTTTCGTGGAAGAGATTTGAGGGCCCTTATGCTGTAGGCCTATAAAAGCAAATTCCAGCTACACATTTTTCAGCTGTCGCCTTGCACAAGTTACTCAACTCCTCGGAGCTGCTTTCCTCAATTGGTTTACAGAGTTAAGAAGACAATAAGCATCTCTACATCATGGGGTCACTATAGAGACTGAATGAGAAATAAATGAGACAACTTGTGAGGCTCGCTTAGCAGAGTGGCTGGCTGAGTGTAGAAGCTCAATCACGTTAGTTTTCCTTACTCTTTCCAGCCACAGACCTGTCTTTTTCTTCTCGGAATCCCCAATGCTGGGTATGCTGCCTTCCACAAAGCCTGGCACACTGCACACAACAACATGCAGAGTTTAAGGAATGAAGAAGCTCAGACAAAGAGGATACTGTGCAAAGACTCCCTGCTGGGGCCAGGAGAGGCATTGAGTCAAAGTAAGAGGTACCATGGACAGTGGCCTATCCCCAGAAGAGGAGCTCTGGAGTGGGAAGGTCAAGGCAGCCCCATCTTGGTTACAAAAAGAAAGAGGCTGGTTGCTTGGGAGTGTTGGGGCACACATGGAGCTGCCAGTGGCTTACTAGTAGTGGACCTTCAGTGTGTGTGTGGAGCCGCAGAGGGTGTGGAGTGGATGAGGATGGAAGTAGGAGGAGCCCAGAGTGGCTTCAGCCCAGCAGAGTGCACCAGCCCTGGGCTGGACCCACCATGGGGGCTACAGCTGCCCCTTCGCTCACACTTGGCCTGGGGTGTTCAGCAACAAGACACTGTTTCAGAAATGGGAGGGAAGAGGAGGAAGCACCCAGCACTGGGAGGCTTGAGTGCTGCCAAGCAAGCTGGTACTGGAATTATTTGCAGTCCATATGCCAATTTGCTTTGTCATTGCCTGGCTATTTTTAGAAGCCACTGGCGTATCTAGGAAACCAGAATCTGTTGACTGTGTTTCTTCAGTGCGGGGAGTGTGATTATTTCCCAGAGATGCTGAAGGAATGTGTGAGGTTGGGCTGTAGGAAGACGACCTCTCCTCCCCCAGGTCAGGACTCACGTGCAGATGGCGCCCACGTGGCTGCATGCCCTGCCCTCCCCAAGGGTTCGCTTCTGCCCATTTGGTTGTGAGTGCAGGGTCTGCATGAGCTTTCCCAGATAGAACATTGGCAGGGAGTAGAGGCCTCCGTTTTGTCTACCAGCTGGAGGGGCCAGGTGGGGTTCTCTCCTACTCCCTTACGTTCCCTAGGGCATCCGGTGGTCATTGGTCCAGTGGCCTGGGGGCAAAGCTGTCCTGCATTCCCTGTTCCTAAGGAGGAGTAAGAAGTAGAGAAGAGAGGGAGATGTTATAGCAGCAACTTGAGCTCCTAATGAGAACCGTGAAACATTCCCCATCTCCCTCCATCCAGGCTGGCCCCTTCGAGCGCAGGGTCGTCATTCAGAGGCTGTTCAGAGCCTGGAGAAATGGGTGGCACCTGTTTCAAATCAGTTCGAGTCCTAACAGTCCCAAGATGCCCTCTCAGGAGGGACTGGGTTCCAGCTTTAGGTGAAAGGGACTCCAGCATGGGTTTGACTGAAAGAACTTTAAGTTGTGAGATTTTGTATTTTTTCATGTATAAATTTGCCTGGCCTGCTTAGGGGACATCATCCAATCTGGATTAGGACCACTTTGGTAAGGGACAAATTGAGGCACTTAGAATAAAATCCGACTCTTTCCCAGGGCCTTTCAGGCCTTATCTGAGGAGACCCTGCCTCCTCTCCTAACCCATCTCATACCATGCCCCATTGCCCTCAGGACTTCAGCTCCTCTGGCTTTCTTTACAGCCCTTGAATTTGCCTCAGGACCATGGCACCAGCTGTTTCTCTGCTTCTCTCACATCATCACAGGACTTCCTCTTATCATTCAGGTCCCAGGCAAAGGTCATACCCTTGGAGAGGCCTTCCCTGAACCCCGTACCTAAAGTTGCCACCCACCTCAGCTGTGTGCCCACCATCAGCTTCCATTTGGTCCCATTACCCTCTTTTACTTCATTCATAGCACTCTCGTTACCTATATTTATCTTGTTCATCTACATGTACACTTGTTTACTGTCTGTCTCCCCCATCTAGAATGCCAGTATATTGAGGGCAAGGAGTCTCCCTTGTTTACTGCTCCATTCCCTGTTTCTAGAACAGTGCTTGGCACGTAGTAGGTACTCAAGACATTTTTGCTGAATGAATTACTGAATGAAGGAGCCCCAGAGATGAAATGAGGCCCGGAGCTCAGGCCCTGGGGCTAGTGCAGCTCAGCACCAGGTCCTCTCATGTGATTTTCTCATCTTTCTTCTGCCATCACTGGGACAGCTCCTCTCTTCACCCTTCCTCAGCTGCCTCTCTCCCACAGGGGCTTCTACACACAGCCAGTTAAGATGTAAAAATCATCTTAACATTCATTAAGGTGGCAAAATCTTGAGGGTATAACCCATGCACAGAAAAATAATCTCATGACTCAAAAGCCTGCTTCAACATCCCTACTTGTACTTCCTGGTTCATCATTCCCTGCCTTCAGCAGGAAAAGTACTTTCTATACTTCCTTTGGGCAACAAAGGAAATTAATTTGTTTTTGTTTTTTTATCTGGGCTCCGTTCAGCCCCTCAGTTTCATATTAAAACTACGTTCTATCACTGCTCTTTCCTGGTCTCACTAGCAACTCCTCTCTGCCTTTCCCCAAATCCTCTGTGCCCCCAAAGCACCATGGACTTAGCACCATCTCAGCACTCACTAGAGTGTATGGAGGGTCTCTGCAGGCTCGTTGCTCCCCACAGGGCTATGAGCTGGTTAGTAATGAGACTATGTCTTTTCATCTCTGTCTCTCTAGCACATAGCACAGTGCTAAAAAGTCCTTAAGAGATGCTAGAGAAGCCTGCTTCTCTCCCCAAGCCCCATTCCCATCAGTTCATTTACTACATGCTTTGTAAACTGTTTTTCAAGTTTCCAGGTCTCATCCCAGCTCTGTTTCTACACTCACCCAAATGACCGTTTGCTCAGGTCTTCCTTTTTTGATCTCATTGTCTTTTCACAAACTGCCAGCATTGACATCAGTGTTTGTACAATGCTTTAAAGGTTACAAAGTGATTTTCTTGTGCTTATTTCATTAAATCTAAGCTACTTGCATCTTCCCTGGGCTCCAGTCAAGATTAGAGCTTCTAAGTAAACATTTACTGAGCACTTATTATGTGGCACAATTAGATTTGGGTATTTTAAGTTTTAGTCTTCTAGGAGCCTCATTGTGTGAACTCTGCTAAATATGCAGGGTAGGACACCCTCACAAAAGCAAAGAAGCAAATCCCCAGGGTCCTGGATTCCCAGTGCCTCACAGACTACCATTGCTTATTAAGGGGCACTTGTGTTCCAGACCATCCTTCTCATAAATGTGCCCATTCAATTTCGTCTGCAGAAGGAGGGAAGCACCCTGTTTTGAGACCTATCTAGTGGAAAGGAAGAATGGTGTCGTGGAAGGTACAGTGGTCTGGGGTGGACACCTCAGGACTAGTCCTGGTATTTATTACACAGGGATATGGCTCTCTACCTCAGTTCCCCCATCGTTAGGATGAAGATAATTCTACCTGTCCTGGACCTTCTCACAGTCATTAAAGGATTATACGAGATTTGGAGTCCTAACGGACTTTGTATTGGAAGTACAAATGTAAGGGCTCGTTTTTGCCCCGTCTTCCAATGTCCCTCCCCCATTCCCACATGGGAGTGAGTGTCTGGTGCTTCAGAAGCAAGTAGGCATTTTTCTCACAACCTCCTCCATCAATGGATAGATCCATTATATGGTCTCAGTTCCGTCCTGTAATCATTTGAATTAACAACAATAGTGAGCGTTTACTGAGCACTTTTGTGGTGCCAGAAACTATTCTAGGCACTCCAGATACTTGTAGCTCAGTCCTTGTAATTCAGCCATTGCAACTTCCCTAGGAAGTGGGTACTTTTACATGGATGAGCATGGAGCCTGCAGTGTTACTTATTTCCAGTTAGTATGCTTTTTAAATTTCTTTCTTGCCTTATTGTACCAGCTAGGACTTTCGATACAATGTTGAATGAAATGGTAAATAGAAATTATGAAAGCAGGCATCATCACCTTGTTATCAGTCCAAGGGCGAAAACATCAAGTCTTCACTGTTAAGTATGTTGTTAGCTGTACGGTTCTTATAGATATCTTTTTTCCAGTTGAGGAAGTTTGTTGATAATTGGGTTTTTTTTTCAGTCATAAATAGGTATCATATTTTGTTAAAAGCCTTTTATACATCTATTGAGATGATCATATGGGCTTTCTTCTTTAGTCTATTGATACGATAACTTATACTGAATAATTTATATAGAATTAGTATTATTTCTTCTCTAAATGTTTAGTAGAATTTATCCGTGAAGCCATCTATACCTGAAATTTTATTTGTGGAAAGTTTTAACTAGAAATACAATTTATTTAATAGGTACAGGCCTATTCCAGTTATCTGTTTCTTCGTGAGTGAGTGTTGGTAGTTTGGTAGCTGTCGTTGTTCAAATAATTTCTCCATTTTGTCTAAATTTTCACACTTAGTGGCACGAAGTTGTTTATAATATTCTCTTATTATCTTTTTGATGTGTGTGGAAGCTGTAGTGATGTTCAGTGTTTCATGTCTTATATTGGCGATCTTGTCTGTTTTTCTTGAATAGTCTGGCAGTTTTTAAATTTTATTCATCTTTTTAAGGAAAGAGGTGTTGTTTTTATTAGGTTTCTCTCTGCTTTTCTGTTTCATTGAGCTCTGCTCATTATTTTTTCCCTTCCGTATACTTTAGTTTTAGTTTTCTTCTTTTCCTGGTTTAAGGAAGAAGTAGAAGCTTAGATCATTGATTTGAGACTTTTTTTATTTTCTGGTATAAACATTTAATGCTATAAATTTATCTCTAAGCACTTTTAGCTTCTACATACCATTGACTTTGGTATATTGTCATAATTTTCAGCTCAAAATATTTTCTAATTTCCCTTGTGATTTTTAAATTTGACTCATGGGTTTTTAAGAAGTGCGTTATTTAATCTTCTAATATTTGAGGACTTTCCAGATATCTTTTTATTTTTTATCTCTAGTTTAATTCTAGTATGGTCAAATTAAAGACTATATGATTTCATTTAATCACAATATATTAAGACTTTATAGTCTAGAATATAGTCTTATCTTGGCCAGTGATTTATATGTATCTGAAGACAATGTGGGTTGTGCTGTTGTTGGTTAGAATGTTCTAGTAATGTCAGTTAGATTAAGGAGGTTGATGGGATTGTTCAAGTCTTTTATACCCCTCCTGATGTTTAGTCTACTTTTTCTATCAATTATAGACACAAAAATGTTTAAATTTCCAACTGTAAGTGTGGTTTTGTCCATTTCCCCTTTCTTTATATCAACTTTTGCTTTATGTATTTTGAAGTCTATCAACAAATACATATACATTTAGGGTTGTTTTTTTTATATAAATTCATCCCTTTATTATTATAAAACCCCTCTTATCCCTGGTAATATTCCCTGTTCTAAAGGCTACTTTGTCTGATATAGTCACTCCAGTTTAGTTTTGGTCAGTCTTTTCTTGGTATGTCTTTTTTTGTTCTTTTCCTTTTAACATACTTGTGTCTTCATATTTAAAATTTCTTGCCAATAGCACATAGTTAGGTCTTGCTTAAAAAGAAAATTCAGTGTGATAATCTCTGCTTTTTAATTGAAGTTTTTAGACTATGTATACTTAATGCAATTATTGATATGATTGAGTTTAAGTCTACTATCTTACTGTTTATTTTCAGATTGCCTCATATGTAATTTGTTCATGTTTTCCTCTCTGTCTTACTTTGTATTAACTGAATATTTTTATGATCTCACTTTCTCTCCATTGCTGGCTTATTATCCATATGTCTTTTATTTTTTAGTGGTTGCTCTATGATTTAAAATATACATTTTAGCATATCAAAATCTGCCTTCTAATAATATACCACTTCATATATACTATAAAAAACTTATATACTCAAATTTGTACCTCTTGTCCTTTGTGATATAATTCTTATATTTTACCTCTACATTTTATAAATCCAATAATACAGTGAAAATTTTTTGCTCTAAGCAGTTAACACTTTTAAAGAGACTTCTTCAAAAATGAGAACAAAATTTATTTCAGTTTACCCACATATCTACTATTCCCAGTGCTTTTTATTCCTCTGTGTAGATCCAGATTTACATCTAGTATCATTTTCCTTTTTCCTGGAGAACTTCCTTTAAAATTTCTTACCAGCAAATCTGGTCGTGATGACTTATCTCAGCTTTGATCTAAAAAGTCTTTATTCTGCTTTCATCTCTGATTGATATCTTGCTTGGTGTAGAATTCTAGGTTGGCAGGTTTTTTCCCCTTTCAGTACTTAAGGCCATTGTTGTCTTCTGGTTTGCATAATTTATGACAAGAGTCTGCCACTTTGTCTTTCCTCTGTGTGTAATGTCCTTTTTCCACTGGCTGCTTTTAAGATTTTATCACTTGTTTTCAGCAATTTGGTTATAATGTGCTGTGGGAAGAAAGTTGCCCAGGTGCCAAGGCAGCTGGACCCTGCAGTATGCCTTGGTATGGTTTGTGTTTACTGGGAATTCAATGCATTTCTTGGATTAGTGAGTTTTCTAGGTTGCACCAAATTCTAATTCCTTTTAACTATTTCTTTAAATTATTTCTTCTGTGTTTCTCTTCTTTTTGGGGACCCCAGTTACATATATGTTAGATGACTTGTTACTTTCCTACAGGTCACTGATGCTATGGGATTTTTCTCCTATCTTGTCTTCCGTCTTTGCTTTATTTTGGGTATTTTCTATTTCTGTTTCTTCAAATTCACTGATCCTTTTGATGTATCTGTTAATCTCATTTATTTTTATTTCAGTTATTGTACTTTTTCTTTTACTTAAGTTTTATTGGGGTCACTTTTCTATCTTCCTTTTTTAATCCTTATCATGTTCACATTTTCCTGTAAATTCTTGAGCATATAGTATATTGACTATAGTAGTTTTAACATTCTTGTATGCAAATTCCATTATCTCTGTCATTTCGGAGTCATTTTCTAATGATTGATTTTTCTCCTGCTTATTTTTTTTCTTTTTTATATACCCTGTGAGGTTTGTTTTTCTTTCTTGTTTTGAGACAGGGTCTTGCTCTGTTGCCCAGGGTAGAGTGCAGTAGTACTATCATGGTTTGCTGCAGCCTTGACCTCCCAGGCTTAAATAGTCCTCTCGCTTCAGCCTCCTGAGTAGCTGGAATCACAGGTGCACACCACCACACCCAGCTTATTTTAGAGATGGGGTTCACCTATGTTGCCCAGGCCAGTCTCCAATTCCTGGGCTCAAGTGATCCTCCCATCTCAGCCAAAATGCTGGGATTACAAGCATGAGTCACTGCACCCAGCCCTATTTTATTAGATGCCAGACATTGTTAATTTTACTACTTTGGCCACTGATTTCTTTTTGTATTCCTTTAAAGAGTGTTGGACTCTGTTCTGGCATAGGGTTAAGTTAATTGGGATCAGTTTGATTATTTCAAGGCTTGCTTTAAGATCTCTTAGGGTAAGTCTGGCACTGCCTTTTGTCTAGGGGTAATTTGGCATCACTGTGAATGTAATGCCTTTCTAAGGACCCTACCTGTTGCTTTGTATGTAATCATGCATCACTTAACAATGGGGATACAGTCTGAGAAATGCATTGTTAGGCACTTTAGTTGGGCAGACAGCATAGAGTGTACTTACACTAACCTAGATGATATAACCTACTACATACCTAGGCTATAAGGTATAGCCTATTGCCTCTAGGCTACAAATCTGTACAGCGTATTACTGTATAGAATGCTGTAGGCAATTGTAACACAATGGTAATTATTTGTGTATCTAAAAATAGAAAAGGTACAGTAAAAATACAGTATAAAAAATAAAAAATGGTATACCTGTATTAGGACACTTCTCAGGTATGATGCTTGCAGAACTGGAAGTTGCTCTGGGTGACTCTGTGTGAATGGTGAGTGAATATGAAGACCTGAGACACTCTGTATGCTAGTACAGACTTTAGAAACATGGTACATTTAGGCTATACTATGAAATTGTTTTTACCTTAGCTTACTGTAACTTTTACTTTATAAAGTTTTTAATGTTTGCAACTTCTTGACTCTTCCAGTAACAGCTTAAAACACAAATACACTGCACAGTTATAAAAAATATTTATTTACATCTTTAAAGTTTTTCTATTTTAAAATAGGGTTTTGTTTGTTTGTCTTTTACTTTTTAAACATTTTTAAAAACTAAGACACAAACACACACGTTAGCCTGGGCCTACGTCAGGTTAGGATGACCAATATCACTCTTTTCCACCTCCACATCTTGTCCCACTGGAAGGTCATCTAGGGCAATAACATGCATGGAGCCATCATCCTCTATGATAACAATGGCTTCTCCATGAATACCTTCTGAAGGATCTGCTTGAGGCTGTTCCACAGTTAACTTTCTTTTTTTCTAAGTAAAGGGAGGACATTCTAAAATAACAGTAACTGGTAAATACATAAACCAGTAACATGGTCACTTCTTATCATTCATTATCAAGTATTATGTGTTGTGCATAATTATATGTGTTATGCTTTCACAGGACTGGCAGCACAGTGGGTTTGTTTATACCAGCATCACCACATGTGAGTAATGCATTGCACTACCAAGTTAAGATGGCTATGATGTCACTAGGTGATAGGAATTTTTCATCTCCTTTGTAATCCTATGAGACCGCCATCATATATGCCGTCTGGCATTGACCAAAAACATAGTTATGCAGCACACAACTGTATTATGAAGGCTGTTCATTCTCACCTGGGAACATGAACTCTTCCCAGCTGTGGAAATCATTTGGCTTATTGCTTTGTGATGCTTCTTTCTCCAGCGTTATGGAGTTTCATTCCTTGTATGTACAAATCAGTAGTTTGCCAAAGATTTAAGTGAATCCCCTTTCAGATAGCCAAAGCTCTTGCTGGCATTGTGTCTGCACATTCCAGCTGCCTCAGTTGAACTCCAAGAATTCTGGGTTTTGTTTGGGCCCCCCTTCCCTGTGCTGCAACCTGGAAATTGGATGCAGGCAGTAGGGTGGAGAAATTGCAGGGGTCTCTCATTTGATTCACCTCTCTCAAGGATCATAGTCCAGTATTGCCTTTTGTCCAATGTTTGAAAATATTTGTTCCATATATTTTGTATGACTTTCTAGTCGTTTAAGACAGAAAGGTAATTCCAGTTCTTGCCAGCATGGCTGAAAGCAGAGGTGGCAATATGTACTTGCATTATCCTTATTTTAGGGATGAGGAAACTGAGAGACTAAGCAACGTGCTCGATATGTCATTATTCTTGAGTGATGGAATCCAAATTTGAGCCCTGGTCAGCAGCCTTCACTAAGCCTGCCTTGTTCACTGCGATGTAATTATATACAGCACCTGCTATGTGGATCTGGTGCTCAATAAATGTTGTCGAATGAATGAATGACCAATCTGAAGGTACACACCCTGGTTGTATTTAGGTTTATATAATTGCACCTGAATGGTCCATGCTGATTAGCAAGTCCTAGGGTCTCCAGGCCCCAACAAATACTTCTTTTACCTTCTCTTCCGTGTACCTTACAGACAGCCCTGTGTGTAAGCAGCAGCTGCTGCCTTCTAATACCAAATCTGCTGTCTGGCTCCCACATGGAAACATATCATTTTAATCATGCATTTTCAAGCCAGAAAGTAAATTTGCATTACAAAAGTCAAATTCCTTTCCCTGGTGGTGGCCATGCCAAACACTTGGCCTCTTTTTCACTCTTATCCAGGGAATAAATTCTGGACAAGTAGGAGCCCATCTTGGTCAGAGTCAGGGCTACATAAAAAGAGCAAAAAGGTGATCTGGCATAGACCACCTCGCTGTTTCCTAACCTACATGTTTTGGGATGCTGGTGGAGAGGGAGCCAGAATTATCTCTTAGTGCCCCTCATCCAGAACTATAGGTCTATTCACGATGACGCCAGAGCAATTGATTGAAAATTATAAGCCCATTTCCACATCTGCATTATTTTGCATATTTAGTTAATGGACAAACAAACTCATTTGGATTCTCTCATTGCCTTTCTTTCTGTTTTGCTTTCGATGTAGCACATAGGTCTGACTCAGCCTGGGTAAATGACCAGTTTTGGTCTTCGTTCTACAGGGGAAATGGGTCCTTCTCAGGAGACCTCTGGAAGCTGTCCTGGTCCAGTCTTCCAGAATCCACTCCCTTGTATCACAACCTAGGCAGTGTGGCCTGGGCAATGTCCTGGTTAGCTGAGGTCTGTGCCCGGCTAGGGTGCATGGAGGAAGTGAACGGGGTGGAGGTGGGGGTTGCTTGAAGATTTCAGGTGGACAGGTTGTCAGCCACCCCACAGATGAGCATCTCCCCAGGGATTAAGCTGCTGTCACTGTGGGTAATTGGATTCCTGCTCCCCAGCAGTACAGGCACCAGTAACCTTTAGGATTAATTACTCCAGTCGACCTCAGCTGCCCACTGGGGCTGGCTGTCCTCCCCACTCTTGATCAGAAAGCCCCAGGGGCTCAATGTCATGCACTGGATGTTGGGACAGGAGTGTGAGCTGGAGACTTCTTGATCTGAGCCTTGAGAGATTGCTCACGTGCATTTGCAAAGGCACTTGAGAATAATGCTGTGCTTCACCTTTAAGGAAAGGCCATTTCACGCCCTCAAGTAGGGTTAGGGAGCTCTTCTGTGGATGGCAGTACAAAGTCAACAGCCATTCTAAAGAGGAATGCCAAGCTGTCAACCTTCTCTCCACCAGGTCCTCTGAGTGGGAGGCAATGGCTTGCTCCCACCTAGAGACAGAGAGTTTGGGAGTTTCTTACGGCAAAAGGCTATAGCTGTAGCTCCCAGGTCACTGAAAATTTATTCCTGCTGTATTTGCTCCCCAGGGTATAGAACCTAAGGTAGGGAGACAGGGAGACACTGCAGTGCCATCATCCTTAGCGGCCCCAAGTGTGTGTGATCAGTTGAAACCGTAATGGCTGATATCTATGGGTTTCTTACTACAAGGTGGACATGTGGGTGTGCATTAGCTCATTCAGTCTTCACAACAGCCCTATAAGGTATGTGGTATTATAATCCCCATCTCAGATAGGTGAAAACAGGGATGAGAAATGTTAATCACAAAGAGACCACACAGCTGCTAACTGGCAGATCTTCAAAGCATAGTGTGTTTGTTACCAGGCTTCACTGGTTCTTGTCCTTGGATCTCTTGACAACAGGACCTTTCCTTTTCTTTTTCTGGACTTGGGGGAAGGAAGAGGCATGACCATAGTGACACTAGGTTCCGTAATCTTTGGTCCACCTCGGCACCGAAAAGAACTAGCTCCCATGTATCGTTCATACATATCACGTGACAATTACCACCTTGAAGGGCCTTTTGCTTTCTGTGTTACCGTTTGCTGTTTGGTTCCTCCTTCTCATGCTGATCAATAATCCATCAGTCAGCAAAGAGACATTCACATGGACAAAATGTCCCTCTGACCCTCGGTCCCTTGGCCAAGATTAGGTGGGGCACCATCACTGTGCCCCCTCCACAGGGTCCTCGCGCACTCATCTTTATTCCGCCCAGCTCCAGCAGTTGGCGGTGAGCAGCGTGTCATGATGAGACGTTCCTGGAAAGCCTGATTGGCCACTCATTTGTTTCCACTGCCACCTCCCCACCCCCCAGATGGCAATGGATGTTGCCATGACAACATAATGGGATGCAATCACACCTATTGTGGGGCAGGAATGTTGACTTGCATGAAAGAGCGTGTGTGTGGGGCCAGAGAGAAGATGAGAGAAACATAGACCTTCTTATGCCCAGGAAGAAAGGAAGTTAATTCAGAATTGAGGAGCCTGCCTTCTGAATTTTAAGTTCCCACCTGATGCCTATAGAAACTATTTATTACTTGCCAGCTCACATTATTCTCCTACTGTCACAGTCTTACAAGAAAAAAAAAAAAAGACACAAGACCAGAGCTTTGGACTCATTTTGAAACAGAACTTAGCCTCCAAGATGAGAAATTCCTTGCTGCTTTAGTTTTTTTTTTATTCTTTTCTTGTCTGCCCGCCCTCCACCTTCTTCCCTTCACACACATCTCCTCAATGGTAAGACCTCCACAAAGTTGGGGAAGGGAATGTGTGACATTTCTATGATGGGAGAAGAGTTCTGATTTCTTCATTTTTGAGACCAAAAAAGGGTTGAATTAAGCCAAAGAAATACTCAAGAGAAGCAAATTCATCATCAAATTGGAACGTCACTGGAACATGGGAGAGAAGCAAATTGGTTGGAGGTAGGGGGCCTGGGCAGGAGGTGGGAAAGAGCATCTCCGAGCAGGGATGACAGACTGCGGACTCCAGTTCAAAGACCTAACTCTGAATTTTAGTCCTGCTACAACTAAGAGTAAGAATTAGTGTTGTTAAGAATAAGCATTCTGAAATCAGAGCCCCGGGTTTTGTTCCTGTCCCTGCCACCTACTAGTTACAAGTGCGAACTTGGGCAACTTCCCTAACATTTGTCTGCCTCAGTGTGGGCTGGGGGAGGACCAAATGAGTTTGTTCAGAACATTCCAAAAGGATTTGCTGTTATTTTTACTGTGCAACTGGAGCAAGTTATTTTACCTCTCTGAGCTTTGATCTACTCACTAGTAAATGGGAATTATATTTGCCTCACAAGCAAGCATTTGTGAGGATTAAATAAGCTAATGTATGGAAAAGTGCCCAGCTGCTCTCCAGACATATGATAGGTGCTCAATAAATGTCAGTTAAATCTTGATCTATCCAAGGGGAGAAAGGAGGAGAGTGACTCTTAAAACCCTCCGCTACTCATTCTTTCGTCTCATCTCACACAAAAGTAAACTTGATGGGCAAGTCTTCATTTTCTCTGGTCATGATGTATTTGCGATTGCTGAACTGGGCTGGATGTTGTGGGGAGTCCAGCATTGTTCAGAGAGTGCCCCTACCTCAGACTGTTTTCAGGGAAACCAAGGGAAAAGGAATAATGCAAGTAAAACTATTATGTCGGCACTGGGAGCTGCAGAATCCTCTGCTGTGGGGAATAGTCCTGGGTCCATAGGAGGTACTCTGCAAATATTAGTTGAGTAAATGAATGAATTAATTTCAAGTAGAAAGACAATGAACTACTAAGACAGGCAGTGTGTTCTGGAGACACTGCAGAGAGGCAGAATCCAGTGAGTATTCAAATGGTTAAAAAGGTGGGTAGAGGAGCTGGGATTTTAGCAGGCTTTTATGGGTAGACAGAATACCTGCAAGCTGCTTGTCTTCATCTGTTCCTAGCACAGAGTCTCCAGAGGGCAGGGATCCACAGCTTTCCTTCCCAGTCCACTGGCCTGTCCTAAGCCCTGTTAGGTGCTGTGCTCACAGCGTTATGTGCACAAGGAATACAAAGGACGAATATTAATCAGCTATCTTATCTGTTGCTGCATAACAAAATTCCCCCAAAACTTAGCTACTTAAAACAACAAACATTCATCATCTTACAGTTTCTGTGGGTCAAGAATCCAGATAAGGCTCAGTTGGGTGCCTCTGGCTCAAGAACCCTCACGTGATTGCAGCTAGGATGTCAGCCAGAATTGCAGCCACCCAAAGCCTTGACTCACATGGTTGTTGACTGGTCTCCATTCCTCACCATGTGGCCCACCTCTTGTCATGGCAGCTGACACCTGATCCAAGGGCAGTTGATCCGAGAGACAGCAGCCACCACGAGAGAGCCACAGTGTTTTTCTAATCTCAGAAGTGAGATCCCATCATTTCTGCCATATGAGGTAGAAGCAAGTTCACAAGTCCGGCCCTCACACACAAGGGCAACACACAAGATGTGAAGAGCAATAGGACATGGTCTGAGAGTCTTTCCCTTTGTTATTTTGTACACACACGTAGAAAACATTGTCTTCTAACTCTTCTGCATCTGAAGACAACATCCGGGACTCCCTGAGCATACTCCAGCAACAAGTCAGTTCTCTCATGGAGATCACTTCATCAATCTCTGTTGCACACTTGTGCCCCATGAAGTGTGGCAGGTGCTGCAACAGCTGGCTGAACATGAGGGAACAGGAGCCCAGGATTGAGGGACAGCAGGGAGGGAATGAGGCCAAAGATGCCATCCCACTGAGCAAATTCTGGACCAATTCTGAAGGACAGGAAATGTTAGCCCGAAGTGGAGAGTAGGTGTTTTAATCTGCAGGGACCACGAAAGCAAAAGTTTAGAGGGAAGAAAGGTGTGATGTGTGGGGAGAAGAAAGGCTTCGGGGATGTTGGAGTATGGAAGTCAGGAGGGCATCGGAAGCTTGGGAAGCAGAAGGGAGCTGGTTCCCTGGTTTTCTTTGGATCCATCTTGATGGCTGTGATCAGACTGGATTAAGGAATGGATGCTCTGTGCGCAGATAAATCTGGAATAAGGAAAGAATGAATGATAAGCACAACTTGATCCCCCAACCACAAAAGTCAGGATCGAGGGGATATCTCCGAGCCCAGCGTAGAGAAGAAAAGCAAGGTACAAGAAACAGTGTCCTGAGAGAGAACCAGGTTCAGATTAGGGCAAAATTTAAAAATTAAGTTGCCTATTTGGCTTAATAAGACAGGAAAAGAGTTATATTTTGTTTTATTAAAATATATATATAGTGATTCTAGGTGTCACATACCACAAGTAAATTACAAATGCCAAATAACCGATGCTGACACTAAATGGCAGGAGCTCAGAAAGGGTGCTCCTCTTCTGGAGTGATCTGGACCAGGGGGACTTTACATGGTCCTTACAACATGGGCAGGATGTTTGCCAGGTAAGGTGCCCTGCTGTTTCTCTGGCAGGGAGACGGCATAGATGTTCGAGTGTGTTCATAGCCACAAATGCTGACCCCAGAGGCTAGGGCCTCTCTGCGCCCTCACATGCACTTTAAAACATCAGGCTCCATGTGTCTGTCTTTACCTTCTTTCACAGCCTGACACCTTACACCACCCTTTGAGAATGGGACTCCAGCGGCTACTCTGGGGCTCACAGCCCCCAGGACACAGAGCTTAGAAGTAGAGAGAGCTTTGAAATGAAAGTCAAGACATTGGGTTCTCCTAGTTCTCCACCCAGGTAGTTATGAGACTGCTGACAGCTCATCCAACTCACTCTGTGTCACAGAGCTGCAGGGTACTCATCTGTAAAATACAGGAGCTGATGCTGCAGACTCATTGTCCAGTGTTCCAGCTGCACATTAGAATCTCCCAAGGAGCCTTCTAAGGTCAAAGATGCCCAGGCCCCAGCATGAAGTATTCTACTTTAAAGGGCCTGGGTGGGGCCCAGGCATTACTGTCCCTTTAAACTTCACAGGTGATTCTGATACCCTGCTGGGGCTGAGACTCACTGGACCACGTGCTCACCAAGGCTCCTGAAGCACTGATGGTTTCATATGCGACTCCCAGAAGGGCTGCATGTCATAGTCACCTGAAGACTGATAAACACCAGCCCCCACCTCCTGAAGCAGAATCTCCAGGTCAGAGTGAGACCCACAAATCTGCATTTAGGAATGTCCCCTGGGAGTTCTCTTGCTGCAGGCACATGGTCCAGTGTTTGGTAAATACCAGGTGTCCTTACCGGGTACCAGAGCAGGAAAGCTTGAGTGCATCCACCCTGCCCCTTACCAGGGATCCTTGTGAAAGCACCAAGCCTCTCTCTACTCTCATATTCAGTTAGAATTCTAGCAGTTCCTCACAGGGCTGTGGTGATCAGCTGAGTGCTGGTACAGCGAAATGTTTTTATTATTTCCCTGCTGCCTGAGTGCTCTGGGTGCGTGTCTCCCATCAGTGTCTCCTGCTCTGTTCCCTCTTTGGGTACAGCACACAGTGCTGTGTGGTCACAGATGCTTAATCAAAGGGTGTGCATGGAGATAATGAAGACCTGGGCCTGCTCTGGAGTGTGCCTCAGAAATCCACTCAAAGAACAAGACCACGCAGTTTCTAAATCAGTCATTTGGGCTGGTTTAGCATGAAAGGCTCTGATGAGCCGGGACTGATTCATCCATTCTCAGTGTTCTGGGGAGGCACAGGGAAGAGCTCTCTGAGAATGCCATGGACTTCCGGCGTGAATAACACTGCCTGTCTCCCCCTCCATCACTGACAGGCTGCCCCCTCCGCAGGTGGCCTGGAGCGGCCAGGGCAGACGACGTGATCTCTGCTTGGCCAGCTAGGAACCCATGAGGGTGGTGGTCCAAGTGCATCCTGAGTCTTCCTCCACACCGTCAAGCCCCTGTCCCCTCCCGTCTCCACTGTGTGAGGTCGCCATGGTGACTTCCTGTCCCCAGTATGTCAGGGCTCTATCAGAGCCAATCGGCGGCAGGTGCAGATAAGGGTCTCTAAGCAGGGGCGGCTGTCACGCAGCCTGCCATCGCCACCAAGCGTAGCATCGATTCTCGCCTGTGCCCGTGCCCACAGAGGATGAGGGAGGCTGGGGGAGGAGGGAGCCCTTTCTATATTTAGCTCCTGCACTGGGTACATCCCAGTGGACAGCTTTGAAAGAGACTGACTTCCAGCTCAGCATGGGAAGGCTTAACATTCCTCAATTAGGCACACTCACGTGGGGCTGTGTTTTGCCCATAGACAGGGTTAAAAGAAAACAAGCAAAAAGTAAAGCAAGAGGGAAGAGAACCACAAAGCTAAGCTGATTTATAGCAACTAGGAAAGCTGCCCCTAAACAGTTCCTCCACCCACTCACCCACCCCTAGGCCTCGGGGACAGTGGAGGGAGGTTGGCCCAGTGGGTGCTGGGAAGGGCAACAGGAGCATCAAAATGGGGGATCCACTGGGTTGTTTAGTAGTCAGCTTGGTAGCTTGGTCCCTTAGAGCAGATGCAGAGTCCAGGGCAACTGAGCCTTTACCACGAGTCCTAGAGTACTGGCCCTTTGGCGGGACTCCGCCATCCAGGAGAGGTGCAGTGGGAACTCTCAGGTTGCTGGAAATTGAGGTTAATGGACAAAAAAACAAAATCTCCAAACAGACATGAAAGGGATTCAGCACACCAGGGGAGCCAGAAGGCCAACAAATTGTTTATTTGCCTGAATTCACCAGGTAATTGCTTGTCCTTCTGCTCACTTCTGCTGCCCAAGCTGTGGCCCATCTAGTGGCCTGGCCTGAGCTCCCTCAGCCTGGACATTGTAAGATAAGAGAGGCGAGCAAAAGGGATCAAGGTTCTGGCCTCCAAAGGCTCCTAAGCTCTCAGAACACAGGCATGAAAGAGAGACCTAAGGACAGACCTGGAGAGACTCATGCAAATTAGCATCCTATGAACTGGCTGAGGGGCAGCGAGGAACAGCTCATGGGTCTGAGGGACTGTGACTGAACGCAGGTAACCACCTGGCTCTGGCCTCAGGCCCCCTCCCAGCCAGTCGGTGTGGGGAGTATGCAGCCAGCCTGTCATTCTTCAGAGATGTCAGCCATGCCAGGTGAGGGCTTCAGTGCAAGATAATTCTCATTGTTCAAATTCTGCTCAAATGTGGCAGTAGATGCACATCACCCTGCTGCTTAGTGAGCAGATTCAAAGATCAGAAATCCGTGGCTTTTCCCCTGAAACCTTCACTCTGCAGCATCACTCTGAGCCTGAGCAGAGAAGCGGCTTTCAGAGGCCTGACCACAGTTGGCCCAGGACGTACTGAGTGGGTGCTGTCTCCAGGTGGCCAGGCTGGATGCTAGCAGGGACATTTGGAAAATCTTCCCTCCCCAACTACATCCGTGTTGAATGTCACATGACCTTCCTCCGCCTCCCACCTGCTCAGCCTTTCCTGCTCTAACTTTAGCCTGGAGATAGTAAGTAGGCACCAAGGAAGGCTGGAGAAAGCAGCGAAGTACTGGAACTGGTTTCCTTTCTGCTCCTTCTGGTCTGATGGTCACCAGACTCTCAGGGAACAGTGAGCCAGGCTGAGTACATGTCCCAGACTGGAGTCAGAGAGAAAGAGTTCACCTCTCTCTCTGGACAGCCCAGTTCTGCCCCAAAGCATATTGGATGAAAGAATCCCTTCTGGCCTTCAGAATCTGCTTCTGAGCTCCTACAGCCCGTATGTATGTGTGTAAGCACTTTTACATGTATGTTGACTGTATATCCACGTCTGTATATATGTAAATATGGATCTTTAAAAATATATGTTGAGCACCTACTATGAGCAAAGCAGTCTGCTACTCTCACAAGTGTTGAGAATGGGCAGAGGAATATATGACGGTCATAATCTATTGTTGACTGAGTACCTAGTATGTTCCAGGCATAGAATTAGGTACCTGACACCCAGTGCATCACATTTATGCCACACAACAACTTCAAGGTAGATACTGCTACCCGTATTTTGCAGATCAATAAACAAAGATCAGAGAGGTTAAATTGGCCAAGGGGCACAATGCCGGAAAGTAGCTGGCAAAGCTCAGATTGGAATCCAGAGAATCTCCTGGCCACAGACCTCTGAACCGCTAGAGCAGCGAGCACATGAGACAGATGCATTCACAAACCCTCCCATTACAGAGAAGTGAGGAAACAAGGGTGGTAGAATCAACTTGACTGCACACAGGAATGTGGTATCAGACACTGTGTCCTGCCTGGGACCAGTGAGTATGCCATTGGGGGCCTATGTTAGTCACACTTCCTGTGTCCCTCATCTACACTCGCCTTTGTCCCAGGCTGCCTTTTCTTCCCCCAAATTGTTGTCTGTTGCTCCAGGCTCATTCAGTTGCCATTGGATACGGTGTGTTGTTAAGTCATGTGCTCCTTACCTGCTCCATTACCCCTTTAATCCCTGCACACTGGATTCTCTGACTTGCAGTACAAAGTGTCCCACGTATTAGCTCCCCAGAGGCCTGGACCCACTTTGGGACTGGCCTCTCCCTCACTGGTCATTTGAGCCCCGTTCCTGTCTTAGACCCACTGGCCAGACACTGGGAGCAGGCGTACACCTCTTTTCATTCACCTGCTGCACCTGAGTGACGCTGGAGGGGCTCTGGGAGACTCCAGATCCTCAAGCATTGTTGTCCCTTAGTAGGTAGAGCACTGAGCACGTGGGATCTTACTCAGCTTTGTTGCTGTCCTAATGGAGTAGTTTGGGGTCCTCAACTTCTCCTGGCCTCAGTCTCAGCTGCAAAATGTGGCTCTACTTTCATTCAGATGATTTCTAAGTTTTCCTCTGATTAGGACTAATTCACCACAATTCCTGGGAACCTTGGGGGTAGGGACCACAGTGGGAGATGATGCTTTCAGGGACTGCCCAGGTGGGGTCAACATGGGGTGCCTGTGGGCAACCTGATTCTCCAGCCTCCAGGCAGGAGAGGTCAGGCTGGGGCTCTGGGACCCACATCTCTCAGAAAAAAGAAAGCATTCTTCCTAAGTCCCTTCATCAAAAGTACTGGGAATGAGCCTCCCCACCGCCCACAGAGGCAGAGCTCCAGGCTCGGTGCTCTGCTTCAGCATTTATTGTCCTGACCCATTTTCATAAGATCTCATTCTTTAGTCTGGGAGCAGTTCATTGAATTCATTGTATATCTCAGGGTCCCCAGTGCCTAGCTAGGGGCCTGCTGCTGCACAGCCAGTGCACTAGGAATATTTGTTGAAGAAATAAATGAAAGTTTCACCCCCGCCCTTAGAATGCAGTCTGAGTCTCAGGCTCCAGCTGGAAGGCATTTATGCTAATGAATGTTGACCTTGCCTCTCCAAGTAGAAAGTAATTCCTTTAGGAAGGTAGCCTGACTTAATTCTTCTGTATCTTGCATGGGATCTCACCAATTCTGGGCACATAGGATGGGCTCAATATAAACTTGTTAAAATAAATGGAATGCAATATAACACACCACCCTTTAGACTCCAGGGGCAGCTGCTAGATTCTTCAGGGCATGTCACTATTTAGCCTTAATTACCTGATTTTATATTAGCTCTGGGAACCAATCTGACTGAATGATAAGACTTTGCTCCTGGATAATAGCTAACAATAATAACTACCTTATACTGAATGCATAATATGTGACATTGCTGTGATAAATGCTTTACTTCCCTCAACTCAATCCCAGTAACAGACCTTCTGTATTCATTTATTCGTTCAACCATTATTATTATTATTTTGTTTTTTTGAGACGGAGTTTTGCTCTCGTTGCCCAGGCTGGAGTGCAATGGCGCGATCTCGGCTCACTGCAACCTCCGCCTCCCAGGTTCAAGAGATTCTCCTGTTTTCAGCCTCCCGAGTAGCTGAGATTACAGGCTTCTGCCACCACGTCCAGCTAATTTTTGTATTTTTAGTGGAGATGGGGTTTTACCACATTGGCCAGGCTGGTCTTGAACTCCTGACCTCAGGTGATCTGCCTGCCTCGACCTCCCAAAGTGCTGGGATTACAGGCATGAGCCACTGCGCCCACCCTCAACCAGTATTTTTTTAGCATCCACTATTTGCCAGGCACTGGACATATGGCAGTATACAAGATAAACAGTTTTATTTTCCTCATTTTACAGACGAGGAAATAGACTCGAGGAATCTTTGCCTGTAGTCGCAAAGCTCCTAAGTGGCAAAACTGCATTCATGTAATTGTTTTCACCGTGTCAGGGAAGTGGTGCCCCTCTGCAAACTCAAGTTTGTGGCCAGTTTGCAGGATGGAGGGTGCTGTTTGGCTCCTTTAGAATCTAACAGTGTCTTATGCAAATGATCTTTGGCAGGTCACTTGTCACTAGGACTTGAAATACTCTCTCCTGGAGGTTTGGAAGGCAGGTCTGGGAAATGCTTCTGCACCGTAGTCCCACATACAGCATCACTGGGGCTTTCCAGGGCGAATTAAGGAGTCTTGAAGTGGGAAGGTGTCAGAGGGAGAGAAGGGTCTCTCCCTCTGGATGGGGGCCTCTAGGGAGAGGTGTGGAGAAGGCAAGGGTGAGGTGCCCAGCAGCCCTGCATATCCATCTATCTGTATGTATGTAATGGCTAAGATAGGCTCCAAGCACCATGCTCACAGGTCCTGGGCAAGACACGGTATCTAACACTGCACTCCTGTGTGGAGCCAAGTTGATTCTACTACCTCTGCCTCCTCACTGCTTTGTAATGCCTCTAATCAGTGCCTGCTCTGGGCCGTGTTGCAGAGAGTCCTGGGAGGCATTGCATGGATGTGTGTTTCCCTTAGGGACTCGTAAGGAACATGTTCAGGAGTCTCCTTGTATCACACCCCACCTTCCCAGTTGCTGGGGCTCACCTACACCTAAGTGCCACACACACATACACCAGGTGGCCAGACAGCTCACCTAGAAGTGTCCAGCTTTGTTACCTGTCTTCCTTTGCAGCTGCCCTACACTCACACCCACACCCAAACTCACATGTATACCTGGGTGCTCACACACATTCTATAAGGAAATTAAAAACAGCTTTCCAGGTCTGACTTTTAAGGGATGGTCTAGTATACAGCTAATGGAATCCAGTCTCCTCACTGTGGCAGATCCCCTGTAGATGGCGGAGGGAGTGTGAAGTCACAGAAATTGCCATTGGGTTTTGGTCTTAGGAGGCCTTTCTGCAGACACATCCCTTGCATCACCTAAAGCAAGAGGCAGAATGCCAGGGCCATCTTACCTGCCCTACCCTGGTTCCTGCCTCAGACCAAGAAGCAGAACATAAAGCCGTTTTCAGATCGATGCTCATTGAACAGAAGGAAGAGAAGGAAAGATGGAAGGGAGAGGGACTGGTGTTTGCAGAGGGCTTCCCGTGGACTAGCCCTGGGTGCTTTACCTTCATTGTTTTATTTCATCCTCACGAGAAGCCCCTGGTGGATCTGTGTTACTATCAGGACTCTGTGGAATCGCCTGCAAGAATGGTGATAAGCAAGGTAGTGAGCCAGAAAGCAGGGAGGAGAATGATCGGAGGTTTGATAGTGACCCTTGTAGTCACCGCGGGGCTGACTGTGGGCAGATCTTCAGCAGGAAGCCCTGTGGAGTGAGGGTGGAACCCAGATCTCTTGCTCTGGGAGGTTTAGAGAGCACTCCTGCCACAGCCAGCAGGAGGATGGGACAGGATTATGCTGCCCTGTTCCTGGCACCAGTGGGACAGCCACTATCACTGATGATGGGAAAAGAACAGTGAGATGGTGCTGAGCCCCAGCAACGCTTGGTCCCTACATAGGAGAAGAAATGGGGTTGCCATGTTAGGCTGGTCTGTCATCCTGCAGCTGAGGGCCGGAGGCAGCTGTGGTATTAGGACTGTGTCCTCTACCCCCAACTCTGCTCCCTGCCCTTTGTGGCCTCAGTGGAAGCCATCTGGACCCCACACTGTGTGGTCTCTGCTGTTTCCCCTCTTTCTGTCTCCCTTTCACCCTTTCCCTTGGACTCAGCTTCAGGAGGGCAAGGCCTGTGCTTTGTGTACAATTAAAGCACACACTCGGTAAATAACAGTGAACACATGACTTTACTGCCCACGGGGCTGCTATATTTGAGTGTTCATTTCACTCAGTGCTTACTGAAAGTCTCCTTATGCCAGACCCCAGGGACCAAGGGACCACTGAACAGTTCTGGCTCTTAGGAAGCTTGTAGTCTCCCAAGGGAGACGGCCACATGCACCACCAATTGTAATTTTGGACACTCAATGTAGAGTGATGACCAGAATGATGAGGCCTTTCTGAGTACTGCACATGTGCCAGGCATGTGGCGGTACAGGTTCTGAGCTGTCGGGAGCAGATAGAGGAGGTAACCCTGGCCGCAGCTTTGAGGAGACCTTCTCAAAGCAGGTGATGGGCTTTCAAAAACTCACTTTTGTTTCCCACCCAGGGGTAGAATCATGATAAAGAAAAGCTAAGATAAGAGCTAAAATGAATAGAGTCCTTCACTCTCTAAGCATTCCAGGTGGATTGATTTATTTAATCCCCAGCCCCCTGAAGAATACTGTTATGGTCCCTGTATGGGAAATCATAGATGGGGAAATCAAGCCAGAGAGGACAAGGACCATGCGTAGGGTCATAGGTAAAGCATGAAGCTGAGATGCAAACCCAAGCAGTCCAGTTTCATGGGTTGCTCTTTTAAGATTGCCCAAGGACCAATGAGGCTGGAGAGAAACAGAGACTGTGTTTATGGAAGGAAGGTGGTACTTGGAGGTCGGGAACCTCTGGTGTCCCAAAGTGTTTGGTGGTCTAAGGCATATTTGGAAATGGAAAGAATTTTCTCCTTTATTACTGGCCTGTGTTTGTCCATCCTTCAGGTTCTAAATAAAATACAAGGTGCATTTCTGTCTCAAGAGCTGATTCTTGGGACTCACTCCTGCCCTCTCCGCATGTGACATATGTACACATAAACCTGTAAGCCTGCTCCTGCATCTGCACCCAAGCTCCCCTCACCCACATGTGGATGATCTAGCTTCTTTCTGTACCCCAGACTTACATGTGAACCTATCTGCCTTCAACTGTCTCAGTTCACTGCCCTCAGACCTGCGTGCCCTGCCCTACCTGGCCCCACATAGGCAGAAACACACATATCCAGCTAGGGGCACTCCGTCCCTGTGCCCCCAGATACCCCACGCATGTTCACAGGGCACCACACACACACGAACCTTCCCAGCATGCCCAGATGAGGCTTGTGTGCCTGACTGCCTCACACAGGCACAAGCACTTCTGAAGACAGAGAGGAGGAAATGCCCACTAGCCTCCTCTCTCTGGGCCTCAGGGTCCCCATTTGTAAAACAAGAAGAACCACACCTGCTCCTTCCCGATTTCCAGGGAATACGTCACGTGGCATTAAGCAAATGGTATTAAATAAAACAGTGACCGGGCGCAGTGGCTCACGCCTGTCATCCCACCATTTTGGGAGGCCAAGGAGGGTGGATCATGAGGTCAAGAGATTGAGACCATCCTGGCCAATATGGTGAAACCCCATCTCTACCAAAAATACAAAAATTAGCTGGGCATGGTGGTGGGCACCGCTAGTCCCAACTACCCTGGAGGCTGAGGCAGAAGAATCGCTTGAACCCGGGTGGCGGAGGTTGCAGTGAGCCGAGGTCATGCCACTGCACTTCAGCCTGGCGACAGAGCGAGACTCCGTCTCAAATAAATAAATAAATAAATAAAATAGTAGCAACAGTGAGCTGAGATCTCCTGGGTGAAGAGCCAGGAATAGGGGGTCAGTCCTCTCCTGTGTTCTCACCACCTTTAACTCAGAAGAGAAGCAAGTGCTCAGCCACCATGCCATGCGGTGGGTGGACAGACTCGAAGCTGACGGGCCAGGTTCTGGTTCTGCTCTGAGCGTATTCACCGAGTTCTCAGGGAGGTCCTTCCGCTTCCGAGCCTCTGCTTCCCTCAGCACCGTGGGGCTGGTCACACCTGCCTCCCCGGGCTGTTAGGGGAAGAAGTGAATGAACGCCTGTGGAGCGTGTGGCCCGCAGTCAGCTCTCGCATCCTGGCAGTCATTTAAAATTATCCTCATTATTTTTATCTTAGTCCTGGAAGTGTTCATTGCCTGAGGGGATGGCAGAACTGCTTCCTGAACTTCTTCCTCCTGGCAGCGAACCAAGCTTTCTTCGAAGAAATCCTTTTCCACACTCAATGTGGCCCCAGAACAGGACTCATCATACTCTTACCCCTAGGAGTTCGCGGGAGGCTGGGACGCACCAGCTGGCTGGCCCCAGGAGGGGCTGGCAGCGTTTCCTCCGAAGCTTCCTGCCCACCCACTGGGCCTCAGGCCTGTTCCCCATCCAGCCCCCTGGCCCCCGCCACCCCTCACAGCAGGCGCACTGGCACATCCTGAGCATATGGAGAAGGGGTTACTCGGCAGCCCCCTGACTCATCCTGCGGCTGAATAAGCCTGGAAGGTGACTGATCTAGGGAACATGCCAGTTTGCTACAAAGCCCTGATCACTGGGATGCAGCTCCCCGGGGACAAGAAAATGAAAAATATGACTAAACTGTCCTCCCACACGGGCTGTCATTAAAACAGTGCTCGCTATGTCACAGATATTTTTGCTTCGTCTCCAAATAATTTGTTCTTCCAACTTTAAAAAATTTCGTTAATTTAATTTTTATTACCCCTTCCACCACCTCCCCATTTGGTGTGCACTTTGCTCTGTGAGGCCAAGGGAATGTAAAATGCGCAGCGCTCTTGCCCAGGGGCCTCCCCCTGACCCTCAGATTTGGTAAAGGCAGAGAAGCCCCCAGGCAGTCTGATCTGCAGCCTGGTCCCACAACTAAGGTAGAATCGTCCCTCCAGCCCCACCTCCTCCCTCTCCATCCTCCCCCTGCCTCCTCCCCCTCCTTCCTCTTCATCTCCCTCCTTCCCCTCCCTTTTTCTCCTTCTCCCTCCCCCCTTCTCCCTCCTCTCCTTCCTCTTCCTTCCCCTCCTGTCCTCTCTTTTCCCGGCCTCCTGCTTCCTCCCCTCTCCCCATCTCCCTCTCCTCCCTCTTCATTTCCTCCTCCCCTTCCTTCCCCGAGTCCTCTCCCTTCCCTCTTTTCTCCTTTTTCTTCTCCTCCTCCCTCTACTTTCTTCCTCCTCTTCTCCCTTCTCCTCCTGTTTCCTCTTCCTCCTCCTGCTGCTGCTGCTCTGAGGAATCTCTTTGGGTGTGTGTTTAGGAGAAAGAAATCTGCAGAAAGGTCAGCAGGCACAGGGCAGAGGCCTTCCTTGCAGGTTCAGTCCTGGTACCCAGAGCACCACCCCTTCTCCACACCCTTGGGACCGGATGGCTTTTGGCCTGACGACCCTGCCATTTGCAGCCTCCGCCAGCCCCAGCTAGGAGCTTCCCACAATGCCGTGGTGCAGCACAGCCTGCTAGTCATCACGCCTGCCATCCTTCATTCCTGGGAAGAGAGTCAAACTGTTTACTAAGTGCCAAGTACTGTGCTGGGATCTGGGGTAGAGCCAAAAATAAGACCAAGTTCCTGCTCTTACATGCTGCAGCTGGTGGGGAGATAAACAAACACATAACTGTACAGATGACTAAGACAGCTTCAAGCAAAGTGCTGTAAAGGAGATGGAACAGGGTAGGGTGGGAGCGAAAGACAACTTTAAACCAGGGTCACGAGGAAAGGCCTCTCCGAGAAAGTGACCAAGGGTCTGACGCTAAAGAGTTAGCTCTGCAAAGACTCAAGGGAAGAGCATTCTAGGTGGAAAAAGAGCACAGAACACAGCAGTAACCCCATGATGGGAATGAGCTTGGCATGCCTGAGAGAAGGAAGGAAGCCACAAGGCTGGGGCAGAGTGAACCGTGGGGTAGGCAGAAGCACGTGGATCTGAGAAGAGCTCTCGACCACAGCACAGTGCCCTCATTCATAGGCTAGGGAAGATTTAGCTGTACTTTAGGTGCAGTAGAAAGCCACCGGAGACTGTGGGGCAATTGGCTGATTTGATTTCTTCATACTTCAAAAGCTCACTCTGGCTGATGTGTGGAGGGTGGATTATGGGGAGCAGAGGGGACCGGAGACCCCCAGGAGAAGGCTAAGTGCAGTACCTGAGTGATGGAGGCATGGACCTTCTTCTCTTCTGTCCTGCCCTCTCCATCAAGCTGCAGGGAACTCAAACCCACTGTGTCCCGCTGGAGCTCTTGGTTCTTATCGCTCCACATCTAACCTTATCCCCATGTCAGTGGCAAAACCATTAACCCAGTTGCTTGGGTCAAAGACCAATGCTGGCTTTACCTTCAAGCCCATCTTAAGGCTGATCCCTTCTCACCATGACTCCTGTCACTTGGGCCCTGGGTTGTTCGCCTCTGATAGGTGGACGGGTGGCTTGGCTTCCCAAAAGAGGGTGACGCACAGCATAGGGGCATGAAAGTCGTGTTGACTTTTCTAGCCTTGCCTGTGCTATAGAAACGACTTCATGTGGGCCGGACGCGGTGGCTCATGCCTGTAATCTCAGCACTTTGGGAGGTCGAGGCGAGTGGATCACAAGGTCAGGAGATCGAGACCATCCTGGCTAACATGGTGAAACCCCATCTCTACTAAAAATATAAAAAATTAGCCAGGCGTGGTGGCATGTGCCTGCAATCCCAGCTGCTTGGGAGGCTGAGGCAGGAGACTCACTTGAACCCGGGAGGCAGAGGTTGCAGTGAACCTAGATCACACCACTGCACTCCAGCCTGGGAGACAGAGTGAGACTCCGTCTCGAAAAAAAAAAAAAAAGAAAGAAATGACTTCATATACATGTGAATTCCTTAAAGAGTTAAGGATTTTTCAGAAATATTCCCTGCCCCCTACATGCACATACACCTTCTCCAGCTGCACCTCCACAGCCTGCGCCCAGCACTCAACAGTCCCGAGTCTCCTACCGAGGCTGTCATTCTTCCACGACTTCTCCATGTTCCACATTCCCTGACACCTCCTGAGGGCCTTCTTCCCACCCCCACCCTGGTTCCCAGCAAACTTCTAGTCATCCTTTAGGCCCCAACTCAAATGTCACCTTCTCTGTCAAGTGTCCCCAGACCCCGCATCCCCTCTCTGCCCAGGCAGAATTCACAACTTCCCACTTAGGATTCTGTACTTGCCCAGCTGCCGTAGCCTTCATCAGCTACATAATTGTTTATTATAATTATTTGTTTACCTGCGTATGCTGCTCCGGACTGTGAGCCTTCAGAGGGTAGGGATGGTCTTCTTTCACCATCTTCCTGTTCTCATCCAGCTCAGCTCAGAGCATCCTCTATAAGCATCTGCTGACATAGAGCCTTCTCTTCTGGTCATCACTTAAGCAAAAAGCCAAGCTGTCTAATCACTTTTGCAAGTCAAAGGTAAGCAAAACTCACCTTCTCCAGGAAGTCTTCTTAGATCTTAGAGGACACTTTGCTGTGTCCTCTCAGCCCTTGGGCTCCCTGTTTGAATTCCATATCTCCCGGGAACATGGTTTTTCAGAAAGCCTTCCTTCCTACTTCGCTTTTGTTCATTAATTGGTTCAGTAGATAGTTATCATTCAGTCTCAGCTTAAATGTCAGGGACATGAATTAATCAATCAATTAAATGTCAGAGACCTTTTCTGATTACCAGACCAGGGGAGCCCCACTCGATCACATTACTCATTGTTATTCTCTGTGTGGCACTATATTATCTTTAGCGTATGTGTTCATTTATTTATTGTATAACCTTCCCACATAGAATGTACTGTAGTTCCAGAAGGCATTCCCTGGTCTGTCTTGTTCACAGTTGCCTCCCTTGTGCCCAGAAAAGAGCCTGGCACTCAAGTGGTAGGCCCTCAGGAATTATTTCGTAAGCAAATGACTCTCGAGCTCTCATTGCATATGAATTGCTGCTATGGGCACCAGAACCCCTTCCCTGAGAGGGAAAACCACCTGCCTGGGGTCTCAAGACTCACACATTGTAGAGTTGGCTCATGGCAATGTCCAGGGCAATGTCCAATAAATGATACAACATGAGATGTTAGGGTTGGAGCAGAGAGGGAGAGAGAGAGAGTCTGGGGGAGCCGAGTGGCCAGGCAGGCCTTGTGCATGAGCCCTGAGGCAAGCTTTGGATTCTCCCTCTCCCACCAGGCCTCCACCTGCGTTGCTCTACCACTCAAACACCTGCCTCATCCCCCATTGTCAGCTTTGATTTTGTTCTTCGGGTCCCGGCTGCCCTTTCTCTAAGAAGCTTTTCCCTGTCCCTCATGCCCAAGTCTGCAAGACCCTGAACACCTCTTTCTTGTAAGACTAATCACACAGCTTTGGAGTTGCTTTTTTTCTTTTTTGTTCTCCCCAACACACACACACACACACACACACACACACACGCAGGCTAAATAAGGGCAAGGATGGTGTCTGATTCATCCTCAAGTCTCCAGGATCTAATCCAGTTCCTGGAACTTAGATGGTCAGAAAGTATGTGTAGAATAAATGAAGAAGGGGACTTTTCTTCCCTGGATGGCAAGAAACTCCCTAAGTACAGATACCAATTTATTCTTTACTCAGAAAATATTTATTGAGCTCTGGAGATACAACTATCAACAAGGCAGACAAAAATTCCTGCATTTAGTGAATCTACACACTAGTTGTGGGATAGACAAAACAAGACATGATTAAGTTGGGTGGTAACCCATGTGATGGAGAACGGTGAAGCAGAGACGGACATGGGACAGCCGAGGGCAGTGTTTAACAGTTCATCAGGGCCAGTCTCCCTGAGAGGGTGTTGGGGGTATGCCCTGAGGGAGCTGAGGGAGGTAACATGGGGTCTGTGCATTTGGGCAGTAGGTACTGTGCCTCATGCCCGACACCGCTCTAGCAAGTCTTCTGCATCCTTGAAGTCTCCTCTCTGATGGACCATTCAGGCTGGCACCCAGACATTCTGTTATTTCTTCCTTCTTAAAATACCTTCCTTTCTACCCTACTTCCCTGCAAACAGACTCTCACCATTTCTTTCCCTCTCTTTGCAGCAAAACCACCTCAAAAGAATGGTTTGATTCATCTCTTGCCCGTTCTCTTTCTTTTTTCTTTTTAACTTGGTAAGCATTTATTGTGTTGCCCATGCACCTGACCTTTTACAAATACCAAGTGATTTTATCCTCCTAACAGCCCTGTGAAGTAGGTGGCCTCAGATTAGGAAATGGGGCAAAGAACAGCTAACAAGCTTGCCTACAGTCACATGGCTGGTGACTGGAGAGCTGGCATCTGACCCCTGGCAAGCTGGTGCCCAGACCTGTGCTCTCAGTCACTCTGCCGCGCTGCCTGTCAGTGCCGCGCTGCCTGTCAGTGCCACGCCCCCTCAAACCCACCCCACTCAGGGTTTCCTGAAACACTTCTTGTCCAGATCATCATGACCTCCATGTTGCTAGATCCCACTTCTCACCTCTCGTCTTACCTGATGAGTCTCAGGTAAGAGATGGTTGAGCCAGTTGGTTATTCTCTTCTCCTTAACACCGCACTCTAACTTCTTTCCAGGCTTCTAGGACACCACACTCTCCAGGTCTACCCACCTTGCTGTTCACTCTTTGTCTGTCTCTTGCAGGCTTCTCTTCTCCTTCCTGAGCAGGAGAGCCCAGGATTGGGTTCTTGGTCCTTTTCTTTATCTATACTCACTCCCTGGCCATCTCTTCTAGTCTCCCACTGTTAAAAACTCCACAGGCCCATCCTGGCCAACATGGTGAAACCCCATCTCTACTAAAAGTACAAAAAATTAGCTGGGCATGGTGGTGCATGCCTGTGGTCCCAGCTACTTGGGAGGCTGAGGCAGGAGAATTGCTTGGAATCGGAAAACAGAGGTTGCAGTGAGCTGGGATAGCACCACTGCACTCCAGCCCAGCGATAGAGCAAGACTCTGTCTTAAAAAAAAAAAAAAAAAAAACACTCCGCATGCTAAGACTCTGGTGTTTATATTTCCATTACCAATCTCTTTCCCCAACCACAGAGTTACACACTCATCTGAGTTCTTTGCCTCTCCTCTTAGGTGTCTAATAAACATCTCAAACTCAATGGGCCCAAAACTGAACTTCTGATTTTCTCTCTCCAGCTGCCTGACCCAAACCTGCTGCACCCATATATCTTCACTGATGGAGAACGCCATCCTTCCAGGTGCTGAAGCAAAAGCCTTAGAGTCAGCCTCGACACCTCTGTCAATCTCACACCCACATCCAACTTCCCAAGACACCTTGCTGGCTCTTCCCCGAGAGCACATTCAGAACCTGACCCCTCTCACCATCTCCATCTTCAGCTTACTGCAATGTCCTCCTGACTGCTCTTCCCTTGCATTCTTGACTCCTTATCTGCTCATCCCGACCACCAGCATGACCTTTGCAAACTTAAGGCAGAGCGTGTTTTCCTCTGCCTGGGACCCTGCAGTGCCTCTCCATTTCCTCCAGAGGCAAAGCTGAATTCCCCAGTGTCCTTCAGGGTCTCCCATGATCTGGTTCCCACAGCTGCTCTGGAGTCATTGCCTGCTACTCTTGCTCCTGGTCCCTCCCTACCAGCCGTTCTGTTTGCTGTGCCTCAACGTTCCAGGAATCCTTCCGCCTCAGGACATTTTCCTTGGCTGTTCCCACTGCCTGAAATGCACACGTCTCAGAGATCCTCAGGGCCGCCCCCCTCAGATGCCACTGTGGACCTCCCCAGGCCTCCGGCTCCCCCTCTCCTGCTCTGTTGTTTTCCTCCATGCGATTTCTTAGCTTCCAGCTTGAGTAATCTGATTGTTTCCCTACCCCATTTTGTCTGTGTGATCTTATATAAAATGCAGATTCCCTACATTTGTCCTCTGTTCGTTTTGTTTATGTGAAAACTGTGTGCTTCTCAATATCCTGCCCCTCCCCATTTACATGTGGAGCCCTCAAAATAATAGCGATAGGCAGAGACCTGCCTCCTGGGTGCGTCCTTAACTTTGCCAAATAAATCTCCTAAAATGATTTAAAAAAAAAAGATTTCTTACCTTCCCACAGATGGTGTGGTTTACCTATTTAAGTGAATCTTCCTTTACTAGAACCTTCCTTTACTAGAAGCTCAGCTTCCTGCAGGCTACAGGAACAGATATCTTTGTTTTGTGCGGTGATATTCTAAGCATCTAGGACAGAGCCAGTGCTCCATAAACGCCTATTGAGTGATTACCTGGGTGAAGGCCTTGCAGGCAGTGGGACTAGCAGGTGCCAGGGTCCCATCCTGGTCTCCTCCCTGCTTTAGCAGGGTCAGAGGCCATCAGTCAGTCCATGGGGCAGACCCATTGGCAAGGCTGGGGCGTCTTCCCCCTGCATGTTGGGAGCAGGCCTCTGTTCATTTATGGTGGTTATGTCTGTTGTGCGTGGCTGGTCCAGAGAAGAGCAGCAGGTTGTGGAAAACAGTACAGTGAGCCCCAGCCCTGCAGCCACACCGCCTCCATTTACCCAAACGAACTCATTACATTGAGATAAACAAACAACCCTATCTAAAGAAGTTCCAGTGATGAACTGATCCCTGACACCCCCTCCCCACTTTCTCTCTCAGACACAAACCAAGAAAAATCCCTCATTAGCAAAGCTGCTGCCAGTGAGTGCCAGGAGGGCAGGAGGGACTTCCTTCCTCTCCTCTGCAGCCTCACCTCACCAGAGCCCACGGTTCTTTCTTCTCTTCCCTTTCTCGATGCACACCTGCCTCTCTGTGCTGCTCCTTCTCTGTTGTCCCGTCTCCGGGAGCTCCCGCAGAGGTTTCTGTCTGTCTTTGGGTTTCTCTGTACCTGGGTCTCCATCTCGCTGTCTTTGTTTGCCTCTGGCTCCCTCTGTGTGTCATCTGCCTCTGTCTCTCTGTAATCTTTGCCCTCATCCTCCTTTCCAGCTCTTTTTCACAGCCTCACTTTTGCCATTTTCCTTCCCCTCCTATTTCTCTTCTTCCTCTCTTGGTTTTTTGTTTCATTTGTTTTTTTTGAGATGGAGTTTCGCTCTTGTTACCCAGGCTGGAGTGCAATGGCACAATCTTGGCTCACCACAACCTCCGCCTCCCGGGTTCAAGCGATTGGTGGCATAGTGGTGATCATAGCTGCCTTCTTCTCTTGTAATGACCATGATCCCCACCACCTCCAGCTTCTTCTCTTGGCCTCTGGCCTGTGCAGGGCAACGCTCTGCCTCTCCTGCTAGGTGTCCACTGCATAAGTCCCACCCCTCTTCCCTTTCACCCAACAGTCAGGGTTCCCACGGTGACACTGGCTTCTGGTCTGAGCAGAGCCTGCCTCTGGTCCCTGTCCTCCCAACTCCTCTGCCCTCTCTGGACCCTAGTCTGCCCATCACTCTGGTCCACCCAGACGGGGATACCCTGTGCTAGGTCCACCGTGTTGGCTTGTCTGGTGGCTCCCAGCATTTGCCGGGACCTGGGACTTTTCTCCTTCTGCCAGAGCAGTCCTGTAGTTGGGTCTAAGACGTAAGATTATTGTTCAAGACATCATGTTAATTTTTCGAGTCTGCTGTGTACATGGGTTCCCTGGGAGACCCCTCTCCAAATTACACGTTCTTCTCCCCAGTTCCTTCCCACTGAGCATGAATTTCCCATTCCTGGATGCTCTGAAGCAATTCTCTCTCATGTTTAAGTGCCGCTCGTCTTTCTCTTTTCCAGCCAGCACATCGGATAACTTTATAAAGCTACATGCCTGCCCCTTGGTTTATCTGCTCTGTTTCAGCCAGCTTTAAATTTGGCTTACCTTCTGGCTCTTCCTTTCTCCACCGGGTAAATGTCTACCCTGTTACCCTTTGATAGAGGAATCAAGCAATGGCCTGGGGGTCGTTTGCCTTCTGGAGCTTGTTTAGTTTGGAAACATTGTTAAGCCCTTGAGGGCAGCTGAGCTGGTCTGGCTGGGCCCCAGAGGAGGCTGGGAAGCCTGAGGTATTTTTTCTCTCCTCTCTCACCTTCCCCTCTTCATCCTTCTCTGGTATGACCACCACCAAATCATTCTCTTGCTTTTGTGATTCTCCCGCTTCCATCTTTGGAGAAACTTCTCCCCATCCCTCTCCACCCGCACCCTGCCAGAGTTATGTTTTCTCACAAGGTATGATTGCTTAAATGAAATACATCCTCGAAGGGGCTTTGTGAGTCAGAAAGCATAGTACCCAATGACTTGTAAGTGCTGCCACAAGACTCCATGGACAGAAGGGACAGCTCTTCAGCGCTGGGGCAGCATTTCTCCTGGGCACTCAACTCTTTGACTTTTCTGCAGACCACCACCTCCACCAAAAACTCCACTTTTGCCCCCACACAGCTGTGAGCAGGAGCCTGCTTGCCTCTCTCTCTGTGTATGCCTCACTCCTCTCCCCGGCAGAGCCACACACACAGGGCTTAATTTCTTGGAGGACTACAGTGTGTTAAGCATGAGACGGGCTTCTGCCACCTGCTCCAAGAATTTCCTCAGAGCTTCGTGGCCAGGCAGTCTTTGCCTCTCCATTAATACTGGTCACGATACAGAGCTCACTGCTTCAGGAAGGAGGCTTAGTGGTCAAGAATATGTGTGTTGGGGGTCACACAAATCCACCATCGACTGGTTGCGTCACCGCAGGCATGTCTGCTCAACCTCTCTAAGCCTCCTTTTTCTTTTGGTTAAAATGACAATGAAGTAAGCACCTTGGCCAGGAGGTTGTGAAAAGTCCGGGAAAGTGCTTATCACAGGACCTGATCCTTTGTAGGTGCTCAGTAAGTGTTATTGTTTTATTATTATCTCACAAGGCAGCCTTTGTTTTAAACCGAAATTGGCCTCCAATAAATTGAAGAGGGCCTGGTTCTGCAGTCCAGGGCTGCATAAAAACTCCCTAATCCTCCTTGCACAAGACAAGCCTTCAAATGTTTGAAGACAGCTTTCATATCCCTTCTAAATCTTCTCTTCTCCAATTTAAACGTCCCGAGTTTCATCACCTCTTTCCCATATTTTTCATGGTTTCCAGGCCTTTGGCATCTAGGTCAGTGTCCTTTATACACACTTGTCAATGCCTTTCCAAAAATATAGAGGACGGAAGTGAAGGTAAGACTGAATTTGGTCCGACCTGCCCAGAGTACCATGGGGCGTTGGCCTTGATCCGGATACCATAAACAGCCCAGGGTTTCCGTGTGTGTGCTGGTGGGTCTGCTTGTTGTTTGACTTTGTGGCCTGTGACCAACTAAAACCTCCTACCTGATTTTTACATTAACATCTCAAACTTGATATCATACTCATCATCATTGCCAAATTAATCTTTTAAACTAATACAGATTGATTTGCATCTGTTCAATTGCATTGCATTTGATTTCAGCCACACTATAGGTTGAGATCTGTTTTTAATTACATTACTTGAGTAGATAATGCACTATCATGCTCAGAAATCAAAAAACGTAACAGGGTAAGGGAAAAGTTCCCATACCACACTTGTTCCTCATCTGCCCAGTCAACCTTCCCTCCACATAAGTAATGACCATGTTGTTCTTAGTTTCTCATGTATCCTTCCGGGGCTTCCTTATGCAGCCATAAGCAAGTATCAATATTCGTTCTTATATTTGACTCACTTTTTACACAAATGTGAATGTGCAGTGCACACTGATCTGAAGTTTGTTTTCTTCACGAACAACGTCTGGAATCCCTGTGAATCTTCAGTGTTCAGTCTGACATACTTTCATGTCTACCAGTCTCGTAACATTTATACGTATGATAAGCATGCCATCATCGTCTTTATTCGAGTTGTTGATAAGAGTTGTGTTCGCAGATCCTGGAGGTTTATGACCGTGGACGTGCCCAGGCTGATGCCCATCATAAATCAGCACCCGATGCAGTGTCCTGCTGGTTACTGGGACAACTAAGTAGGCTCATTCTCAGCCCACCTTCCTCCTCCTTAGTCACAAGGGTAATGTCAAATCCAAAGCTATCGAATATCTCACTACAGACCTAGGTGTAGAGAAGCTTCCTGTTTATCAGACTAGAACAGTGGTTCTCAACTACAGAAGATTTTTACCATAGGGGACATTTGGCTATGTCTGGAGTGACTTTTGGTTGTCACACATGACTGGGTGGGGAGATGCGACTGGCATCTAGTGGGTAGAGGCCAGGGTGCTGCTGAACATTTCAGAATGCACAGGACTGTCCCCATCCCCACACTCACCCCCAACAAAGAATTATCAGGCCCAATGTCAATAGTGCCAAGATTGAGCAACCCTGCTTTAGAAACTTACCAATTTTTTTTTAAGTTAAAAGATTAATTTGGTGTCATCTAGTCTTAATGAATCCATGCTGGTTCCAAAAACTTTTCAGGCTGGGCACGGTGGCTCACGCCTGTAATCCTAGCACTTTGGGAGGCCAAGGCAGGTGGATCACGAGGAGTTCAATATCAGCCTGGCCAAGATGGTGAAACCCCGCGTCTACTAAAAATACAAAAATTAGCCGGGCATGGTGACGGGCGCCTGTAATCCTAGCTACTCGGGAGGCTGAGGCAAGAGAATCACTCGAACCCGGGAGGCAGAGGTTGCAGTGAGCCAAGATCACGCCATTGCACTCCAGCCTGAATGACAGAGTTAGACCCTATCTAAAAAAAAACCTTTCAAAAGTTATATTACATACAATTCTTTTTCGGCAAGAGAAAAATCTCTGATGGAATGAAAATATCCTTTGATTGAATTAAAACTCTCCAGTGTCATGAGGAGAGTCCTCAGATTGGGAGGACTGCTTCTCTCATGGGAATACATTTGTCCAAGGGTGCCCTGCTCCATGGAGGTCTCTCAGGGTGGCCTCTTCTCTAGCGCTTTCTCTCCTGTTTCCTAGGACTGCTCACAGCCCTGGCAGGGACTTCGGGTCTGGCTCCTCTCCCTCCGTTGTCTCCCACCCCAGTCAGGAATGGCACAGAACCTACAGAAAGTTAGGACGTCCTGGGGAGACGTCAGTAACAAGGGAACCAGCGCAGCAGGGCAGCTCTCCTTCCCTCTCTCAATGATGTGGTCATTTCTCACTTAGGGAGGAATCAGTGCCCCTAGTGTAACATCTGAAACACCTTGGCAAATGTAGGAAAAAACACTCCCACCAGCACCTGTTTAGAAGACTGAGTCCAAGAGAATTGAGTTGAAACTTTAAAGAAGGATCTCTTGGTGTTCACAGAGCCCAGAGCCCCAGGATCCCCAAGGAGACTATAGTGGCCGATGAATACTCCCAGCCAGAAATGGCCCATCTCCGTATTCACTGACCTCCTACTCTACCCAAGATGCTATGAGCGTCTTATTCATTCCGGGACAAATAAAGCATGGACCCACCTGTTGAAGAGCCTACAAGAGGCAGCCTGTATAATGGGAAAAGCATGACCTTGAGACAGATCTGCATCGGAATCCCATGGAGACGGTGAGGCAGCATTAACCAGATAATACTTAATGCCTCAAAGAATTAGTTTCTCACCTTTAAGAATGGAGAAAGCAATACCCACCTCGGAGTTGGGGGGGAAAATCAGCATCTGCAATGTCTTGCACATGTAGTAAGTCGATATTGCAGCTATTATTGGGTACTTTCATATCCTAACACCAATATCAGACATGCAGAATCTGATAAGCACTGAATAAAGGCTCAAACAAAGGACTGTGGATGCATAAAGGGAGAGTCATTGACGTGGTTGAAAGTATTTTGAAGAATGCTGGATTTGGGGCTGTCAGGAGACCTGGCCTTGAATCTCTCCTCTGTCACTCAGTAGCTGTGTAAACACAGATACTTAGCTTCGTTTCTCTAAGCCTCTGTTTTTTTATCTATCAAATGGAGATAATAAGACCTATCTAAATGGCAGTGAATATTAAATGCTTATTGAGTCCATGGTTGAATTCCAGCCAGGGAGGCTTCTTTAAATAGGTGGCATTTGAGCTGAGCCCTGAAGAATGAGGAGGATGTTCATAAGGGCAAAAGGGAAAGAGGAGACGGTGAGATAAGAGCTGAGCAAAGCAGGGAATGATGAATGTTTGTGTAATTCTCCAGGAAGTTAAGAGTGTAAGCTTGTGTATCAGACAGATCTTGGTTATCTAACGTCTCTAAGCCTCCGTTTCTTCATTTGTAGAAAGGAACCTACAAGGTGGATGTGAGTATTCAGTGAAGTCACAGATGAAAGCATTGGCTCAGTGCCTGGCACGTGGCAAGTGCTTAGAGGACAATCACTGTTATGCTCACGGGAGTTGGGGCTGGAAGGTTCAGATGGACCAGTTGTCAAGGGCCCCGTCTGCCAGGCCAAGGAGGTGGCCAGTTATTTGGGCAATGGGAAGCTATCATTACTATCTTTTGAGAAAAATGACTTGATTCAAACGGTTTTAGGCTAACTCTTGGCAACAGTGGTGGGTAGGCTCTCAAGGAGGGCGCCTGGAACGAGGAAGACAAGTTGGCGCAGAAAACGGAACCACAGTTTAGTTTTTACTATGTATTTGCTCTGTACTCTGAGCAAGCCACAGAGATTCAGCAAGGCCCCAGGCTCACAGCTGGGCTGGGCCGAGGCCCTGGGGTGGAAAAAAAGAGTTCCGCCCCTCCCTGCTGGACTCTCTTCTACCACCCTCACCCAGCCTCTCTATGACAGCTGCGGCTCCCACCCCCAGTCCCTGTTTGGAGCAGTGATTAATACAGGTTTAAAATAATCTTTGTCTTCTCCCTTTGTCCGCCCCCAGCACAGCCGCTGCTCTCCTCCCATCCCCCACGCCCTCGCCCCCTGCACTGAGCCGGCCACACCTCAGAAGCCAGCCTCAGCGCACCTCGGGGCCCGGGCCCCAGCCTTCACTCACACCCTGAGACGCTGTCCCACACTCTCACCTTCACACACGCCCCAAAGCAGGAGCAGACAACAGAACTTCCCCTCCAGGCCACTTCTTGGCCTTCAAGTCCCTACAGTGTTCTCTTCCTCACTGGTTTCGGGCCCTGGACGGGGAAGACCAGCAGCAGGTCATCTTTCTGTAACCCCGACCTCAAGAAGTGCCACTGGGCCCTGCTGTACATCCAAACCAAACTCCAGAGGCCCTGCCTCACTCCGGCCTAGTTGGAATCGGTACTCCTAGACTATGAGCAGTGCCCCATACCTCGGTTTCCCCACTGGACCTCTGGCTTCTTTTCCTTCCCGTAGAAAAATGTTTTCACTTTCTCATCAATACTCCTCAGTTGGGACATGGGAGATCACCTCATTAAACAGATAAAGAAAACCAGAGCTCAGAGAGTTTAAGTGGCTTTCCCATGGGTCAGGGCTAGAAACTGGATACAGGGGCTAGCTCCAAAAGCCAGCAGCCAGTCTGTCCTGGAGAGGCCACCCACCTGCCTCCCTCCACAGCTACTGGATCTCCATTCCTATTTCTTCAGTTCTCCAGGGTCCCGTGGCATTCCGTTCCCAGGAATACACCTGATCGTTAACAGGGACCCCTCCCAGCCATGTGACTCTGAGCCAAGCCTGGTTCTTTTGTCTGGCTCCTGCCCTATAGATCTGTTCTCATGTGTGGGAATGGATAAGGCAAAACAGCAGATAATGGATTCAGTGCACATCATTGAAATGTCCAGTTGTGGGGTACTATAGTTTAAAGGGATGCAAAGATATCTAGTCTGCCTTATTTTACAAAGAGGAGAACTGAGGCCCAGAGAGGGGAAGGGAGTGCTCAGAGCACACGTGCAGAATGAACTGACTTCCACGGCCCCGCTCTTTGCCCTGCCTCAGGGGCTGCCCCAGACTCTCTTTAAGTCACGCGAGGTGGAGAGGCTGCTGAGTGACTTCTCCCTCCTAGAGACATTGGAGGTGACGTAGCTCAAAGAGGATTCGTTTTTCCGCACACAGTATCCAGAAGCAACAGGGGTTAGGAAAGAAACAAATGTGTCTGGCAACAGGGGAAGCTGGCTCAGAGTTAAACCTGAGAGACCAGATGAGACAGCAAAGCCCTGTGCGGGCAGCTGCTGGGACCTGTGCCCACCCGGCCTTGGGCAGGTACTCACTTGGCTGCCAGGCTCATGTGCATCTGAAAGCACACAGGCACTTTCTCTCTGCTCTGTCTGGTGGGAGAAAGCCGAGGAGCTCACGCCTGTGCTCAGACAGAGCTGACAAATGCCGAGTTAATCCAGAATTGCTTGCTTGGGATTAAAAAAAGATGGAGATGGGGAAATGTGTTTCTCTGGGTAGGAAAGGGAGACAGGAGTGTGTCTGATGGCCTGGATGGAGTCAAACTAAATATTTAATGTCCTCGACAGAGACCCGGAGTGGGGGCCTTCCCTTTCTCTAAACAGTGACACGCAAGGCTTCCAGGCTGGGAGACAGAGCCAGCAGCTGAGATGGGAGAGCTGCTTCCAGCTGCATCTCACAGGAAAGGCAGGAAACAGAGGAGGTCGTGTTGGGAAGTGTGACAGAGGACATGGGAGCCAAGGGCCAGGGCAGACCAAGGCTAGCGGGCGGAGGGGGCTGGGATGGACCGAGAGCTTCCTTTATTAAAAAAAATAAAAAAATAAAAAACGGTTCATTCTTTACATTTGGAATAAAAGCCTGTTGTAATTACCTAGCAGTGGGAAAGCAATTTCCAAGCAGCTTTATTATTTTGCTCCCCAACCAAACATCCACCAGGGACTCGCAGGAGCGAAGGCACACTGCAGTAACTATGATATTTAAATGTTTCCACGGTAGAAACTTCAATAAGGTTTAAATGAACCATAAGTTGATTTCTCTCTGAATTATTTTTTCCTCCTTTTCCTTTATGACTTAAGACACTGTGGTCCTAAACCATATTTATACGGTACTAGCAAAGAAGTCCCAGTAGGAAACCTCAAACATTTTTTGTTGCCATTCGGAGTGCCTCTCTCCCAATCCCTGTCCTGGAGGAGATGGGCACCTTCCATCCACCTGAGGCATCAGCTGAGTTAGCCTGCATCCCACAGCACCTCACATCCCAAAGGTGCTGTGGGTAGATTTCACCCTGGCTGGCTAAACTCTCCATGGCCCCCCACCGTGTTCTCAGTTGTACCTCCTCCAGTGGCAGCTGTCAGTGAGAGTAGATAGGGCTTCATAATAGAATTTCTAAGTCCTTCAGGACCAAGACTATGTCTCAAGTATCCACTGCTGTTCCTGGCAATGAGTCAGATCTGAAATCAGAACGTTTAGCATCGCCCTGTATTATTATTAGATATATAATTCTTAGAATACTGGCAAGTTCTAGCCGTAGTGGGAGACACAAAGAAGGGTAAACTATTCCACTAACTTAAAGACATCTAGCACATATACTAAGTATATAGTGCTACAGTAAGTCAGCCAATCACTATATATACATATGTAATTTCATTCAATCCTCACAGCAACCCTAGGAGGGGAGCTACCACTAAAATCATCCCATTTTTTCAAATGAGGAAATTAAGTAACTCTCCCAAGCTCTCGTGGGTGGCAAATGTTAGAGCTGGGATTGAACCCAGACACCACCACGGAGTGACCCCCACCCACCACCACACTGCCTCACCAGCCTGTCCTGGATGCACCTACTCAAGTCTGCATTGCAGAAACATTGACTCTCCTCGGAACTGAAGGATTTGAAATTTTCTGGATGAGCCGACATTGGATTAGATAAGTGAGAAGCTCATAGTAGTACCCTCTTTGGAAACCTTGAAGAACTGCAGAGACTACATGTTGGGGGGAACTCCTCCTTCTTGAAGGCAGAGAACTGGCAGAGACAGCCACTGTTTTTCCTCAGACTCTGTTGCATCTAGACACTCAAGTAAGCTGCTCTCTGCAAGGCTGAGATAAAGTATGTTCAACCTTTCACGGCATACGGTTCTTTTCAGCCCCACAGCATGCACAGAGCTGGGAAAGAATGAAGAGCTCTGAGCATGGACTTTAATTTCAAGCTTTGAAAAACAGGCCGTATCTAGGAATATTTGGCCAGAGAAGTGCCTTCATGCTGAGTTTCCTGCTCAAGGCTGCATTTCAGGGGCCATTTGAATTGTCCTTGGAAGCTGAGGGGCAAGAATGTAAACACTTTGACTCAGAACCACTGGTTACATGCAAAAACCCAACCTACCAACCTCCAAGCCAGGTCCCTACCAATGAATATTTATGGTGCTTGTATTAGTCAGGGCTCTCCAGGGAAACAGAACCAATAGGATGTGGAGACAGAGAGAGAGATTTAATATGAGAGTTGGCTCGTGTGATGATGGAGGCTGAGGAGTCTGAAGAGCTGCAGTGGCATTCTGGAGACCCAGGAGAGCGGGTGTGTAGTTCCAGTACAAAATCCAGCAGGCTCAAGACCTAAGGGCTGATGATTCCGTTAGAGTCCGAAGGCCAGGAAAGACTAATATCCCAGCTCAAAGAAGTCAGGAAGGAAGAACTTTCTCTTCTTTGCAGGAGGGTCCATCTTTTTTGTCCTATTCAGGCCTTTAACAGAATGGATGAGGCCTTCCCACGTAAGGGAGGGCCATCTGCTTTACTCAGTCTGCTGATTCAAATGTTAATCTCATCAGGAAACACCCTCACAGACACATCCAGAGTCATACTTGACCAAATACCTGGGTACCCTGTGGCCTTGACCTAGCCAAGGCGACACATAAAATTAATCATCACAGTGCCCTTGCCTGGTGCAGCTAACTCTGCATTCTCTGCTCCTCATTCCTCAACTGCTGTTCCAGGAGGCAGGAGTATAGGGAGAGAGCTTACAGCAACCCCTAAGCTCCACTAATGGAGTCACCCTTTCCCTTGGCCTCCCACATCTGTTGGCTTTGGCAGCTCCAATACTTGACAACGGGGGCACCTCTCTTCACTCTCTACCCCTTATTTTCCTCCCCAGACCCCACCTCACCAGGGGGAATGCAGCAGAGAAGCCAGGGTTGGGAAAAGGGGCCACACATGGGCTCTGTGTCATCTGTAGCCTCAGGCCCCACAGCAGGTGCCCTGGACGGGAGGAGGCTGGGGTGGAAGCAGAGTCCCCATGTCTCCTGTAGTCAGCAGCTGAGCTCGTGCTGACTAGAAGCCCGTGTCTTATTAGGCATAATCAGGCCATATTGTGGCTGGCAGGAGGGAAGTGCGTTTCACACTCTGGGAAATAGGATTCGGCAAAGAGACAGGAAGAGGTTTCACGTACATGCTTCTCTGCCTGTTAGTCTGAAAGTTGTCAGTGGCACCAAGCCAGAGGAAGTAAGTACAGACTTCCTATTCCACGAACCCAGAGGCAAGACAGCACTAGGGCTCTGCTCCGATGGGGGCTTTTGTCCCAGGCACACATCATCCCCCACCTATTAGCTGTGTGACCTTGGGCAAGTTGCTTAACCTTTTGATACCACAACTTCCTCATTTGGAAAAATGGGAATAATAACACACCAACTCCACGGGGTGGTTCTTGTGATGATTAGATGAGTTAATATATACAAATTGCACATAGTAGGGCCCCAGTAAACATTGGCCATTATTCTTGCCCATCAGCCTTCTCCTTTGACTTCTTGAGATGTGATGATTTGGTTTTCTGCTAGTGGAATATCCACCACACATTTACAATCCAAGGCTGGCTTCCATTAGCAGCTAAATGATGTGTGCGCTGGGATGAACTTACTTCAAGAGGAAGGTCAAGGACTCTATCCCTCTGCCCCTGTTACATATCAGGAGGCTGTCAACCAACCACCAGGGGCCGGGTAGGTGTGGGAATAATCTGTAAGATCCTCCCTTATGATGCCTCTCTCCCAGCATGGAAAACAGAAGCAATGGCTGTCAGCCCTTGTGGCATGAGATAGAACCCTGTCAGTTCCATCCCCATAATTCCCCTCTCCCTCCACACTCCTCTCTTCCCTGACCTCATAATCTCTCCTTGGCCTTCCTCGCTGGTGATGGCCATGTAGGCAGTGAGTGGTCCCTCTAATCCCCTCCTACAGGCAACTCAAGGTGTCCAGCCCTTGCCTCCCCATCTCCAAGGCCCCCTTCTAGTGTGTGCTCATAGGTGCACATGAACTGAAAAGTGCTGAGGAAACTTCAAGCGTTTTTCGATAGAGCCAGATTTAAGACATAAAGAAACCTCATCCCAACTCCACTGTCCCCTAGCACAGTGCCTGACAGTTCATGGGAGTATTCAGTATGTATTCACTGAAATAAATGAGGGTCTTTTGGCTAAAATTGACCAGGAAACCTCTTTCTCTAGAATAGATGGTATCTCTGAGGCATCAGTTTCTTGAGGACAGAATTCTAATACTTCTTTGCATCCCCCAGAGAATTTAGCACAGAGCCTGACACAAACTAGACACTTTTCTAAACGTGTTTGGATGGCTGAGTGAGTCAATGATGGGGCTCTGGGGCGGGATCCCAGTCAGTCCATCCAGATGTGGAACCATCTTACCATGAGACATAAAGATGTCGAAGGTCCTGGGGGCCAGGCTTGATGCTGGAGGAAGCACAAGGGAACTGATCCCATCATCTTTAAGGGGCTTGTGATGATCTGCCACTTAGGGCAAGAGCCAAAGCTCCAGCCCCTCCTTCTCTCTTAAGCCTATACATTTCCCTTTGCTCCTCTTCCTCCCCTCTTCTCTGCCTTGGGGAGAGCCTGGGCAGAAGACAGAGAACAAAATCTGTCTCTTTCCCTACCCCTATGTTGTCTGAAAATAGTAACTAATTGAAAACTCACTTTTCTTTGGCCTCAGAATAAGTCCCGTGAGTGTTTGGGAGCAGATTGAACTTGCCTGGTTTTATCTTGCTTGGGCTGAACTTAAAATCCAGTCACTGGGCGCCCACTGGCTGAGGTCAGGGTAGGCAGCCGGGAAGCAGCGGTGTCAGATGGGGTGGGGATGCATTGTGGGAATTAAAATTGGTCTGAAGAGGGCCTCGGAGGTCGGTTAGCCACTCACTGGGCGGGGCCAGAACAGCCACCTCGCAGTGCTAAGTTCTTTATAGGCACACGGCAAATGTGCACCACTGAGTCACACTGGGCCTCCCATCACAGGGTGTGTCTTGTATCAATTCCAGACAGTGTTTGGAGTTATAGAATGTAGAGTTTTAAATAGAAAAGGATCGTTTTACAGGTGTGGAAACTGAGGCACAAAGGTGAAGGGACTTGCCCAAATGCATGGCCTACGCTGGGAGAAGGGGAATAGGCAATGGGTTCACTCCAGAGTTTCGGTGGAGTGGGTTTAGCTCATGAGCTAGTGTATAAAAGTGACCTAAGGAGGAAGCGGACATCTGGGGGCTAGCTTCCCTGCCAGCTGAGTAGTGGATTTCCTAAGCCTGTGTGTTTCGGATCTGTGCTGCCTCTTTGGCACCGACACTCTGACCAGAGAAGGCAAACAGCAGACATGCTCATTGGCCCTGTTTCTCTGCTGCCTCCATGCCCATCCATCAGCCACAATTTCATGTTGAATGGAGCTGTGAGGAACTTCAAAGCTGAGATTATTACATTTTGTACATTACACTTCTGCCAGAGAGCTAAAAATACCCTCCTGGTGGTTGCTAAGTGCAGGTCTAATGGTTTTCCTTAGAGGAAAGAATGGAATTCTAGTTTCTCTGAATCTGGAGGCCCCGCGTCCAGGGAAATGAAGACAAAATTATTGGAGATGGTTGTAGAATGTCCCAGGGGGAGGAGAAACGAAGAGAAGCAACACAAGAATTCCTTCTCCCTTGTGTCAGGGAAAATCTCCAGGGACTGGTGTCCTCAGAGGTGCTGGATCCAGGGAGGGAACACGGAGGGGCTGTACCTTTCCCGGAGAACTCCCCGTGATCCTAAGGGCCCCTCCCCTTGGGGACCCGACTTTCTAAACTTTCATTCTTGGAAACCTCACTCTTTGCTTTGCATAGAGATAGTCAGTCCCCAAAGCACCGACAACCTAGTTATTTTAAAAGGAAAATATTGATTTAGGGAAATTAAGGAGGGTCTTCAGGACAACTCACCGCTTTCATCAAGACCTGAAAATAGATCCAGGTTGTCTCCTAGTTGGTAAGTCTCAGACTTACCAAGTATATAGTCATCCCAACAATGCCTGCTTCCCCTCACCTGACACAACCCTCTGACTACAAGCAAAAATATTTGATTTATTATTTAACTGATACATCAAAAATAAAGTCCTGGATCCAATTAGAAGGCTTGATCTCCCCTGAGAGGTTCTCTTGGAGGATTCACGCATTCTTGCCACTGCCATCTCCTAGAACAGCTATAAGTCCCTTCCTTTGAAAAAGCATCCAGCCCCAGGTCCCTGGAGCTAACATGGCCCCTCTGGAACCGAAGTGTCTCCTTGGGACATTTGATTCATTAGTTGGAGGCTGTTGCCAAGGTTTCATCCTCCTGACTACCTAGGGCATTGAATTCATGTGAATTTGCCTTCCCTAGTGCAGGCTGATCAGTGGCCCTGGAGGTAAGTGAGGAGTTGGTTGGGTTGCAGGGGAAGCTAGCCTGGAGTGAGATGTTTGAAGCAGTGTTTCAGCAGATCCACAAAGGAGAGGCTCTGGGGTCTAGTTAGACATTGTTCGTACCCACGTGGCTGTCAGTGGGTGCCAGGCTGAGAGCTGTGTACTCAGCAGAAGAAAAGGCATGTATGTCATTGTTGGCAGGTGAGGGGGTTGGTCTTCTCTTGCTTATTTTGTTCAGGGGAGCATTGACGAGTTCACCTCCTTGCTCAGGCAATGATCACAAACACAGAGTTCATCTCAGACGATTTCCTTGGAAAGAAAGAAAAGTAGGAAAACAAATCTTTATGAGTAAGAAGTATAAGATTGCACTTGACTCACTACACTTGGTCCCACAGTTCTTTCTCCTGTCACCAAAAATCAATCCTGCCCTCCTGAGATGGAGAACTGTCCTCTCAGTAGACCACAGGCACTTTAAAGAACAGACAAAAGGCTCCAAAGGCAATTCCAAACAAAAAAGAAAAGAACTTCTGGAAGTTCTCAAGCAAGGCAGCAACTCAGTCTCAAAGTGTCTATTTTGAAAGAACAGCACATTTGAATGTGTATGTTCTCAGATGTTTGTTAAAACAGCCCCATGGGTTCCAACTCCTCAGCGGTCCATGCAAGAGGGGGAGCAGTAGGGTGATTTGTTTAAAACGATGGAAAATCACAAAGCTCACTGTCATTTGACTTCCGATGTGTAGTGGGATACATAGATATTGTACATATATGACAGCATGCTTGCCTTCCCAATTATGTTTTGCTTCAACCAGTATGGAAATGAGACACCCGTCTGTGAGTGCACAGCAATTAATAGCTGGGTCAGGCTGCTTGGAAGCTTTCTGAGTATGTGGAGCAATAGGTAAAACCTCACAGGATTTAACATTTCTACAGATGACTTGCCCAGTAATCCACCTGGGTATAATCAAGTGTTGGCTGCAATCAGATTCATCAGTAGCCCAAAAATTAAACCTACCTCCATCCCCAACCCCATCCAGTCATTCTCCGTTCTCCCCTGCTTGTGCCAGATATTTTAGGAATCTTGAGTACCACAGGCTGCCAAGCAGACAGCTCTGCATCAGTGGCAAGGGGCTAATCCATATTTGCATATTAACCATACTTCCCAGTGAATGTCAATAACTTGGAAATGAGCATTTAGCAGCTGGGAAGGAGAAGACATGTTAAGTGCTCAGAACAAATCTATAATAAGCACCTGGTTGAGAGAGACCGTCTCTAGCCAAATGCCCAGTGCCTGATTGGGGCCCTGGGCTAGGTCTGCAGCTGCACATTATCAGACACTTAGCCTGTCTTCCCAGGTGGAGTGAGCAGCATTTCTGGCCCAAAAGAGCACACTCTTATTTATAAAGTGGAGTTCCTAAGCCAGACTTCTGCCCACAGTCCTTTTCACCCCAAGTGGGGCTACTAGTGTAAGACTCTCTCCTCCAGAAGATTTTACCCTGTAATTCCCACCACCTGTCATGCCAGAGATGCCTCCATACCACATGTCACACCATTACATGCCTTGTTAATATGCTGCTAGGCAAGCAGTCCTAAGGAGAGCAGCTGCCACCTCTGTCCTGGCTAGATTTGAGTCTCCTTGAGGGCAGGGTCTCTTCTTGTCTGAAATGCTTCATCCTTTGTATCACCACCCTCCACACACAAAGCACCCAGGCGGTGATACCACACAAGGGGACAGTGTCAGGTGGGTGGCCCAGGCCAAGACTAGACCAGCATTCTCACCTGAAGCTTCTTGGGACACTGGGAACAAAAGAGGCATTAGCCAGAGGCCCTGGGGAAACTGATCTTTAGACCCTAGGAAGCCCAGGCATAGCTTCAAGTCAAAGGATCAGAGGCAAAAATAAAGTCCAGATTGCAAAACCAAGGGTTGAAGTTGAGAAGAGATGGCATCAGAGTGAGAGCAATGCCTAACATTGCACCTGGCCCAGAGTGAGTGTCCAGCCTGCATTTGTTGAATGAATGAAGAGTGCTCCCTAAAGCCACGGAGACATCTGCCTTTGTAAAAGTGATGAGTGTTCTCACTGGGCACATGGGAGTGGACAGGCCAAGCTAAAGGGCCTGAAGTGGAATTGATCATAATTTTTTCTCTTGTGGTCGCTTTTCCAGGACTCCCAGCTCAAACCTCTATAAATATGTTGTTCATTTATTGTCTGGCACTAAGATTCTTGATTTCCCCTTTTCTCTGTCACTTTCTTTAGCTCACCCTAAAAGTTTGCTCTCCTACCATAAAAAAACACTCCCCCTCCCCCCCCAAAAAAAGCAGCAGCAGTATCCCTACAGCCTCCTCATGTATCTGACCCTAATGCTTCTGTCCATGACTTTATGAGAATCTTCTACACCAGCATTTCCCAAAGTGTGCCTTGTAGAACATTGCTCCATAGAATGTTAACGATAAAAAGGTTCACAGGTCAAATAAATTTAGAAAATTTTGGATTTATCCAAATTAAACAAGGTTCTTCAGTGTAGGGCTTCTCTGTCTTTAAAGATACTAATAATGTGCATTCCTGGAAAGGAAATGCCAAATTTACTTAACCTCAGAGCCCTTTTCTGTGGTGCTCCTGCTTCTTGCAGGACTAGGGGTTTGCCGAGCACACTTTCGGAATCTATAGTCTTGTCTTTTCTTTGGTGGCCCATCCTCTGTCCTCTTACCCTAAAATGGGGATAATAATAGTGCCCACCTCAAAGGGTTATTGTGAAGATCAAATGAATTAGTACATATGAAGTGTTTACCATGTGCCTTGCACTTAGTATGCATCAGATATAAGGTTTTATTTTTGTTATCTTTGTTACTATTATTTCTGGCTCTGTTTAATCTACCTCTAGCCTTCACTGCTTTATGGAACTTACTCTTGACAGTACTGAGCATTTCTCAGGCCCCACATCAGTGGCCTTTCCTTGCTCCTGGTCTCGTTGGCCCCTGCGGCATTTGATGCTCAGTTCTCCCCACTTCCTAACACTTTGCCGTTCTCTTCTTGAACTTCTCTCCACCTGCTCTCTCCTGATGTCTTCCTGCCATTCTGGTCATTTCTCCTTTTGTTCCTCCTTTCCTCCACCTTATAAGTTTAGGTTTTATCCAAGGATCATCCTTGACTCTTTTTTGCTCCTTCTCGACACTCTCTCCTTTGGAAACCACATCCAATTTCAAAGCTTCATCTGCTAACCTTGATGAAGGCAGGTGGTGCCCAAATTAACTTCCCATCCCTAACCTCTCTCCTGAACGCCAGACTGTCTTTCTTTTCTATCTTTGTGTCTCCACCTTTATCCCTTCCAATCCGTTAAACTGATCCGTATAGTGTCCATGTAGTGACAATCCATGTAGCTGTCATGACAGTCCGGGTAGTGCCCATGTAGTTAAACAATCCATGCAGTGTTCATTGAGTTTATAGCTTTACCCCTTTAACTTTGTTCCTTCTTTCATGCTCCCTATTTCTCTTAGTGACGCCACTGTCCTTCCTGCCACCCAAGCTGACTCTCCCTACCTCTCACTATGTTCTACCAATTGTATTACCATCTGGCTCGTAACTCCATTTCATTGTCTGTGTTTTCTCTGCCTCATCCATGATTCACTCCTTCATCATTCCTTCATCGCCTTGATCATCATAACAGCTTCTTAACCTGATGTTCCTACCACGTTCATTTCTCACTGTGCTTCTAGAATACCCTCAAAAAACAATCACTGTTTCATATCCTGCTCGAAAACCTTCAGTTACTCTCTACTTACAGAACCAAGTTGCAACTCAAGGCCATTCACAGCATAGTCTCAGCTATCTTTCTGACCTTACCTCCCATTCCTTCTCTTCACAAACCCTTCACTACAACCCTCTGATATCTCAATGTGCCCCACATATACCCCATTTCAATTGCTGCTTTCTCCATGAAGTCACAGAGTTGATCCAGCTAGAGGCTGCTCTTTCCTCTTCAGATCTCCCACTGCACCCGCAGATGAGTATGTCTCTTTGTGACATCCCCCCACTGTGGGGATGTTATATTCCTGTTATATATGTTATATTCCCTACTGCTATGTCCCTGTTATATCCCTGCTGAGGGGATGTTATATTCCTTCAGGACAGGATCTATGTCTGACTATCTCTGTCTTCCATCCCACATATGCTTGGCATATTTGCATACAGGATAGTACCTCAGTAGATGTTTGTTAGATTGGATGGATGGATAGGTGATTGTATGGAGGTACCTCTTTCTTCTCTTTGTGTCTTTTTTTCTTTCACTGAGTGCAATCCCACGTACAGTCGTCAAGAAGAGACCAGGTAGCATCATACTCATTGGCTTATACAGCTGCTACTCCAGATCTTAGACTTGATGCTCTCTCTGCACAGATCAAAGCTCTCTTAACAAGGCACCCTAGCTGATAGCTCTCCAAGCAGTGCCCTCCTTGGATCCCTGATGCTCTTATCCTCAAAATGGCACTGGCATCAGCTGACCCTCTAATTAAAGCCATAAGCCTTTGTTATTCCCAGTAATTTCCTTCAGTGTCAAAGTGATCATCTGTCCTCTTCGTTCAGGCTCAATCTGCTTCTGTGACAGATTGACTCTGGTGTCCAGCATCAGAATGAGAAGTCCCCGCCTCCCTATCTTCTGCATTGCTATCGCCCTCTAATGCCTGCTATTAGCAAAGCCTGATACAAAGCCAGTTATCGAAGGAATCCACAGAGTTCCAGCTCAGAACAGAGAATATAGTTGGAGCTGTGGCAGTAGGCAAGTAACTGGCACCATCATTTGCTGGATCTGTAAGCTTGGGCGAGTTCCTTATCTTCTCTGTGCTTCAGTTTTTTCATCTTTAAAATAGGAGTAACAATTATGCCTAGTTCATAGGGTCATTTTGAGGCTTAAATGAGCTAATGCATGGAAAGTACTTAGCACAGGGCTTGATACAAGCAAGTGCTCAACAAATTTTACCTGTTTTCAGTCTGCCAGTAGGTATCTCAATTAATCTCTTTGCTTCCCATTCCACTCCCTCAAATAACATACATACTATAGTTGTCACTGATATTTATTTGATATAAACGCTTTATATCAGTGCGTGACGTGTGTGTGTATGTGTGTGTGTGTGTGTGTTCTTTCTTTTGGAAAACAGCTTCACACACACAGAGTACAGACTTAACCAGATATGCATCCCAAACCTAGATCTACCACTTACTGGCTGCATGTTATTCTTCACGGTAAAGGCCCACGGTGGGCCAGGCGCGGGGGCTCACGCCTGTAATCCCAGCACTTTGGGAGGCCAAGGCGGGCAGATCATGAGGTCAAGAGATCGAGACCATCCTGGCCAAGATGGTGAAACCCCGTCTCTACTAAAACTACAAAAATTAGCTGGACGTGGTGGTGCGTGCCTGTAGTCCCAGCTACTCAGGAGGCTGAGGCTTGAACCCAGGAGGTGGAAGTTGCAGCCAGCCAAGATCACACCACTGCCCTCCAGCCTGGCAACAGAGCAAGACTCCATCCAAAAAAAAAAAAACCATGGTCTGCTGGGAAATTGTAAATGTTTATTTGTGAGAAGTTAATTCAGTGTCTTTACAAATCCCTTCCTCATCTGTAGAGGCAGGCCAATGATACGCCTTGCAGTGTTATTACATGAGGTGATGCACCTGGGACTGACCAGCACAGGGTCTGGCAATGAGGGAACGTGCACTATGCTTCACTTCTCTTCCTTCCCAACTGAGCACATAGGGCAGTGGGTAGCCTGGAGTTTTGAATACCCTGTGATTGTCCCTATCCATTGTCCAGTTAGGCCAATCCCTGGGAGACTATGTGGGCCAGTATATGCAATGTGGCCATAACCCAACTCATTCAAGACCCCATAGTGGCACTGGGGATGGAAGAAGGTGAAGTGATGCTGTGACACAGAGTTCAGGTTGATGGACAACTTTGGAATGAAGGTGAGGAGGAAGCTCACATCTAGGATTCCTGGGGGTCCTAGAGGTGGCAGGAGGAGTCTCCAGGAGCTCTGTGTCTGTCTGATAATTCTAACAGCTTGTATAGCTCTGTCTCATGAGCTCATTTTTTAAAAGGTCTGAAATCTATGAAGCAGACTTTTTAAGACGAAACATTATAATAAGGGGAAGGAAAAAGAGAAAGAAGGGTTCTGATTTTAGACAAGTACTGCTGGTATCTCTGCAGTGAGAGGACCCATGGGCAGGACGGGCAGCCTGTGGAAGGAAGTATGGCACAGAGCTTAAGGGGACAGAACTTGGAGTCAAGGAATCCCAGGCTCAAATCCTGACTCATCATCTACTATTTGTATGATTCTGGGATAAAATCAGATAAGTTAGCCTAGGCAACGTAATGAGACCCCATCTCTACCAAAAATAAAAAGTTAACTGGATGTGGTGGCACATGCCCGTAATCCCAGCTACTCAGGAGACTGAGAGGGCTAAGATGGGAGGATCACTTGAGCCCAGGAATTCAAGGTTGCAGTGAGCCATGATTATGCCAGTGCACTCCAGCCAGGGGGACAGAGCAAGACCCTGTCTCAGAAAAAAGAAACAGTGAAATTCCCAGGCTTTGGTCTCTTCATGTAAAATACAGATGATAATTTAAGGTGCTGCTGTGGAGTTTAAATAAACTATATGCATAAAGCAGTTTAGCAGATTGTTAGCATATAGTAAATGCTTAACGAATGGTAGCTATTATTATTGTCAGCTGCTTACAGTAATACAGTAGTCCCCACCACGTCCATAGAGGATGCATTCCAAGATCCCCAGAGGACCTCTGAGAACGCGGATAGTACTGAACCCTGCATATACTATAGTTTTCCTATGCATACATGCCTACGATAAATTTTAATTTATAAGCTAGGCACCGTAGTCTTGCATTTGGGGGCCATTATTAAGTAAAATAAGAGCTGCTTGAACACAAGCTCTGGGAAACACAGCAGTTATCTGCTAACCAGATGGTGATTAAACAACTAACTAACCGGCAGGTAGCATGGACAGCAGATATGCTGGAGGAAGGTTCTCGTCCTGGGCAGAATAAAGGCAGACAGCATGAGCAGGACAGCATGAGGTCTCATCACACCACTCAGAGCAGCCCATGACTTAAAACTTACGGATTGTTTATTTCTGGATTTTTTCATTTAATATTTTCAGACTGTGGTTGACCACAAGTAACTGAAACCGCGGATAAGCAGGGACTACTGTAATAGCAACCACTTATTACATTCAGTTTGCCAGGCACTCTGCTAAGTGCCTTATGGGCCTCTTTGGTTGAAAGAGGTAGATGTTAGAATTAACATGAGGTAGATGTTAGAATTATTCCCATCTGACCAATGAGGCTCTGTGGCTTAGAGCAGCTTCCTCCGACTCACCCAGTTTGTGTATGCTAGAGCCAGAATTGGAAGCCAGGTCTGTCCGCCCCCATTGCCTGTGCTCTTACCTATGAAGACACTATGTCTTATACATTGCTAGGATTTTCACTGTGCTCAGAGGGGTTTCTTCCAAGTTCCTTCCAAATAATCAAGAATTCTCTTCTTCACCTCTATCCTTGGAAAATCTGTAGAGTTTTTAAAGCTTCTCCCACTTAGATGTGCATACTACCGTAGGAAAGAGGGAAGGAAGACTCACAAATCAACATTTTAGCAAGAACTGCTCCCCAATGTGACCAAAAGAGCCCCTGTTGAGAGCACAGACCCCAGCCTTCCAAACCCCACTGCATGGAAATACAAGTGTTCCTGTAGGGGAAAAGGATGCTCTAAAAGGATCCTAAGGCAGGTTTCCCTTCCAAAGTCAGTCTCACCCTAGTTATAACCCAGGATTGGGGTGCACTGCATATTCAGAAAATACCTAAAACATGTTGAGTATAGAAATCAATCCAAGAGAGATTCCTGTTTTCAGTAAACCCTGATGCAAGCCCCTCAGCTTCTAAAGGGGCTTGGTTTCATGCATTTGGATCAACAAACACACATTGAGCACCTACCTGATGCCAGGCATCAGGCATGCCAAGCTACCTAATAGGCCTCAACTCACTGGATTTTTTGCCCTAGGATGTCCCTAGAAAGTGAAGGACAAGAGTTTATATGGTGTGACCATTAATTAAGAGCTTCCTGTGGGCTGGGCGTTGTTCAAAGCACATTTTACTGGTATCAATTCATTAGCAACTATTGTTATCCCCTTTCTGCAGATGAAGGAACAGAGCCCCAGAGAAGTTAGATAACTTACCCAAGATCACAGAGGTGACTAACTGGCAGAGCTAGGAGTTAAAAGCAATAAAAATATTTTTATTAGCCCACATAGGATTTTTTTCATTATGTGCATTTCAAAGATTGCAGTGCCCTTCAAAGGGCTTCCTTGGGAAGCTGCATATTTAATCCAATGGTGCTGGCACTGCTGATTAGTTGTAGAATGTCCCTCTAGAAATTGCCATTAGACCTGATTTAGACATCAAAGAGGAAAGTCAGCTTTAATACATTACAGACATACTTTGTTTTGTTTTTCTCAGAGTTGGGGGTCTCACTATGTTGTCCAGATTGGTCTCAAACTCCTGATCTCGAGTGATCCTACTGCCTCAGCCTCCTGGCTAACCAGGACTACACGTCACACCTTGTTTGTGACCCACCTTGTGTGTGTGTGTGTGTGTGTGTGTTTAAAGAAACAAACAGGTCAGGTACAGTGCTCATGCCTATAATCCCAGCAATTTGGGAGGCCAAGGCTGGTAGATTCCTTGGGCTCAGTAGTTCAAGACCAGAATGGGCAACATGGCAAAACCCTGTCTCTACAAAAAATACAAAAATTGACCGGGCATGGAAGTGTGCGTCTATGGTCCAAGTTGCTCAGAAGACTGAGATGGGAGGTTGGCTTGAGCCTGGGAGGTCAAGGTTGCAGTGAACCCAGATTGCCTCACTGTACTCCATCCAGCCTTGGCAACAGAGCCAAATCTTGTCTCAAGAAAGAAAGAAAGAAAGAGAAAAAGAGAGAAAGAGAGAGAGAGAAAAAGAAAGAACAAAGAAAGAAAGAAAGAAAGAGAAGAAGAAAACAGAAAAGAAAGAAGGAAAAAGAAAGAATGAAAGAAAAAAGAAAGAGAAAGAAAGCTAGAAAAATAATGAACCTAAAACTTCTCTTAAAAAATAATCTACTAAAAATTAAAACCAAAAAATAAAATTGTGAAAAATATTTTATTTAAAAATTAATCTGCACCCATAAAAAAATTTTCTCAATTGAAAGCATAAATGTATTTGGCCAGGCATGGTGGCTCACACCGGTAATCCCAGCAATTTGGGAAGCCAAGGTGGGCAGACCACTTGAGCCCAGGAGTTCAAGAGCAACCTAGGCAACATGAAGAAACCCCATCTCTTCAAAAAAATACAGAAATTACCTGGGCGTGATGGCACATGCCTGTAGTCTCAGCTACTCAGAAGGCTGAGGCAGGTGGATCCATTGAACCCAGGAGGTAGAGACTACAGTGAGCCATGATCACACCACTGCACTCTAGCCTGGGCAACAGAGTAAGAACTTGTCACAAAAATAAATAAATGAAACATAAATGTCTTTAAGAAACACTCACAAAAAAAATCCAAAGCTGTTTTGAACAGTAGCAACATAACTGGAATGGGTTGGAGTTGCTAGAATCTCTATGATGAAGCATTCCCTTTCAGAGACATCATTTCTGTGTTTTTTGAAGATAATAATTTACAGCAACACAAAAAACTTCCCAGGATCTTGACCCCTATTAGCACATACAGGCCATATTCTGGTGGGACAGTCCCTGACGAGATCCACTGTGATGAGTGCTGGCTCACTCCCTCTGTAGCCCTGACCCTTTTGGGAATCATTTAAATGCAACCAGCAACCAGCTCTCTCCTCTTATCCCTACCTTTTGGTAAAGGTCCTCAAAAAGTAAAGTGATTTATCAGTGCCTAAGTCCTACTATCGTTTTCTTTTTTTTTTTTTTTTTTTTTTTTCCTTTTTTTCTCTTTACCCAAGAGGTGCTGAAGGAATGTAGTTTGGCTTCAATAACTGAAGGCAAGCTCTGCGGCCATTCTGTGAACTACTGTGTTAGGAAGTTATCGTGTGATTAAATAAGACTATGTATGAAAGCAAGCAGCAGTATATCTGGCATGCAGTGGCTATTCAATAAGTATTAATAATAAGGAACTTGGTGAATATAATAGCTTAAAGTCACAGTATGGCTCGCCCACCTCTCCTTGATAGTGAGGCCTTAGCATTCAGCACCATGGCCAAGGACACCTTCAGGCCAGGATGAAGATTGGGTTGTCGAACATCCGGCTGTTCCCAGAACGTGCCTGCTGCCCACCCCTCCATGCCCATATCTGTTTCCCGTTTCTTGTGTCTTGCTTGTACCTCCTCGTAGGTGAGCATTCTCTCTGTTGCTCTCTGACCATATTTGTCTCCTTCTATGTCTTTCTCTCCCTTCTCTTCTCCCCAACCCTAACACACACACACACACACACACACACACACACACACAGACACACAACATACACACTGTTCTCTTACTCCTTGGGAAATCTGTCCTTTCCTCCTGCTGTGCCCATCTATGAGGCCAGGGCTGGGGTCTGAAGTGAGGCCATCTGAAGGGCATAGTTTGGGAAACTGCTTGACTTTGCTGAGTCTGGAGTTCCTCCTGAGATGCCTTCTGTGGTCTCAGGAGCTGTCCTTAGTGGAGCAAAAGTGCAGCAGCAGCAAGGGATGATTGGGGTCTGGAGCAGATGGGGACATTCAGGCAAATATTTTCAAGCTACATGAAAGAAAGGCTGCAAGCAAGGAAGTCCTTTGTTTGCTCATCTGTGTTAATGGCACTTCGGTCCTTAAAAAGCCAGATAACTGGAACTCAGCATAATTATCGAGATTTACATTTTACTGAAATACAAAAAGAGAGAAAGAGAGAAATGAATGAATTTGCAAGTTGTTCACATCAAAGAGGTTCTTACAGAAGGGAAATTCTTACCTGAGGTTTCCCTGGGAACCCTCCCCTAGAGCTGAATGCTGAGGCTGCCCCACCAACAGCAATCTTGGGAGCACCCTCTGCTGTTCCCCCAGAGCTGGTTCTTGGAGCCTGATGAATGTGCTGTTTCCCAGCTCTTATCAGTGGGTGCCATGTGGGACTGAGAGAAGAATGTGTGTCCTTCTCTTCTTCCCCATCCTGCCTTCCACACGCCCACCCCTCCAACACATCTAGCCCCACACCAGCCACCCTCGATATGACCAAAATGGAAATTGTGATCATTATGTAAACCCCTGCTCCTCCTCCTCTGCTCCCCATATCAAAGCTGCCCCCATTTATCTCATCACCCAAGGCAGGCTCCCAGTCAGCCCAGACTCCATTCTTTCCTCCCCACTTCACTCCTCATTTCAATCATCATCAAGTCTATCCACCCTACTTCCTCAGTATCTCTCAGACCAGTCTCCCACTTCGTATTCCCACTGCTACTTTTTAGTTAACACCCCTCATCTTTTCTCCCCTGGATTACTCAGCTGTCTTTCAGCTGGTCTCCCTGCATCCTGCTGCATTCACCTTCTAGTCCAACCTCTGTTTTTTAAATTTCTAAAACACAATTTAATTCTGTTACTATCCTGCTTAAAATCCTCTAAGTGCCTCCCCATTGCATGCAGGATCAAGTTTAAACTCTTCATCATGAGCCACCAGCCTCCCTGAGTCCCCTGTGACCTCCTGCCTCTCCAACTTCATCGCCCTCTGATTGCCCTTGCAACTCTGCCAGAGCAAATCAGTGACTATTTTCAAAAGCACAATGCTATTGAATGCCTCTGTGTGTTTGCATGTGATGTTACTTGGAATACCTTTTCTCCCTTGTCCTCCCAAGAGACTCCCATTCATTCTTCAAGACTCAGATTAAGCGTCTCTTCCTTGGTGAAGGCTTCCTGCTTCCCATAACTTTCCTTTGCAACCCCACCTTAATGATTGATTTAAATTTTCATCTCTACCATGGAAAACATAAGCTGGTTTTTCTTTCCTGGATAGTCCGTGTCTGACATATGGTTGGTGAAAAAGAAATATTTGATGAAAGAATAAACTTGTAATTAGGCAGACTGGGTGACTTTGAACATGTCACACAACCTTTCTGAGACTTAATTTATTTGTCTAAAAATCAGGATAATAATGCCTGCCTTATAGGTTTGTTGCATAGATTTAATGAAATAAAATACATGAGGCACCTAGCCCTGCCCAGCCCATTGTAACAATTCAATGAGTATATCTTCCTTGTCTTTTCTCTTTCTTCTTGTTGCTATAATTAGCCCACTTTCTATTCTAATCAAAATGGACAAAGGCAAAAAGAGAAATCTCCAATGTCCAGTGCCAAGGTGCCTAGATGGAAATGGCCACCTACTGCCTATCTGGTAGGAACAAAGTGTCCTCACACCTCAACCTCTTACATCACCCAAGATCCACCAGTCCCTGGTGAGTATTTAGTGAAGGTTAACTAAGGTCCGGCAGCCGTTAGGTGTGCGGACTGATCACATGCCAGACGCTGTTCCAAGTGCTTTACCTATAATGGCTGATTCAGTTTCACAACAACCCTGGGAGAGTAAACTGTTATTGTCCCTACCCTACAGAGGAGGAAACTGAGGTAAGCGAGGCTAAGAGCATACAACTAGTAAGTAGTAGAGTAAGAATTGAATCCGAATAATATTGCATCAGAGCCTACATTTTGAAATCCTACACAGTTCTTTCCTATGCTGATTAAGGATATTGTGAAAACTAATAGCCACAGATCCACAAAAGAGCAGATCCCTGCTTTCTGAGATTTGACAATACAATTTACAGACTCGCCATATTAGAATTGAGGGTATACGCCAGTGGTCCCATTGCTTCCTTTTTTTCATTCCAAAACTTATTCTGCAGTGAAAGGATTGGGGGCATTAGGATTCGGCCCATGGCCATTCACTTTGTTTTTGTAAAGTTCTGTTGAAACACGGCTATGCCCATTTATTTTTGAATGTCTGTGGCTGCCCTTGCTCTACAGCGGCGAGCTAAGTAGTTGTGACAGAGGCCTATGGCCTGCAAGCCTGAAATATTTACTATTTGGCCCTTTTTGGCAAAATTTGCCAACTCCTTCAGCTAATACTGTACTTTCAGCCCATGCCTTCTTGTCAAAGCAGGCTAAGGCCATCTCAATGGCCCCAGATCTCTGTTTGGGCAGAGTCTCCAGGGGCTGCTCCCTCCCCAGCCAGTGCCCTGCACTATAAAATCCCTCATTCCTATAGGCCATAAGAAAATGCATCATCTCCTTCGGGGAGTCTGTTTAGCCCAGGGTAGGAGCAGGCAGCTGCAGTTTGTGAGGTAGTAGCTCTGTGGATGATGTGGGGTTGGATTCCTTCTTCTTGTTTGGGGGTGCCTCACATAACTTGAGCCACAGGAGCCCAAATAAAGTGGCTGAGCAGTACAGTCAAGACAAATTTCCTGACCCCACAGAGGCTGCTGGAGGCGGTCCACTGATGGATGGCAGGAGGAAAAATTTCTCAGTTGCCGTCTAATCTGTGCCTGGGAAATAAATTGCTCTTGTCATTGGTGTCTGCCCCGGCCCTGCAGGCCCCTCTTCCCTGCAGAGCCCTCCCTGTATCTCTACCCCTGCTCGGCCAGCTTGGAAATGCTGCCTCAGGGATCGGGAAAGGAGAGGAACAGGGAGATAGGAGAGGGTGACATGTTCTGTTCCCCTGCCAGTGACCCCCTCCTGCCACCCGCTTCCCTCCATAAACACAGGAACGAGGTCCTGCAGTGGGCCTGGGACAGGTCTTATGACCCCAGTTTTCTTATCTGCAAAGTGAAAAGCCTTTTAAAGTGATTTCAAAAACCTTATCATTCCAAGTTCCTGAGACTGGGCTGGGGGAGGGAAAGGAAAGGGATTTACACAGTTGAAGTTTGGAAGGATCCCCAAATCTACACGTAAAGTACGTCCATGTACCTCAATCTCTCCGCCTGAGGTTAGAGCACATCTTTGTTGGAACCCAGGGTGTAAACTCAGGATATTATGGGTCATCTAGGGATCCTCACCTGGACAGAGCCTCTCCTGGGAAACTTTTCCTTTTTTTAAAGGAAGCTCCCATCCTACTGTTATCTACGCCGTCTACCTCTCTCTCCACCTGCTTCCTCCTTTCTGCCCTTTGATTTTCAAAACGCAGCCTCAACTAGTCACTACCTAAGAGCTAGTGGGTTGACCCCATGAGGCCCTTTGGAAATGGGAGATGCTGAGAGGGGCTCTGCCAGACAGCTCCTGCTTGAAAGGAGACTTCCCTTGGGACCCATAGGAGGACTTCCCTGCTGGGAGCTAAATTTTCACTGAGGTGTCCCATCAATAATTGAATAAGACAGGGACAGATACTGGCTAAGACTTGGGCTCTAAGCTTTTTCTCTAGATGGAAGAACCCGCATTAGCTGACATCCAACATCTGGTCAACCCAGGAGGACTAAATGGAGGAGGTGGTGTTTTAGTAGCCACCTGAATGAGAGAGGAGAGCTCACTTGTCATGGGCAAGGACAGCACAGGGGTCACCTCCCTGCTGTGGCAGACGTAATCACAGGCTCATCCTGGGAACTAAACTGGATCTGTCACTACGATTTCACAGCTGCAGCTCAAGGATAGATAGGGCTGAGGAGGGAGGTTGGGAGCATGGGTCATGCATTAGCAGCATGGATAGATAGGACTAAATCCCAAGTGAACGGGGGTGGGGAAGACCGAGAAGCTGTAACCAAATCCTCTTCCCCTCCTGAACACCTCACCCCCAGGGCCTGGATCCATAATGTTGGTCTGCTATCCTAGCTAGAGCTGTCAGAAGCCCAGTTTTTGTTAGCCACCTAACAACTATTAATCAAGCACCTCAGCTGTTAGAAGCAAGTCAAACAGATCTGAGGACAAATCCCAGGTTCTGCGTTTATTAGTTGTGTGGCCTGGGTTAAACTACTTATTCCTTCTGAGCCGTATTTCCTTATCTGCTAAATGGGATTAACAGTAGCTACTTCTTCGGGGTTTTGTGTGGCTTAAATGAGATAACATGTGCAACTTACCTTTTAGAGCACTGACACTAAGTACGTGCTCAATAAACTAATTTATTCACCAAATATTTTGAAGTGCCTGCCATAACTATTGTTGGTGTTAACTAAGATGGTGGAACTTGTGTCAACTTCAGCTGTAGTTATATTAGAATAGCACCAATGAAGTTACATCCTCAGGATTGTTCCTGACTGTCTTTAGGGTCATTTCCTGAAGAATGCAGAAGGTTCCTTTCCAAAAAGGGCTAAGGGTCATGGAAAGGCTCTCCCACACCTCTTGTCCCCTGGCATCATCAGTAGGGTGCAGGAGACAGGGGATCCAAACTCTCATCTCATCAAAGAGTACCCACCTCCTTGGAATATTGTGAAGAATAAATGACTTTATGCATGTAAAACACTTAGGACAGTGGTTGCCTCATGATGCAAGCTCGATTGATGTTCGTTTTCATTCTCTTAGTAGGGCTTAGCTATCATGGAGACTAAGGGCATGTGGTGGGAAGATCTTCCATCTCTCCATTTCCACTGAGGAGTAAAGTTGTAGCATGTAAGATGTAGGGTAGGCACAAGGAAGTACTTCCTAGCTGTAACCTAGACATTCTGCTTACTGTGGCTTCTGGAAAGTACTGTCCAGACTCAAACAATGCCTAGAGGTGAAAGAAGGCAAATATTTCCAAGCAAATTCTTGTTAGTAGTGACTCCCTTTGCCTGCTGGGCCCTGGCATCCTTCAGGGTCTCTTCAGTGGTTCTAGCTGGGCTCAGGGAGAGAGTAAAGCATGAAACTTACAGGGCCTTGCAAAGTCATCCCATCCAATCTCTCCTTTCCCTCGATGCCAGTCCCAGCCCTTCCCTGGCTCACTGAGGTCGCTTTTCTTCTCAGAGGAGGTAATGCTGAGACTAAGATGACCCAAAGAGCTTCTCTGTGCACTCAGGGGGCCTTGGGAGAAGAGGAACGTCAAAAGGGTCAACATGGCAACTCCCAGCCTGTGGCCTCCCAGCAGGAGCCCGACACATAGCATCAGCTCATCAGGGCCTTGTAGGTCATGCTAGGGAGTTTCAATCTTCTGAAAGCAGCAGGAACCGAGAAGCGTTTTTAAATAGGAGACAGACATGATCAAATTTGCTTTTTTGAAAGGTCAGTCTGGCTGCTGTGTGGAGAAAAACAGTGGACATGAGTAGGTCGGAGGAAGGGAGACCAGTGAGAGGGCTACTGAGCTGCTGGTCCCAGAAGGTCTCAAATGACAAGGTGACATTTGAGCAAAGATCTGAATAAAGTTAGCCAAGTGTTTATGCCAGGCAGAGGGGAGGATAAGTGCAAAGGCCCTGAGGCAGGAGTGTCCTCTGTTGATCCAGGACCAGTCTGGGGGCGGGGGAGTGTCTAGATCAGAACTGTCCAAGGGAAAAGAATAGGCATTGAGGTTAGAGAGGCAATGGGGAACCAGATCACGGGGGGCCTTGTAGTAGAGTGACCAACCGCTCCAGTTTGTCTGGGACTGGGGGTGTTCTGGGATGGGGGACTTTCAGTGCTAAAACTGACCTGTGGATAGCAGAACTGACCTATCCATCAGGCACAGAAAAGACTGTGCTTAGGGCCCACAATACTTTTAGGGGCCCATGACACTGTTTTCCTTTTCATTTTTTTTTCAATCAGAAGAAAAAATCGCCATGATAAGAGTGAATATAGCCTGGATTAGATTTGTCTTCATTCCAGTGCTATTTAAAAGTCTAATTCTAACAAGTTTTTATGGAGAAATGGGACCATGAAAGCAAAAGATCCACAAAAATTGTAATGCAGTCCCCAGAACCATGATGCGAAGTCACCCTGTTTCATAGGCCTTTGGAGGGACTTTGGCTCAGAGCTGGTTGAATTTATTCACCCTTTTTTTATTTTTTGAGATAGAGTCTCACTTTGTCACCCAGGCTGAGTCCAATGGCGTGAGCCCGGCTCACTGCAACCTTGGCCTCCTGGGTTCAAGCGATTCTCCTGCCTCAGTCTCCCAAGTAGCTGGGATTATAGGAGCCCACCACTACGTCCAGCTAATTTTTTGTATATTTAGTAGAGACAGGGTTTTACTATGTTGGCCAGGCTGGTCTTGAACTCTGGACCTCATGATCCGCCTGCCTCTGTCTCCCAAAGTGCTGGGATTACAGGCATAAGCCACCATTCCCAGCCTTTTTTACCTTTTACAGAGGTGAGAATTAGAGACTTTGAAGGGTCAAAGTAAGGCAGTCCCTGAGAGATGTTTGTGGGTTGGCCCAGGAAAATGGCAAGGAAGAAGGGATTTGATGGAGTTAAACAAATTCTAATAGTGGGATTGACAAGACTGGATGACTGTTGCCGTGTACGCCTTGGGTTGGGGGATGGGCAAGAAGGAGGCTTACGTGACTCTCAGTTCACTAACCTGGGCAGCCACATGTTTGAAGGTGCCTTTTGCTGAGATGTGGAAGCAGCAGCCGACAACCTTCGGCAAGTCACGTAACCCTTCGAGTGTCAGTTTCCTGTCCCAATGGGGGCTTGCAGACCATCTCACAGCACTATTGTGAGAATCATAAAAACTTTTAATAACCCACGTAAATGTGCCTGGTACACAGTAGGTGCTCATAAACACAAGTTGAACCTTTCTGAAGATCCAGTATCATTCATTTGTTCTAGATTGCAAAAAAATGAAATTCATATGTTACTAAGGTTAAATGTGCTATTAAGAAAAATTCTATAAGAAGACGGAGAGTCAAGGAGGAGGCTCCTAAGAAGAATCAGAGGAAGCCTCCCAGAGGCAGCACTTGTGGACCAGTGAGTTCACCTGGCGCTGCGGAGGACCTTCCACTGAGAAATAGGGTGAGCCTAGGAACACTCTGGGTACCCCTAACAGGAACGGAGAGGAGAAGGCAGCTGGAGTCCCCCGGAGGCCTAGGCCAAGCAGTTGTCAGAGGCATAGATTTGCTGAGGAGGCAACAATCACGACACTGTTCTTCCTACTGAGGTTTGCCAGCACCCACCATAAGTGATGGGTATTTACTTCTCCCGGCTGTACTGTGTATGCTGGCAAAAGGAGCCTCCGGAGCTCAGCCAGGAGAGGAGGAGGACAACACTCTCTCCATCAGCCCACAGGAACACTTTGTCCCAGTCCCCACTACCTGGGTCAGCAAAACCAGCCCCGTGCCCTCAGTGCGCAGAAGCAGAGCGGTGCAGATGTCTCCGTCCTCCTCGGCACAGGCTGTGACCCTACGCCCAGGGCTGCACCCTCTTTCAGGGACTGTGGAACCCAGAACACTGCCATACAGGGCTGCTGTGAGGCTTACCCAAAGTAACAAATATGAAAAGTGCTTTGTAAACTGTAAGGCATTTTACGGATGTTCACTTACGATTTATAAACAAATCAATGAGAAGGTGCATGATGAGTGCCCAGGAACCAGGTGGAGGCAGAGAAGGTTCGAGGAGGAGGAGTGGCCACAAAGTACCCACAGGGACTGTGTCCAACACAGAAAGACAGTGTGTCTAAGGTACATGAATAAACATGAGACTCCTAACTGCTTTAATTGTGCTCCAGTTAACAAGGTAGACAGGCAGCTGCTGATTTCTCCCAGGCAGGAGAGACCCTCCCCCTTTTCCTGCCCTGCTTAGCTGCTTGCCCAGAGGACAGGGGACAGGATCTCACAGGGTAGGTCCCTCTCCCTGGGTCCCCCTCTCTCCTCCATCCTGTCTGGCCCCCAGCTCCTTTGCACACCTTGACACCTAGCAGTGTAAGTCACTGAGGGCTTGGAACCGGTGCTCATAAGTAAGCTCTGCCAGATGCTGGGACAGATCAGTGCTGGCCAGCAGTCACCCTTGGCAGGTGGGGCTTCTTGGTGCTGACCCCAAGCTGGGCAGAGGCTCAGGATCCACCATGTGCAAGGGAGTTCTGGCCTGAGGGAGGCTGAGAGACAGCAGGCAGGAAGCCCGGGATTGGAGGGGAAGCTGGGGCTACCAGGCAACCACCAGCTGCCGTTCTAGATTCAAGCCGTGCTTACTGTACATCTACTAAGTGCCCTGCACACAGCACACTGAGAGTTTCCACTTGGGTTATCCTCTGTAATGCTCATAGTCGCCCTGTGTGGAGTTAGCAATGCTACTGTAAGGAGAAGAGCAGGGACTTAGGGTCACACACAGTGCAAGGTCTCAAGGCTTCCGAGACCAAATTGTGGGTTCTGTTTTCTGAAACTTCTGAAATCATCTCCCGATCCCACATCTGTGCCCTCACTGAAGCTACCCTGGACAGTGAAAACACCCCTGCTATACTCCCTCTTCTGCCCGCTGAGAGGCAGGTGCAGAGTGCAGAGGCAGTCCTTTGGGTATTTGTCAAAGAGGGTCTCTGTCCAGGTCTGCTCACCATCCTTCTCCATCCTGGCTTCTGGCTGGGCTTGGCCAGTGGGAGTCCCAGCAAGAGCCTGGAGGGAGGAAAGAGGGTGAGGTTGGAGTACTCTTTGGTTGCCTCCTGGCAGGTCATCTGGAACTGGCTCTGCCCCATAGCTGAAGGCCATAGCTCCTCTCAAGGGGGCCCTTTCTACGATCCTCTTCTCTGAGGCTTTGGTCCACTCCCTCCCCTCATTCCGTTAGCCTAGATGGTGGCAGCACCGCCTTATTTGCCTGGTGAGTGGAGCCATCCCTTGTGGTTTCTGTAGACCCTGCCTGCATCTCTGTATGCAGCCCCTTTATAAACCTTCTCCCATACCCTAATTTGAGTGTGCCGCCTGCCTGGGGTGGAGGGGTGCTGTAGGAGGTTATGGTAAAGGTCTAAGGTAAGATATATGGTCCTCCTAGACCCATATAGAGAACAGGATGGTGATTCTGACCCATGCCCCAAGGATATGTACCCCAAAGCTTTCCAAATTTCAGCAGCTTGGCAGAAGATCAGCAGCCTCCTTTTGCTATTGGAAGATCCCCTCCACGGCCTTCTCAGGCCAGGCTGGTATACCGTCATTAGCATAAGACAAAGGACTCGGCTCAAGGAGGACCATCGAGATGTAACCAAGGTGTGAAAAGTAATGACAAGCTGGTGATCAGTGTCACCCGGGGTTGCACTTGCTGGAACACACCTCCTTGACCTTGGAAGATGAGGGGTGAAGGGGAGGAGTTAGCTTGTGGATAATGGACACTGGGAACTCACACTCAGGAGGAAGACCGGCAGGCTTGCCCCCATGAGGGGAATATATGGCACTGGGGAAGGGAATATATGGGGCTGGAGGCTGCCTAACTGGACATTCCGGGCACTGCAGGATTGAGAAGCAGCCCAGGCCTTGGAGCTCCAGAACACAAAGCAGGGGGGCCCCATCTCTCGTTGTGAGGTTTCAGTCTGGGTTTGACCTCGGCGTAACCTCCCCCACGGGCCTAAGGATCTCAATTTCACACAGTGAACCCCAGGGGTGGTGAGAGCAGCTGGGCAGACCAGGATGGAGACAAGGCACAGTCGGGTGAGCCCTAAGGCTGCAGGACTGATGAAGCCACAGAGTGGCAGGCACCTTACTCAGTCCGCGACATGATGCCAGGGATATAGAAGGTCCCCAAGAAGTGTGAGTGAGATGCTCCAGGCGCTGACTAGACAGTGAGGTCTTGTTTCACCCCTTTTCAAAGAGTAGCCTGCCTGGCTCCAGGAGGCCAGGAGGCCGCAGCTCAGCAGCTACCCAGCTGGGTAACACAGGCAGTGCTTTTGGTAACTCGAGGCCTTAGTCCCCCAATCTCTCAAACAGAGGAGACACCCATCCGGAGACTGATGGATGAAACCATTTGCAAATGTGGGAGATATTTTAATAGCAGCAGCTAAGAGCAGGATGTGTGTGTCACAAAAAAACACTTTGTACTGTCACCCTTTTGCAGCCATTCCTCAGAGAACCAGCCTCTGCCCAGTGGCAAGGGTCAGTGTCTTACCCGACGGCTGCCTTTCCTTGCCCCTCTGATCCCTCCGCTGGACAACCGACTCACCTCCTTCAGGTCTTCACTTCTGCCTCTCTTTCTGCCTCTGAGCTCCCCAAAGTCCCTGTCCAGGCCAAGCCCCTGTAGTCACAGCAGAGGAGGAGAAATGGTTGTAGCCCAGGGGGTCTTCCTCATGCCTCCATCTTCTCAGAGTGCCTTGGAAAATACATCCCCCAGCTTGGGTGCCAGATTTCATGAATTAAAACACGGGACAATTAAATTTTTTAGTTTAAGTGTGTCCCAAATGTTACATTATCTGAAAGTCATATTTAACTGGACATCCTATATTTTTTGTTTTTTTTGTTTGTTTGTTGGTTGGTTGGTTTTTTCTGAGATGAAGTCTTGCTCTGTCACCAGGCTGGAGTGCAGTGGCACAATCTCGGGTCACTGCAACCTCTGTCTCCTGGGTTCAAGCTATTCTTCCACCTCAGCCTCCCGGGTATCTGGGAGCACAGGCGCGTGCCACCACGCCTGGCTAATTTTTTTGTATTTTTAGTACAGACGGGGTTTCATCGTGTTGGCCAGGATGCTCTTGATCTCTTAACCTCGTGATCTGCCCACCTCGGCCTCCCAAAGTGCTGGGATTACAGGCGTGAGCCACAGCGCCCGGTCGACATCCTATATTCTATCTAGCATCCCTAACCCCCAGTCAAGAAGGTTCCCAGATAGAGTCAGCCACCGGGTGTCTGCTTTGGTGAGCGGCCATGCTGTGAGCAGTACAGCATCCTTAGCTAAGATCCTCTGTGGGCAACAGGCCGTTTTTTAGAGCAAGAACATCAGGGGCCCCATGTTCCGACAGGCCTTCTGTACCTTTTCAGACTCAAAAAACCTTCACACAAATATCAGCAGATATTTAGCAAACATCTGTCTTACGTGAACCACTGTCCTGGGCACTTGAGCTACTCTGGTGAACAGAGAATAGTCTCATCTCTCATCACAATCGTGTTTGGAGCAGGTACCAAATGCCAAGCTCTGTGTGATGCATTTTGGAAGCCATCTCATGCAAACCTCACAAAAACCCAAGAAGATGGTGTTTTTCAGATGAGGAAACAGGTTTACTGAGGTCAATTGTTTATTCATTCAACAGACGGTTATTGAGCACCTACCAGGTGCTGTGCATCGTCCTTGGTGCTGGGAAGACAGCAGTGAACGAAGCAGATGAACCTCACTGCCTGCATGCAGCTTAGGCTCTAGTAGGGAACATGGGTGGGGACACAGGAATGAGAAAAGAAAGCATCCTGTACTGTGTGTGAAAAGGTAATGAGTATTTCGAGCAACACAAAGCAAAGAATGAGGCTACGGAGTTCCGGGCAGGCACTGTAATTCAAATTAGGGTGATCAGGGGAGGCCCCCTGATGAGGTGACATTTGAGCAAAAATGTGAAGGACCTGAGGGGAGGTTGGGAGAAGCAGAGGAGAATCCCCTCAGGTAGCTCTGGTTCTAGAGTCGGGTTCCCAATCACTATGCATTGCAGCTCACCAGACCTCCATTGAAGGTCCGCTGCCTGCTTGCTGCTTTCACACACAAGATTTCATTTAATCTTCACACCAGAATGACCCTGAAGGTTCGTTTTATTATCACACTTTCGCAGAGAGGGGAGATAAAAATGACTCAAAAGAGATGAAATGACGTGCCTGAAGTTCTGATGCTGGAAATTCCAGCTCAGTTGGTCCATTTCCCAGTCCACCAAGCACCATGGGAAGCGGGCGGTTTACCCTGTCTGTGCAGCCTTGCACAACCTGCTTAATTTTCTAAACCTGAATTTTCCCCACCTGGAAAGTGGGGTTAGTATCATTACCTATCTCACAGCATTGCTGTGAAGATCGGTAGATCATTCCTGTAAAGTGCCAGGGTCCCTGCATGGGTGCTGTTACTGTGACTCCAAGAATAATGCTCTATTCATCGCATCACCCTGGAGGACCAGGGTTAAACACTGTGGTGCTCAGGACTTGGGGAGGGAAAGGATGCTGTGGGACAGCAGGGGACAGGGAAGTGGAGGGAGCACGGGCAGAGCAGAGGGGGAAGAAAACCACCGCTAGGCAAGCCCACCTGCGTGAGAGTGGATGAGTAAATGTTGCTTAAATCTAAGTGGCAAGACTCAATGATTGTAATTACACTGGTTTGAGGTTATGACTTCAGCAATTCTGTTTTTCTTTTGGAGGTGCTGGCTCATTTTTTATGCATGCACAGGAACTAATTGCATCCCAGAGAACGCTCTCCGCCTGTTGGTCTGGAGGTGCACCGCCATATGCTTGGCGTATGCGTAATTAACCCAGTGCAGCTGCACTCCCTCTGTCTGGATTATGGATTCGATTTCAGTTTCACTCTCAGGCAAGAGGCCCACAATCCCTATTTATTAAAATGATTACCCCTTAAAAGAAGGTGCTGGAGACAGAGCCCAGCACCAGGCTAGAAGCCGTCTGGGCCAGGCTTACATAGATGACGCCTGTTGCCAGTATGTACAGCTCAGGCTCGGTCCCTGCCAGCCCACGGAAAGGACTCCCTGCCTGCTGGGCACGTTGCTGAGCAGGCCCCACAGAGGGCTGAGGGCTGCAGGCTGCCTTGAAGGCATCTGGAATTTCGTGTTCCTGGACTCGCTTTGGTTTTCCAGCCCCCACTCCATCTTCTCCCTGCCAACCTTCCTCCAAACCATGACAACCACTGACCACTTACTTTCCAGCAAAGTGCTTTCAGCACCTGGAATAGGGACTTAGACCTAGTAGCCACCTGATTAATATTGAGCAAGGCAGGTGACCAGGATGAGAAGAGGACCAAGAAAAGCTCCATTCATCTCCAGGGGAGAAACTTGAGCCTGTGACCTACACATATTGTGACCTCCACAAATAGCCGATTATTCAGACAGTGGAAGCTGGAGAGATTGATGGGTCAGGTACTCCTGGGAGCTTAGAGGCAGGGACAAGAGGAGGCTATAGGGAGCCAAACCAACTTGCTGGCTGTCATGGTAAACATCCCTCACACCTTACTGGCCTCAGGAGGTGGGCAGTGGCTCTGATGAAGCTCTCCTGGAGAATCCAGAGCCATTCCAGGATCCCTGTCGAGCTGTGAGCCATGGTTTGTTCCATAGCCACGGCCCCTCATGCTGGTGATTCACCCTACACACAGGCACTGAGCATTCGCATGGTGCCAGACTCCCTGCTAGGTGCTGGGTTGGGGAATACAAGGAAGAATGAGGAACAGGCTTGGTCCCTGAGGAGCTCCTGTCTAGTGAGGAAGACAGATAAGTAAACAAATGGTTGCAATACAATAGGATAAAGACTGTAATGCAGGTGTGTTTACAGAGGTTTGAACACTGAATTTGCCAGGAGGAGTTGTGGTGAGATTGCTGAGATTTTCATTGAGTAAAGATGAGTTTTGGGGCAGAATGGAGGCAGTGACATTTCATTTATTCCACAGAGGTATGTGAGCTGGGTTAAGCTTTATGCTGGCTTTTAGAAGATGAGCAGTCCCTAGACTCAAGGAACCTTCATTCTAGAGGGGAAGACTCACACTGCACTCATTTACTCAGCAAGCATTTATCAAGCACCTACCACGTGTTAGATGATATGAAGGTACTTAGACACAGTCACTGCCCTGATCTAGAGGGAAGACAGACAAAATTCATTATAAGAAGAGCCTTTTAAAGGTACAGAGAGAAAGAAACAATTACTTATGTGGGGTGGATAAAATAGCAGCTCCAGGAAGACTTCCTAGGAGTGGTTAGGTCCAAGATGGGTTCTGAAGGATAATTAGGAGTTGTCAGATTAAAAAGTAGCAGGGGTGGGGATTATTAGGTCAGTGGGAATGATTCTACGGATATTATAAGGACTTAAACAGCTGGACAATACAGGAGCTCAACAATAACGTGGATGAAAGATACACAAGGCGTCCAACACTGAGGGGAAACCTAAGCGCCAAAGTCCTGTTACCGAGAATAAACCCCACCCAGGGTTTCTCTGCGTGTGACGGACATGCTCAGTACAGTCTTTGCAGCTGTGGTTTGTGCCCTATGTGTCTGTGTCACGTGGGTGTTTGAACATGGGGCCTGCCTTCTTCTGCCTCCAACAATGTCACTGGTCACTCTCCCGGTCCCTAGCTGAGAATGCTCAAAGGCCACTCCCTGGGCTTGTGAGTTGAAGACAAACATGAGGAAGTCCTGGTGCAGTGGCCCCTGGTGGCCGGTGGCCGAACCAGCCACGTCAGAGTCCCCTGCGGGTTGTCTTCACATAAAACTCCATTCCTCTGTCCTGGAGGTCTCGTTCAGTGTGCCAGGCTGTGACCTAGGGTCCATACGTTTTAAGCTCCCAGAGTGACTCCTTCATCAAATGTCCCTACATTGTTCACAAGGAAAGGAGAGTCCACTGCAGGGACATTCCAAGGGGAAGGAGACTTATGGGTCAGCTGTGAGGGGTCCCCAGATGGTGCTGTGGCCTCCAAGGATTCCAGAGGGGGTAGAGGCTCAGGAGCTGTGTCCCCAAGCACACTGGGGTGGGGCTGCTGTCTGTCAGGTTTAGTCACTGATGATGATGCTATTCTTAGCACTCAGGCAATTTGGGCTTCTCTAATCAGGGAGCAGAGAACAGGCCAGCTGAGGGTGCCAGGAGATTTGAAATTCTATGCAGGGCCTGTTAGGACTAGACCAGGAAAAATGACACTCTTGGGCAGGGGTTGGTTAGAGGAGAATCAGGCATTCTCCAGCTCTGCAGAGAAAAGGACAGAGTTAAAGGTGGTAAGATGCAGCAGGAAGGAACGCAGTGCAATGTCTGATGAGTTATGGGCTCTCTGGTGGGTTACCTAGGCAAGAAGGTAGGCTCCCTCCTCTGCTCTCAGAAAGTTGAGAGCTGAATCAGGCAGGGAGATCCGATGGAAGATATGGAGGGCCCGCGAGGAGGAGGCTGGGGTAACAGGTGGGCTGGAGCACCATACAGGAAGTCACGGCCCAGAAAGAATGCATTAAGGAATCAGAAAAGGAGCTGAGCCACAGAGGAAATCAGTGCCAGCAGGGGATGGGGCCATGGAGTTTTGAGAACAGATAAGCAAAAAGACACTGAGTTGAGCCGGGCCTGGACAAGCTAAATGGCATCTTTGTGCAAATTAGAAAAGGTGCTTCCCTCCACCCCCACAGATACAGTCATGCAGATTTCAGCCCCTTCTCAGCCAAACCTGCGCAGTTGTACATGGTGGCCTTGAAGCAGGCTGCTACCTGGACTCCTTGGCTTCCCCCATCTGGAAACAGGACTGTAGCTCCTGCAATGGCACTACCCATAGGGGTGGGGGGCACTGGGCCAGGCCTGATGCCACAGTGTTCGTTTCACAGAGGTGGGATTCCTTGAGTCCTTGGGAGCAAGAGACCCACCCCAGCGGGGTAGAGAGGAAGATGGACTAGGGTGGGTGGGGAACCTAAGCCAGGCCCCTGGGCTCAGCCCCTCCTTGCTGCTTCCTAGAGGCTGAGTGCTGTTTCTGGGTGATGTGGCTACAGCTGGAGGCTGACCAGGTCACAGCCTCTGTCTTCTGCTCACCAGGGGAAGGGGAAATAAGAGTCTAGAGTCACTGAGGAGTTTTTGGTGGTATTGTAGCAGCACCCACTTTGGGTGGCTTACCGTGTCTAGACAGTGTTCAGGCCCAATCAATACTACACCGGTCTCTGAGGGCAGCCTGCACCTGGCCGGGAATAGACAACAAGCAGAGCACAAGTGAGCTGCCCAAACCTCCCACACCCGTGCCTCGAGGAGGAGGGAGCCACGGGGAGCTGCTGGGGACGAGGAGAGGAGTCAGAGAGGAGGAAAGGAGAGGGTAGGGCAGGAGAGAACTGGGAGAAGGATGAAGACCAGCCTGGAGACTGGAAGACAGGGGAAAAGGGAAGAGCAGGGAGGAGAGTTGCTGCCAGCCTGTGTGGAGGAGGCACCCAGCGCTTCCTGTGGGACAGCACATCCCGCGTCCCTGCCATCGTTCTACTCTGTGCCCACCTCACGTCATCTCCATGCCCTACAACGTTGGGTCTTATTATCCACATCTTACAGGCCATAATGGAAGCTTGGAGAGGTGAAATAATTCTCCCAAGGTCTCAGAGCCAAGAAGAGGCATAGCCAGGACTTCTGCCGGTGGGCCAGCCCCAGGGGCCACTCCCTGTGCCACCTGTACCCGAGCCTGTGTGGCTGAGTGACTGCAACTCTCCTGGACTTGTGCAGTGCCCGGGGAATGGAGTCCATGGTGTCTGAGGCCTTCTTGTTTGCAGCTATATAGACAGATAACCGAGAGTCACTTCAGGGTGATCAGCACCCAGCGGAGGGGGACAGGAAAAAAGTCAGCAGGAAATGAGTGGCTAGTCCCAAAGCCCTGGCTATGTGACATTTCCATTAGACTTTCTGGAATTCAGAAAATGGCCTGTAGACTCCCACCCACAACCGCACCCCTCTGGGGGCCCTGGGTCAGGAACCCAGCACTCTGCAGGGCAGACTGCACAGACATGAGTCCTGATCTCAGGTGCTGAGTCTCAGACAGACTTTGTCATTCCCAGGACCCAGCTCCCTTCCTGGTGACTGCCTTCCCTTTGTATCAGGGATTTCTAGGGGATGGAGTGGCTGAGGAGTGGTCTGTGAGCGAGCTTTGTATATGCCCCAGTCTGTCAGCTCCCTCAGTGCCTAGGACACACAGGTGCTCACGAAACACAGCAAGGTCTCAAGAAGGTGAGGTGGCAGCAGGGGAGTCGCTTAGTCCTGCCTCCACTGCACAGAGGCCTGAGGAGGGGCCATGGGAGACGGGAGGCCTGGGCAGGTGCTGTCATGGAAGCGCAGGGAGGGGCTGTGTGATTCCAGCGACAGCAGCAGCATCTCTGTCCACCTGGGGTGAATGATGCAAGCTTCTCCCTGCCGAACTTTTCCTCCGACTTTCCCCTTCGCCATCCTGGGATGCTGCCTGCAGTTCAGGACTCCCCGCCCTGCCAGAGGGAAGCTAGAGCACTGTGTTCCCACCATCCACCCTCCCCAGCTGCTGCGAACAATTAAGCCCAGGACAACCATTACCTCGTGCTGAAGGGCCTGTATTGATTAAGGATAATTGTATTTACTCTTTAGCAGTGTGAGGCCTGGTAGGAATATTTTTTGTTAATTTGCTGCTGCTTGCCCTCAGGAATGGCGACTGACATGCCAGCCCCATGTAGATCACGCCTGCACACATGCACGCAAGCACACATGGCTTCACTGCTGCTGAACTACTGTAAATGCTCATCTAAGGCCGGTGGCATCCTGGGCTGCCCTTCCTGAAGTGTTTATTCCAGAAAATAACATGAGAATGGTTGAAGGAGCTTTATTTTCTTTCAGCCTTTTTTATCTCGGATAAGAGGCATAGGCCAGCCCAGGTTGCAGCAGCAGACACATGCACACACGCACACTCACAAGCTTTTCCTCCCTCCCTCTTCCTCAATCAATATATTTTTTCAACCTAAATTCTAGGAGGAACAGTGATACAGAGGTGTCTCCTTGGCCTATCTCTGTGATATGAAAACCCCGATCCTATGGGAAGGAAGACGGGTCTGCTGACCCTCCTTCGTCTGGTGGGGAGCATCTTCCCCCCCTCGGTTCCTCTGGCCCATTTGCCCTGCCTCCCTGACAGCACTCCTCATGGTTGGGTTTTATTTGGTCAGGCATGAGCATGCCTGGCCCTGTTTGTAGGTCGTAAGTGCCTGGAATCATGTACCACGACTGGGACAGGTGCTGGGCTTGGGCTAAGAATACGGAAGCAAAAGGTGCCTTCTCTGCCCACAGGTGGCTTACAGTCCAGTGAGGGAGGCCCAGTAGGAGAACACAGGTATTACCGTGCTGCGGGTTACAGGGCCTGCGTTCCATCCTGAATCCAGCACTGCCCAGGGTTCATTCTCTAAGACTCAGTTTCCTCCATTGTCAAATGAAGATGACAACCCCTGCTTCATAAAACTGTTGTGACAAACAGTACATGAGGTCATGTCTGCGAGGTGCTGGCAATGCCTGGCACATAGCAAGTGCTCAGTAAAAGGTCATTGTGACTGGTCAGTAAATGCTGACTGTGTCCCCAGCAGAGGTCCTGTAGACTGTCCCATATAATCCTCATGAGAACCTTATGAGGAAGGGGAAGCATGAAGAGGGCAAGTGTGTTAATCTGGGTAGGTAGGAAGCTGAGATTCAGCCCCAGGCTGTCTGGCTCCATGGTCCATAGGCTCACCCGCTGTGCTGTTCTGTCCTGTACCCACCCCAGGTAACACTGGCTGCCATTCTTTTATCAGCAGCAGCAGCAGAGAGTGTCATGGGTGTACAGAGGAAAAGGATCTTACATAACCTGGGGAAAGTAACATCAGGGAAGGCTTCTGAAAGAGGATAAATGGGCTTTTTCTGGCAGAGGGAACTGTGTGTTCAGAGGCCCAGAAGTGAAAGAACACAGAGTGTTTGGAGAACAGCAAATATTTCAGTATACGTGGATGATAGTTAGGGTGGCCATGTTTGCGTGGGACTGTCCTGGTTTACACTTACTGACCAAGCCTAATTATAAATAGTCCCTCATTCACTCTCAGACAGTCCCAGTTAGGATGATGAATTATATGGTCACCGCAATGCTAGTGTGCTGGTAGGTAACAGGGAAAGGCAAAGAGCAGGGCCAGAGAAGTAGAAAAACAGAGCTTTGCTAACCCGCTGAGGCCTCTGATTGTATCCAGAAGGATATGGGGACTATGGGGACTCACTGAGGAATGGATTCTAGAGAGACAAGGCTGAAGCCAACCAGACTTTAGGATGTGGTGGTGCAGGGGAACAGCAATGTTGAAGGCATTATTTGGGAAGGAGAATTCACAGGCTTTTGTTACCAAGAGGCAGTGGAGTAGTGGGTAAGAAAGAGCATGAAGTCTAGCACCAGGCTTTCTAGGTCCAAATCCCAAGACGGCCACTTACTAGTTCTGTGCCCTTGAGTAAGTAATTTACTCTCTCTGTGTCTCACTCTCTTTGTCTATGAATAAGGTATAATAATAGAAGCACCTCACAGGGCTGTGGTGTGTATTCCATAGAGTTCATATAAGACAGTTGGAACCACACATGGCACACAGCAACAGGCCAGGGATGACTCCTTGGTCTCTGGCTTAAATAACTGGAATGGAAGCTTGAGAACAGGAGGAGACCCCGGGGCAGCGGGGGTGGGAGGGTGATGGGGAGAGACAGTAAAGCCACATTTGGGATATGCTGGATTTGAGGTGGCAGAAGTGAGTGGAGCTACTGGATAGGTAGCTGGACACGCTGAGTCTGGCATCCAAGGAAGGTCCAGATCAAGATTCCAGTCTTGACATCATCTGCATGTAGCTGTGAGTGGACGGAGTAGGAGGACAGGGCACCCTGGGGAGCCTTTAAGTTGCGGGTGGAGGAGCCTATGAGAAATTTGAGGCATGCTCAGAAAGGCAGGAGAAAAACCGGGAAAGAATTGTTTCCCAGAAGCCAGGAGGATTGAATTGCAACAAGGGAGGGGGACAGTTTTCAAGTCTCAGATGCTGCGGAGAGAATGGAAAAAAACTTTGCACCCACTGGATTTAACAGCAGAGGCCGTCAGTGACCTTGGTGAGCATGTTTCGCTGTAGACAGCAGGGCTTACAGTGTGAATGGAAAGTAAGGAAGCTGAGAGAATGCACATGGACTGCACTGAAGAACCAGGGCTATGAAGGAAAGGCGAGCAATAACAGCAGGACGCAGGGTCAAGAGAGGTGTATTTGTCTTGAAGGAGCACAAGCCTTGAGCCTGGAAGAGAACAGCAGAGACGGAGAGATTGAAGAAGATGTCTGTTGAAGGCACAATTGATGAAACAAAGTCCTTAAGGAGTCAGGAGGGAACAGGATGGTGGGTGTGCCAGCAGGATTAGCTCTGACATGAGCAAGGCTGCCTTCTACAGTGACATGGAGGGAGAGAGAGAAGGGTGAGAGGGGACACAGGTAACTGTGCTGTTATGTGGAGAGGCAGATGGCCACCATTTTCTCTGGAACATCAGAGGCAAGATCTTCTGTCTCAAGTGAAGGGATGGGAGTGAGGAGGTTTGAAGAAAGGGATGAACATTTGTAAAAGCTGTGTGGAGGATGAAACAGGTGTTTCCAGAGGATAGTCAGGGACCTGGGCAGAAGGCGGTTGTTAGAGTGGTCCACATGGGTTCCGGGGCCAGCTGGGGTGGTGGCAGGGCTCAGGATGGGGTGAGAACAGATGTCAGGTTCTCAGTGACTGGAAAGCTGATCGATGGCAGAGACCAAAAAGAGGATAGAAGTGGAATCCTTTAACAAATGAAGCTGGATCCTTTAACAAATGGAAATAGGAATAATAAAAGGAGTAATTCTGTAGTGGCATTGCTTATCAAAGAGGGGTCTCCTCACCTCCTGGAAAAATGAGCTTCTGTCCTGGAGAGGTCTGCAGGGACATGATGAACTTAAAGACAGAGCCTGTATCCAATTTGCCTTCATCTCATGTTCTTCCCCTCCAGCATTCCGTGTGTCACAGGTCGTTTTAAAATGTTGGGTGGCTGAGTGAGTGAAGGAGTGCCTTGCTCTCACCCTAAGAGACACATCCACCTGAACCTGCGTTTCCTGCTCACACCTCACCTCTTTCTCTCTCCGAGAGGTGCTCACAGAGCCTCTGCTCTGCTGTGTGCAGGCCGCTTCTCTTCTGGGGCCATATGGGGAATTGGAAGGTGGAGAAAGAGGAAGAAGCCATGTTTACTGTCACTCTCAGCATGAGACAAAGTCCCAGAGAACATAAACCTGCCCACCTATGCAGCTCCATTCCCAGACTCCATTTTATGCCAACATAAAATGATTGCCACATCGTCTGCCAGTACTTGGGTTTTTGGTATCTAAATAACATTACGAAATGTCGCCAAAGGAGCAGCAGTAACATCATATTAGGGGAAACACAAGGTTCAAATCTGAGGAGCCTGTTTTTACAACCCTAGTTCGATTCTCTCTATGGGCTTATTTTGTCCTTAACACTCTCTTCTTCCCAGCCTGGCACCAATGCCTGCATCAGAGAACCCTGAAATGCAGGGCAGAAGTTACTTCACTTACTCCTGGAGTCAAAACAAAGCCAGATGTCCACCCAGGCAAGGGGGACCCCTGCTCACCTATTCCCAGAAGCCACCCAGATGCCCACCAAAGGAGCAGAAACAGACGGGCTTTGTTTTTACCTCTCCTTGTGGGCCTGTGAGGCCTGCCCCACTTTCTGGAAACAGGGAGCTTGGGGCCCATACCATCTGGAGGGACTGGGCAGCCTTTGCCTTCCCTTGCCATTCATGGGGAAAAGCCAAGGCAATGCAGCCCTCCATGTAACACAGCTTCCAGAAAATCCACGTGGTAGGGCCTCCAGTGGGACTGGAGTCTATCAGAACCACACTGGTCACTCTGCACAAGCATCTGTCCCTTGCAGGAGTTCCAAGGGCCTTGCTATGGAAACAACAAACTCCGGGAGCTGTTGTGACTCTCTCATCCCCTCCACAGACCCCAGCTGGCATTTTTCTGAGCTCAGCTTGAGCTCAGGTCTAGGAACAAATCTACAACTCAGAGAGCAAAAGACAATGAAAGCAATGCAGAATCCCAGTTGAGCTCAATCCAGACAATGTAAGACTGAGCATCATTTATTCACTCATTCAGCTAAGGGTGGAACTCACGCCTGTAAAGATGCTAACCGTGCCAAAAATAAACACAGCATAACCTTTGCCCTCAAGAGGCTGTCTATACTCATGTTCTCTGTCTTGTAACTGATCGCAGAGACTGCCGGGATCCAAGGACCCAAAGCAGAGGAGGTGGGGAGAGCTGGGATTTCTCCCTCCTGAACAGAATCCCTGAGTTTGTGGTATCCCTCCCCAACTTTCTCTCTTCTCTGACAGTGCCTCTTGGTTCATTCTATCTGCCACATGTCCTCAGCTCATGTATGCAACTGAGTTGGAAAGGCACCTGCCGTACAGAGACAGTCCTACAGATGGAGGTGGGGGCCACTCACGCTGGCAGAGTCACAGCATTAATCAGATACTCCGTGGAGCTCCCGTTGGTCACTGTCCAGAGTGAAAGCCTCCTTGGCATCGTTTTCCGCCCCTGCTCCCTAGTCACCCAGGCCTCGGCTGAGATCGTTTTTCCAGTCCTCCCAGCCCTGCTGCATCTTTCCCAGCCTGGACATCTCTCAGTGGCATTTCCTGTCCACCCAGAGCCTCCCTGGACCTCTCCAGGGAGAGTGGTACTGCCTTCTCACTCTAGGACCCTGACATTTTTGGAGGTCCTTCCTGCCCTCATGACTGCTCCCCACAGAGATGCTAAAATGGAACAACTGAGTTAAAGGGCAGGCAGGCTTCTGGGCAGTGTGGCCCACTGAGGGTGGGTGGGGGCACCTGTACAGCTGGGGCCCATGTGGAGCCCAGTGCCAACCCACCTTCACCATCAGCCCTTCTGCCAGGAGTTCTGCGAGTCCCTGTCTCCTGTGAATGCCCCGTTTGTCAAGAGCAGTCCCAAATCCAAAACACCTGGGCCCCTTTCTTGTTGGCACTTGGGACCCACAATGCCCATATTGCCTCCCAGGTGCCCTGCTTCCCAGCTGCCTTCCCTCTCTCCAGGACATGTATTTATGCTACAGAGTCCCAGTGTGCCCTGGCCTAGAGGCAGAGTCTGAGAAGCAGAAATGGTTGGAAATGGCATAGCTCAGTGAAGAGTCAGCCCCTGACCACCAGGCCTGTACTCCCAGGGCCCCTTGGGCGTGGCCTTCTGCCAACCTGACCATCCTTCTGAATTCTTTCTTCTCTCTTAAACAGCCCCAGACAAGCAGACACTGAAATGAGACATTAAAGTGAATGTAAGCAGAGCGAAGAAATGCCTAGAAAAGGCCAAACACACTAAAGGAAGATGGGCCTGGTAGAGCAGGAGGAGCCAGGGAACTGACATGCCTGTGCCCTTATGTGGTGGCCTCATTTTCTGCAACAGGCAATTTAGCTGCTTACGATTGCCTCATTTACCCTTCACATGAACCCCAAAAGATAAGTTGTATTATCCCTTGTTATATAAATAAAGACACCTCAGAGAATTTAACTTGCTCTAAGTTGCATGGAGACTAAATTGAGCATGCTGATTCTAGAGAAAGAAGAACTTTCCAGAGGAGGTGCCCAGCAAGCCTCAGGAAGTGGTAGGTGGAGAGTCAGGAATAATTCCGTTTTCTGATATTTACCTACTGAGAAAGAGAGTGGTGAAACAAGTCAATGTAAGCTCCTGGGTCCTCCTGTTTGTTAGATGGAACTCAGGCCTGAAGCGTACAGCAGGGAACAGAACTGCACAGGGAAAGAGAAACGCTACATGCCTGGAAGGTGCATCTTGTCTGAACCTGGGAGCCAGAGGAGGCCACCCAGGTGAGAGGATTGGAAGACGGGTGTGCCACACACTGCCTGCCAGATGACGATGTCCCAACCACACAGGACAAAAAGGAATTGTGATAGGGCCTCTGACTAATTAGATGACTGCAAGTATTCTGCTAAAAGCAGAAGAGCTGATAAATTTTTTACTTGACCTACTAATAATTTTATCCTTTAAAAGGTGGAACAGACAAATAGGGGAACTGAGTCTAGACTTCATTGTGATCCACAGAAAAGAATGAATCATTTATATGAAGACTGCTGGTCCCCAAAGGACCAGGACTTGACTGTTTTCTTCACTGTGGTGTCCTCTCTGCCTAGAACAGTGCCTGGCCATTGTAGTTGCTGCATTATTTGTGTAGTGATCAGAAAGAGCAGGGATGGGAAGCTGGAGGAGCAGCCACGTCATCCGAGCATGACTGATAGCCTGGGGAGAGGACACTGAGCATCTTCAGACATAAGCCTGAGACTTTCTAAAGGGAGAGTCTACAGAGTGCAACGGAGCAGGAAGTTTAGTTCCACAGCTAGAGGAGCCAAAGGGGAATACAGCTTAGGTGGGGCAGGGAGATTATAAAGTGAAATGTCTATATTACAGTCACAGACCATGCCCACCTTAGAAAAAATACATCAAAAGCAATGACTTACAAATTTCTGAATGGGGTGGGGGAGAGGAGCAGAAAATAAATCACTTTGAGAATCTAATGAAAACTCTAAACACCTCCTCCATTAAAAAAAAAAAAGACACTCCAATACAATGTATAATTTTAGAGGAGTCTGGAGACCTATTGTTAAGATGATCTAATATGGAGGAACCAATGAAGATGCAAAGAATGCTTGCAGGGAATTCCCACCTGCAAAAGGTACAGGGCCCATCAGAAGATGAGAGGGCTCCGTAACAGAGAAGCAGTACCAGAGGGCACAATACTCTACAAGAACTGTGTCTGGAGGTCTGAGAACAGTATTTGTGTCCCCCCAAAATTCATATGTTGGAAACGAATTTCCAATGCTATAGTTATTAAGAGGTGGGGCCTCTAGGAAGTGATTACATGGTAACTGCAGAGGCCTCATGAATAGGATTGGTTTCCTTCCCCAAAAAAAAAGACCCAGGGGGACTTGTTCACTGCCTCCACCACATGAGGATGCAGTGAGAACGGTCATGTCTGAGGATCGGGACCTCGCTGGACACCAAATCTGCTGACACCTGAAACTTGGACTTTCCAGCCTGCAGAACTGTGAGAAAGTAATGTTTGTTGTTTCTAATCCACCCAGTTTATGGTGATATGTTATAGCAGCTCAAATGGACTAAGACCCAGAAGAAACCACTTTTCAAACAAAGAATTCCAGTCAAAAAAAGGGGGGGTGCTTTGGTATTTCTGTGGTTGTTATGGTTGACAGCAAGCATTCAGAACCAGACCCACCTGGTTGAATCTTAGCCTTGTGACTTTGGTCAAGTTCTTTAACCCCGCCAAGCCTCTGTCTCCTTATCTGTAAAATGGAGATAATATCCATTCTCGAAGGGCTATCGTCAAAAATAAATGAGATAATGCACAGTAAGTGCTTGACCTAGTGCCTGGCACATTTGGTTCAATACATATCAGCCATCATTATTATCATTATTCCCTGCATGTAATGTTCTTCCTCTCCTTTTCTGACTATCAAACCCTTAAATAAAGGTTAGCTTTTAGTGGTTTTGTTATTTTTAAGTAATGCCTGAAGCAGGAAAATGAACAAGGTAAAGGACTGCTCCTTGGGGAAATGACATAATGTTAGCTTTGTCCGAAAGCAAGAGCTAATGAAAGGGAATTAGGATAATGCTGAAGGGCAGGAAGGAATACAATAAACACACCTGTGTGGAGAACCAGGCCTCTGGAGAAGAGAAAGGAAAATAAAAGCACCTGCCTCTTGTTTGCTTCCATCTTTTTCACCAAAGGGAACACATTTTGATTTGACGCATCAGTAAGTGCGCATCTATCACCCGTGAATGAGGTCAAGACTGCAGACCTAGGAACTTGATGTCTCAGGACTGAAAGAACAGGCGGGTACAATAGCTGAAATGTCGGGAATTGCTGAGAAAGCACGTGGAACAGCATTCATGCTCAAAGACTGGAACAGCTTTTTCCAAAAGCAAGATTCTAGAAGTTCTGGGTTGATCAGCCTGATGTCAAACTGATGAAACTCTAAAAAGATAGAGCGATCAATAGATTGTGTGTGTGCACTTGGGAAAGACATAGACCCAGGAGCCAGCAGGGGCTCACTAAAAACAAATCATGCAAAATTTAAATGATTTCCTTTTCCTAGCAGGATATCTTTTTAGAACCCCAGGGGAATACAGTTGGCATATAGCTTGATTTCAGGAAAATATTTAATGAAGTTATTCCCTATCACATTGTGAGTAAAATACAGAGATGTGATCTGAACAATAGTACCACGATGTGACTTCAAAACTCTCCTCCGAAAGTGCCAGCTCTTTTTCCCAAGTGTCAAGAGAATATTTTAAAAGGTGATTTGTGAACAGGTCTCTGTCTTTGGCCTTGTCTGTGGTGTTTTTTTAATAAGTGATTGTAAAAGACAGAAGCCATGTTAATGGAGGCATCGGTAGCACATACCTGGGAAAGTTAAAATAAATTACCAGATGCATACAGCAGCAGGATTCAAGCATACCTCCACCACCTGGAATGATGGGTTTACCCTGAATAAAGTGTAATGGAGACATCTAGAAGAATTCCAAGTAGTTTATGTAGATGTCCCACCCTCAAGGAGCTGGAGTACAACTCCCCACTCTTTAGCGTGGGCTGCAAGTAGGGGCTTCCTTCCGCACAGTGCAGCACAGGAAGAAGGGTGTAACTTTAAGTTGACTTGACGGTGGAGAGGCCTGGCAAAACGACCTCAGCCCAGGTGAGCAAGGTCAACCTCAACAGTGATGCGTCATGTTGATTGTACGTGCCCTCAGTATAGCATGATGACAACGGCACCTCTGTGGTCTCCCCCAAAAGCATTCAGTCTCATTATGAGAAAAATATCAGACAAATTCCAATGGGAGAACATTCTACAAAATACCTGACCAGTACTCTTCAAAACTCTCAATGTCATCAAAATCAAAGAAAGTCTGAGAAACTGTCATAATCTAGAGGGGCCGAGGGACACATGGCAACAAAATGTAACACCGTGTCCTGGGTGGGGATCCTAGGTAGAAACCAAGGACAGCTGAATATGGTCTGGACTTAGATAGCAATATGTCAATATTGGTTCACTAATTGTGAAAAATGTGCCAGACTACAATGTAAGATGCTAATAATAGGGGAAACTGAGTGTGGGCTTTAGGGGAACTCTCTGTACTGTCTTCACAATTTTTCTGTAAGTGTAAAACTTCTGAAATGAAAAGATTCTTTATAAAACATAATGGATACAAGTGTAAACTGCATTTAGCATAAAAATGACTTAGTATGTTAGTGTTTCTTGAGGGGCAGCTAAATTAGACACAGCTTATGGGAAAGACATCTAGGGCTTTTCATTGACCACAGTCTCAATCCACGGTGTTGGGCAACATAGCTGTGAATGAGCCCGTGTGGTCCTGTGCTGCATCAACGGCCCTTGGGAGTCTAAATCAGGCAACTAAGTGGGACTCTGTACTGCGTAGACCACGTGGGAGTCTCAACTCTGAGCCAAAACTTCCTGGTCCAAATCCAGGCTCTGCCACATACTAGCTTTACGAGCCCAGTCAAGTCACTAAACCATTCTCGTGCTCAGTTTCCTCATTTATAAATTGGGCTAATAATGATGGCTACCTCATAGAGCCATGAGACAGTGCAGGGCCCCTGGCACATAAGAACTACTCAAAAAGTGGATCTCTTTGAGCAGCAGAGGTCTGCATATTTTTTAGAGTAAGCCTCATATCAGAAAGATATCCAGTATCTCAGAGAGCAGCATCAGGTGAGGGAATGATAAGAGGCTCATGAAGTTACTGCAGAGAAAACATGGGGCCTGGGAGCTGTTACATCGGAGGGCAGAGTGAGGGCTAGCAGAGGAGTGATTGTCTTGGTCATTAATTCACTGAGACCCTAAGTATGTCCCTAAGCCTGTCTGGATCTTTTGTTCCTTTATCTTCAAATACAGACAAGGACACTTTTTGGTCAGTTTTGTAGGGTGACTGAGAGGATAAAATGACTTAATACATATGGAAGTGCACTGAATGAAAACCAACTGTGGTTAAAAAACATATGTTGGTATTAAAAGTAACTTAAATGTCTATTTCTCTTTGTGCCAATTCACAGGGTGTAGGGAAAAGTAAGAGACACTCTTATTTGAAATGCTTATTTTGTTTAAACTGGAAAGCCACCAGGGGCAAGCGAAGGGCACCGGGGATGGAGTTTGGAATCCTGAACTCATAGAGAAATCGAGGCCAGACTGGAGAGAATACACAGGCCTTAGACTCAGAGGTGGGATCTTAGGAAATTTACCCAACATCTGTGAACCTCAGTTTCCCAGCCACAAAATGGATAACATCAACCTCCCAGGGTTGCTGGGGGTCTATGTGCGTGAACAGACCAGCACACTGGAAGCTCTTAGTCGTACTGTTTCCTGAAAGCTATGAGGAAATGGTGGTGATCCTAATACCCCTACCCACAAGGCCTATCAGGTGAGATGGTCACTGCCCTTGGAGGCTTCTGGAGCTCAGGAGAGAAAAAGCCCACCCTCACAGGAAACAAACCTAGAAGGCGCACGGAAGCAACTTAGAGAGCAACTAACAGAGTCCAACAGAGAACAGACTAAGAATTGCAACCTGTCCCAGACTCTTTTACAAACACTTTCTATCAAGCTCTTACCAGTTGATTAGATTCTTTGTGAAGTCAGTGCCCAGAGGAAATCAGATTACTGGGAGGGAGTGCAACTGGACTGGTGTGAGAGACAGGGAGTTACTGCCAAACTGCCCGTGGAGACTGTGGCTTAGAAGGAAACGTGGGGAGCCCTGAGAAGGCAGGCGACCCAAACTGGCAGTGCTCGGTTCCAGACAGAGACACAGCAGAGAGCGTACCTGTGACTTGGTCCTTCAGAATTCATGTTGACTTGTCACAAAGCTCAGATGATCAAAGTCTCTTGTCCAGGATCCACCCATGTGAACTTCAACATCCTTCAGAACATAAAGCCATGCATTATGCCCAAATTTTCATTCCCTAGAGATTTCTGAAGATGCTACCACATGCCTTTGGAGAAAAAAGTAACAGCAATGTATTCAAAAAATTTTATAGAGCCTGCAGGTAAACTAGATGACCACAGATGTGTTAACCGGAAAGAGGTTCTGATCCAAACCCCAAGAGAGGGTTCTTGGACCTTACACAAGAAAGAATTTGAGGCGAGTCTGTAAAGTGAAAGCAAGTTTATCAAGAAAGTAAAGGAATAAAAGAATGGCTGCTCCATAGGCAGAGCAGCAGTATGGGCTGCTCGACTGAGTATACTTATAGCTATATATCGAGTATATGCTACACAAGGGGTGGATTACTCATAAGTTTTCTGGGAAAAGGGCAGGGATGTCCTGAAACTAAAGGTTCCTCCCCTTCTTAGACTATATAAGGTAACTTCTGGATGTTTCCATGGCACTGCTAAACTATCAAGGCATTGTGGGAGTGTCTTTTAGTATGCTAATGATTATAATTAGAGTATCATGAGCAGTGAGGATGACCAGAGGTCGCTTTCCTTGCCATCTTGGTTTTGGTCAGCTTTTTTACCGCATCCTGTTTTAGCAGCAGGGTCTTTGTGACCTGTATCTTGTGCCAACCTCCTAGCTTATCCTGAGACTTAGAATGCCTAATCCCCTGGGAATGCCGCCCAGTAGGTCGCAGCCTTATTTTACCCAGCCACTATTCAAGATGGAGTCGCTCTGGTTCAAACACCCCTGACAGATGGACCTGGATTAACATAAAAAGACACAAATATTGATTTTCTGAATATCTGTTGGTAAAAATCAACAACTAAAAATGACCCTCTCCCTGCCCTTTAACCCCCTACCCAGCCATTGTCAAGCCACAGAGATTCCCCGCAGGGGCCAGCACAAACATCTGAATGCAGAGTTTCCAAAGGTCAGGATTTAAACTCTCAGTTAGGTGTGGCTGATTCCCTCCCAGATCCCCAGCCAGTGCTGCCTCAATCTCTGCAGGTTGCTTTGGAGGACGATCAGCTTGGAGTTTCTCTGAGAAACAGCTCTCAGCTTAACTCTTAGAGGCACTGAGCACCCTTCAACCCCAGGGATCCAGGTTGCCTCCTGTTCTTCCAAGTTGGTCTGAACCCTTAGATGTAATGAGTTGGCTTCTCTGTACTCATAACAGGGCCTATATTTTAAGAAGGGTGTTGACAGACTGAAGCATGTCCACGGATGGGCATCCTGGCTGGTGGAGGGCCTGGACCATGTGCTACTAGAAAAGTTGAAGAGGAGCCTGCTGGTTGTCTTCAACTATTTGCAGGATCATCACTTATAAAAAGATGTAATAAATTTCTACGTATTTTCAGAAGACAAAATGAGGACCCAGGTATGTGAGTTAAAGATTTGGGCTTCATTCTGAGGAAGACTTTTTCCACAGTTGGTGTCTCTGATAGTCTGATTGCATTGAAAAGTAATTAATTCTTCATCATTGCAAAAGTTCAAAGCCTGGGTGACCTCCTGTCAAGACTGTGGTTGAGGAGTTCCACTTTGAAAGAAAGATTGGATTACAAGATCTCTAAACTCCTTTCCAAGTTTCAAATTATATGTTTCTGTCTTCTCAGTAAGTACAGAGAACAGAGACTAAGGATTAGAGCTTAGACAGAAGGAGCTGAGACAAATATGGAGAATGGGGAGAAAATCCTTAAGTTTATTAAGTCTTGGGGTTGGTTTTTCAGGCTCTTGTGTTTTGTTTTTCAAGCCCTGCTTTGCAGAAAGGGCAGTAAATATGAGTCTAAGTCCCAGGATCAGATTTGGCTTCTGCTTTGGTGTTAAAAGACATCTACCCCGTACAAGAACATTCTCTCCAAATCCAAGTGGGCATCTATAGCAACTTTTATGTCCTGGACTTTATCTTCTTTTCCAATTTTAAGGTGGTAACAGGAACAGGAAGAGAGCTAGATGCAGATCTGTAACCCCCTTCATGGGTCAAATCCTTGACCTGATCCCATGTAAAATGACAGAGTAGATAAATAGCATTAGACCTCGTCAAGTGTCCATCTCAAGTGACTCAGAGTTTTACTTCCCACTTTGTCAAGGATGCATTCATACCTGATTGGATAACTGATCTTATGTCTACTCCTGGCCTGTGTTCCCTGGGCCCTGAATCCAAACCCTGGAAAGTCCTTCTCCCTCCTGAAATAAGCCCTGTTCAGGCCCCCTTCTTGTTGGATTTTCTTTATTCTTTCTTTTTCAGTTTCTTAAATCAGATAAGTTTGTTCTTTTTAAAGGTTTGTAACCACCACTGCCCACCACCATTTTCCTTGAATATCTATCTATACACTATTTATTTAGCTATCTATATGAGGATATACCCCTGTGCAGATTAAGAAATTGATTAAGGAGGTAATATTGAGATGTCGAGAGAGTCTATTTTAGACTTCTGGCCTTCGTGTATGGGCAGCAGAAGGCAGAGTAATTGTGCCAGAAATCAGCACCACCAACATTTGGACAGCATTCTCTTTAATTTGTTCTCTTTTCCTCATCCAACAAATTGTGGCTGGCTTGCTACTCTTGCCCTGATCTGCCTGAATTTCTTGTTTTGAGCATGATTCCTAAGAAACTGAGGACTTGTTACCAGCTTGAAGCATAATTTCAAGCAAGTTACCTTTCCTTCTGGGCCCCAGGCTCCTTGTCATTGAGCCTTTGACTGCCCCTATGGGCTTCATTGGGAAAGGCCATTCATTAAGGATATATTGGATGCCGATAAAACAGGTGCAAGGTTCCAGGCTGCTTGCAAGCAAGGGAAGGTCTACACTAATCATCCCAGAATCTAAAAGGTTTCCAGCATCTGTCAAGATCCAAGTGGAAACTGGGCACCATAATTGGGCCCTTAGTATCTCTAGCAAATTTGCTTGACACCTTTGCAGAGAAGAGGATGGATCAGACACAGTGTCAAGCGGTGAGCCTGTTAAGGTGCAAAGCAGAGAGATGTCAAAACTGGCAAAAATAAAAGCCTCCAGTTCTTCTCAATCTCCGTAAAAACAAGTGAATGCAGATGCTCAGCTGTCACCAGGAATCAGGGACCAAGGCCAGTTTGGCAACACTGCCAGTTATGGTCCTGCTGCTTTCTTGGCTCTCGTCCCTCTTGCCTCCCACCTGCCCCTGAAACTTTAATTACCTCCTGGACCCAGTATGATGTCTGTTTGCTAGTGGTGAGCTGGAGAAGGGAAGAGAGATGGCTCCTGGAGAAGTACAGAAGCCTATCAGCCTTCGCAGCAACCATAGGGAACAGAGTGGCTGCTTTTAGTTATAAAGACATCTTGGTGGGAAGATTTACCAAAGATGTATTTATTCCATTAGAACTATACCTCCCTTCAGCATCGTTATCTCCAGCACCACATTTGTCACTCTGCCACTGCATTCTGGGGGGACACACAGAGACTCTCTCTGAATCAAAACTGAGTTTTCAGATGGAGCAGTTCTGAGTCTAGCTGACCAGCAGGACTAGGGGCTCAGCTTTCCCTGCACTGTCTTGGAAATCATTCTGGCTGCTACATACTTTAGAGAAAGGGCGTCAGGTGAGATCTGTTTTCAGAAAAAAAGGAAAGGGGTTGAGAGAATGGAGAAATATATGAGTAAAAATGATAAAAGAGATGATTGGAGAACTATAGTAATGTTTATTACAGATACCTTTTGTCAACATAACCCTCCCTAGAAACCTGTCTGGAACTTAGAAAGTCTCCAGAAAAAGAATGAAAGAACTGCCAGATCTGGTCTACATTGTCATTCAACATCCCACACTTCTCTTGGAGTTACAAACCATGGGTTCCTCCCCATTGTGTCTAGGTGCTTTTACGTGCACATGCTTGGGACCACATGCACCTCACCTTTTTAAGAGGCTTTGTCATTAGCTTCTTGTCCCTTAGCCTTGGGAGACATAGACCCAATGTGAGTGAATATACAGATTGCTGAGTCTGTGCCTTTGATTCTCTAGATCTTCCTGAGTAAGGGGAGACCTGTGGTGTTGCTAAGGGGATGGGAGGCAGGTAGAGAGGCTAACCCAGCTAGAGTTGTGATTAAAGCAGTACATTCCCCTCATTGATGATCCCAGTACAGTGGGTTTCCATAACCATGCCTGGAGCTCTGTGCCCACTATTCTGGAGATATAAAAGAAGGAGACATTCTAATCCCTGTGCTCCAGGAGATTGTAGTCTGTCAAAGGAAAAACTTACAGACACAGCACTTCCCACTCCAGCCCTCAAGGATCTCCTAGAGAGTTTTAAAAATATGTATCTCTGAATCCTATAAATCAGTATATCTCTGAAGATGCGTTGGACTTGGAGATCCTGGGCATTTTAGAGACTCTCCAGGTGATTCTCATGGGGCCAGCCTAGTACAGATCTATGGATTCACATTTGGGAACATTTAAATTGGGCAGTTGGTGAAGGCTTCCTGGAGTAGGCAAGACCTGAGTTGTACCTTGAAGGGAAAAACAGAATGAGAAGGCAGGATGTATTAGACCCTTCTCACTCTGCTATAAAGAAATACCTGATACTGGGTAATTTACAAAGAAAAGAGGCTTAATTGACTTATGGTTCTGCAGGCTGCGCAGGGAGCATGGCTGGGGAGGCTTCAGGAAACGTACAATCAGGGGAAGCAGGCTCTTCTTACGTAGTGGGAGCAGGAGGAAGAGGTAGGGTAGGTGCTACACACTTTTAAACAACCAGATCTCCTGAGAACTCACTCAGTGTCAGAAGAACAGCACCAAAGGGGGAAATCTGCCACCAGGATCCAGTCACCTTCCACCAGGTCCCTCCTCCGATATTGGGGATTACAGTTCACCATGAGATTTGGGTGAAGACACAAATCCAAATGATTATCACGGGAAAAATACAGGAAGAGCAAAAACGATAAAAACTAAGGGCATTCAGGACAAGAGTTTTGAGCCTGTGAAAGTAAGAGTCTTACCTTGATCAATTTTCTTTTTCCCTGCGGATGAAAGGGGGAGTCAGCACAGCCGGTGTCAGAGGAAAGCAAGTGTGGAAAACCTTCCAGGTCAGGATGGTGCCGCCTGCAGGCATCCACCCTAATTTCTCCAAAGTCCTGTTTAGTCACAAAATTCATGCAACCAATGCTTATTAAAAGCAATGTTTTCCACATTGTCTGGTTTAACAAAAAAGTTCTTAAACTTTCTGGTCTCAGAAAAATTATCGAGAATCCCCATGAGCTTTTATTTATGTGGAATATGTACAGTATTAGAAATTTAGCACTGTGGATTTTTAAATGTGTTTAAATAGTTGTTCATTAATTCATTTTAAAATAGCAAATCCCAAGACATGTTAAAATATATTTTATGAAAAATATATTTCCAAAATTTAAAAAACCTAGAAGGGTGACATTGTTTTATATTTTTGAAAATCTCTTTAAGGAGTTAGGAGACAGCTGGATTCTCACATCTGTATCTGCATTCCATCTTTTGATATCCATGGTTTTGTTTGTAGTATATAAAGAAAACCAGCCTTACACCGCAGGGCCCAGACTCAGGGCTCAAAACTTAAGGAGGCACCCACTCCTGAGGTCCTGCAGGGGTAGAGTTGTCCCTAAGAGTGAGTGCCTCTTTAAATTTTACACTCAAAATTTTGCACTCCCTTGTCTCACTTGGGTCCCAGGCTGGTCAGGCAGATAAAGCCAGGAATACTTTAATAACCTTGTCAGATAATGTTGGCACAGCACTGTCTCTCTCTCTCTCTCTCCCTCTCTGTCTATATATATATCATATATATATGATATATATATCTGATATATATATCATATATATGATATATATATCATATATATGATATATATGATATATATATCTGGATGGAATATATCATATATATATATATATCATATATATATGATATATATCATGCCAAAACAAAAGTGGTGGGTTACTTGTATTGTGGAATCTGAACCATAGCAATGCATTTTTCTTACCCAGTTACATTAAAATCTATCACTTATTCTAGCCTTTTGAATGGATTTTTTTACCCATACTCATCGACTCTTCTGAAAAGTCTTAGGACCTCCATGGCTCCCTGAATTATACTTTGAAGACTGTTGGCTTGAGATATGCTCCAGGGACTGCAAGGAGGGTCTCGTACCTGGGATGTAGGCTGAGATATAGAGTCATGAGTAAGTGCAAGGTCTGAGGAACCACACTGGGGCCAGACCTGAGCAAGCCTTTTCCGCTGCATGACGAAACAGGCCTTTATCTGGAAGACCATGAGGAGCCACAGAAGCATCAAGCAGGGAGTGATGGAATCAGTTTACATTTTTAGATTGATTCATTTGTTTGTTAACTGATATTTACTGAGTTCCTATTGTATGCCAGGCACTGGGAATAACAGTGAACAGAGGTTTCTGTTCTCATGGAGCTCACATTGCGGGGAAGCAGATAAACAAACACAGATCTATAAATCCACCCTGCTGACATAGAAAGGTGGACTGGAGGAGAATCAGATGGAGGGGACAAGAGTTCAGGCAGTTGTAACTATAGCCAGGGAAGAGGCGATGGTGACCAGGGAAATAGCAGTAGCAGTGGAGTAGGCAAGAACATGAGAGAGTCACTGCAACACTAAGGACACAGCCACCCGTGCCACCATGGGGGAAATCGAAGGTGACGCCCAGCTTCCATCTCAGGTAGCAGTCGACTTTACTGTGATATGGGCACCCAAAAGGAGAAGCATTTGAGGGGATAATCCGTTTGGTTAGCAATAACACATTGAGTTTGAAGAGCCTGGGAGGAGGGGTCACTCGGGTGGAGATGTCCAGTGGGGTGCTGGGTTATATAGGTCTGGCCCTCAGAATGGAGGGGGATGAGGGATTGGGGTGTGAGAGTAGTCAACTATTCATGAGGTGAGTAGATAATGGCACTCAGGAACAGTGCTCAGAGTGAGACCAGAGGCACCTATTCCTGACACCCTTCCTCAAAGTCAACGTACCTGAAATCCGATTTGTGGTCATTCCCCCATCCCTGAAGACCATTCTTCAGCTTAATTAATGACACCAACAACCCTGTATCTGTTAGAGCTGGAAACCTGAGGTTCAGCCTGGATGCTATGCTGTCTCCTGCTCAGCTTCCACCTTCCATGGCCTCATGATCTGCCCAGCTCTCGCCTCTTGTCTACCACACCCCAAACTGCTGCTTCACTCTTCCAGCCCATTTCTTCTTTCTAGAAGGCTCATTTGCATTACTCTACCACTCTCATCAGAAGCATTCACCCAGGAAATTCCGACTCATTCTTCAAGACCTACTCAAGCATCCCCTTTCATTTTAGGTCCCCCCACACCCCTGCAACCACACACAGCCACACAGCATAAGACCTAATTGTTTATCTTCTTTAGTTTCCAATTTCCTGAACATGACTCTGTTTAACACTCGTAACACTGCAGCACAATCATTTGCTCATGGGACTTTCTCTGTTACTACAGTGAAACTCACATGACAGCAGAAAATAGATTGAATTGTCCTTGTGGCCTTTGTTTCTGGGGTGGCTCCTGAATGAATACTAAGACCTCAACCAGGTGGGTTTAGCGAGAAAGGAAGAAAGCCAGGACCAGAACTAGGAAAGTGGCTTTCCCTAGCTAGTCTACCCAGCATCAAGGTCAACGGGAATCCAGTCTGGGGTAGAAGCAAGACTGCAGTGGGCTGTGAGCATGGTAAAACTCAGGCAAATAAGAGGCAGTACTTTGGTTCCAGGGGCCTCATTTGTTCAGAGCAAGAACACAGCAGTGGCTGGGGTGGCTAACAGGGGTTGGCAACAGCAAAGAGCAAAGCAGTGGATTCAAGTAAGAGAACAGAGAGCTGACCAGAGCTAGGGTAGGATGGCAGGGGGTCTCTCCATACCCCCAGCACACCAGGCGTATGGTGCATAGCAGACCCCAGAGCTCACCTGGGTAACAGTGAAGACAGGTCCTGCTGAGGATAGGCCTGGGGCTGGGGATCACTGAGGCTTCTTGAGTGAAATTCCTCTGAGCCTTCCAGCCAGAAGGGTTTGTCCTGGTAGCAGCTAATAACACCTGCTGTTTGGGGAGACAGTGAGGAAGCTGGCCCAACTACGGCAGAGAGTTTGCATCGGTGACTAATGGGAGATGGAGTTGAATAGTATAAACACATTCTTTTTTATCTTTTCAATCAAGAGAAGTAACAGCTACAAACCCAGACAGAAGCCCATAAAATGAGACGATCATTATGAGACAGCTACAGGTAGATGGAAGTAAAGGTTAGGTTCTATCCTTGTTCACAAAGCCACGGGGAAATTGTGTGAATGCCAAGCTCTGTGAAGAAAGGAAAAAGCCTTTGTCAGACTTGCTGCCCACACCAAACACAGCCCTGAGCCTAGCAAGCATAGATGGAGCTATCATCACGGGGAGTTGCTTCCCACTCCAGATATGCCCCATCAGTGCTGCTGCTCCGGGCAGAGGGGCAAGCCTTGGGCTCAGAAATGCTGCTTCCAGAAGCCCATAAACAAAAGTAAGCTGTCTGCCCTCCCTCTTTCAAGAATTCTTAGCAAGTACCGGGTTTTCATTCGTGGAAAGGAAATGGAATAGAATAGCCTTGAAACTGCAAACGTTTTTTCTTACTTATTCTCTATCCCAGGGCTCTAGAGAAAAGATAGCAGGATTCCTGCTGGGTCCCTTGGAGCCCCATTTCTTCTTCCTCTGCTTAGCCCTGGCTGATCATCAGGGTGTCCTGGAGCAGGAGGGAGAGAAGAGCTCTCGTATCAACATTCCTCACCCAGGAGGGCAGCAGAGCAAAGTGAAGATCATATCCAGATCTGGAGTCGCACAGGCTAGCCAGTTAGAGATGTGTAACCTCTCTAAGACTCAGGTTCCTCATATATATCACAGTTATAGTAATAGCGCCAGCCTCACAGGATTGTTACAACTTAATGCATGTAAAGTTCTTAGTCCAGTGCTTGGCATGCACTTACTGCTCGCCATAAGTTAGCTGCTGCTGCTGTGATTATTATCTGCTCCTAGCCCTCACTGGGAATTCCAATGCTTAAGTTGCAATGTAGGCAGGTATCAAAATTCTGTCTGCTTAGTGTCCTGGGACCCCTGGCAATATCTCTGATTCCTGTGCAAGATGTGTTCCTGCATCATGAACCCACTTAAAGTCAAGGGACCAAGTGCTGGGGATCACAGGACATGCAAGTGCTGGGGATCACAGGACATGGGTGTGCTCACTTGGGCTCCACCCCTAGGCTGCACCAGCTGCCTTCCTTCTCCTCTTGGCACTTCTGTTTCCTGTCTCCGCTTTCATTCATGGGCAATTCCAGCTGTCATCTGCATACACATCTGTTCTCATAGCAACATATACTACATATGAATGTCTTCCAGTTTTGCTGTGCACTTAGGCAAACTACTTAACCATTCTGTGCCTTAGTTTTCCCATCCAAACACTGGGAATAATCATACACACTAAGTATTCCTAATCCCAAAATTCCAAATCTGAAACAATTCAAAATCTGAAACTTTTTGATTGCTGACATGATGCACAAAGAAAATGCTCAGTGGAGTATTGGATTTGGGATTAAGGATGCTCAACCATAAGTATAATGTGAATATTCCAAAATCCAAAAAGGTCCAAGATCCAAAACACTTCTGGTCCCAAGTCTTTTGGATAAGGTATACTCAACCTGTAGTACCAGCCTCGTAGGGTTGTTGGAGATTAAACCAGGTAATTAATTTGAAGCTCTTAGAACAAAGATCAACATATCTCAAGTGATCATTAAACATTAGCTGTTATTATCATGGCCATTATTATTGTTATTATTACAGAGACTTCACATCTGCAATGAGTAGGGATTTTGCTCTGAGGTGCCACTCTCCTGTGGAAACCCTGAATGAACTCTTCAGCCTTAGAAAACGTTCAGAAACTATGAACTCATTGACATAATAAACCACCTGCGAGTGACCTCCTGACCCAAATAAGCATTAAAATTCAGACAGATTAAGAGCCCTGAGCCAAATCTGAGGGCCTGAGACCTGCCTGTCTTCACGTGTTCATGGCAGGTGGAGGTGGGCGTGTGCACAAAGGAAGAGCATGTGTCCTAGACTTGAAAGCTGAAAGTCAAGATTTTATGGTCCCATGGCTGCATACTCTAAAAGAAAACATCTCACAAGGAGTGAGAGACTCTAAAAATGAAATTATAACAATAAAAATCACATATACTTCCAACAAGGAAGAAAAATGAGACATCTAAAGAAATCAATGTGGCTACCTGGGAAACCTCTAATGAACCTAAATTTTGAAAAGACAAAAGCTATATTTACAGCAAATATTGGATAAATGGCTAACATCTTTAATATATATAGAGCTCATGCAAATCAATAATGAAACCCCTAAGGCACAATAGAAAAGTGAGTCAAGGATGTAATAAACAATTCACTAAAGAAAAAATAAAGCTGGCTTTCCAACAGATGGAAAATCTTCAATCTTACTAGTGATCACAGTGAAAATTCAAACAAGTAGATAGCTATTTTTACCTTGTAAATTAGCAAAAATTTTTATTTTGATTTTTAGTGATACCCTACCTGATGCTAGTGAGGGTGCTGCAAAATAGTCCCATTCAAGCACTGCAGATAGGATATGGCTTTTAGGAGAGTCACTTCCTGGATCTCTCCCAAGGAAATAGTGCTAGTTTAGAAGTACCGTCATTAATAATATTTGTATAAGCAAAAATTAGAATCAGAATGCATCCATGTAGAATAATGTTTATGATTATTTCAGATGGTAGTGTGGGAAAAAGCAGGAGACAAAATTATACAGATAATATCTAACTATGGTTTTAGAAAAAAACAAGACTAGAAGAAAACAAAGTACAATGATGGTACCTTTGGGTGGCAGAACCGTGGATGATTTATTTAATTCTTTCTGCAATTTTGCTTGGTGATCAGATTTTTTGCAATGGTTGTGCATTACTTTTATTACAGAAAAAATATAAACTTTATTGTAATACTGGAGATGTGGAAAGAATAGGAAGAGAGCTCACACCACAGAGGACAAATCCCACAGACAAGTGCATTCCTGAGGTCCGATGTAAGGGGCCCTTAAAGCTTCAAGTGGATCTGGCTTGTAAGCAGGGCTACAATCAACATGGCAGGGATGAGTATGCTGCCTGGGAGGCACGTGCAGCACTTAAGAACACTTGAGTGTGGTGGTCTATTGTGTCACAAAGTAAGAAGAATCCTGGACCTCCAACGTATGGGTCAAAAAATACTGACAGTGTCATAGATATCAGTGATATCAGTGATCACCAGCCTAGTCCACCATTTCCCAAAGTGTGGACCCTGGACCAGTCGTGGGCTCAGAATGACTCCGAATAATGCTGAAGCAGTTTAGGTGATGCATGGGCATGGAATTATTATTTTTTAAGTTTTTCTTCTTGAATTTAAATCTTTCCAGTGTTACCAAAAAGAAGTCTTAATATGATGCTAGGATATCTTTAACACCGCTACTGTAATGTCAGGAGTTTGGTCTGCATCCTGCTGCTTGCCACACAGAAAGCCAATCACTAGACAACGAGTACTGCCAGGGAGAAAGGCTTTAGTCAGGGCTACAGCCAGGGAGAATGAGAGATAAGTCTCAAATCCATCTCCTCAACCAACTAAAGTTAGGGATGCATATACAAAAGCAGGAAAGAAATGCAACTATGTGTGGGAAAACAGGATTCAAGGAGAGGAATGGAAGAGGAGTTGGAAAACAGGAATCGCTGTGGGTGAGGGTCTGGCATCTCATTGTCTGGATGCAGTGACCTGGTGAGTTTCGGTTCCTTGATACTCTCTGGGAGGCCTGAGGGTCGGTTTTCTGAGGACAGAACTCAAATAAGATAAATGTAAGTTTCAAGCTTTAAGATGAGGAAGGTCCATTTCTATGTTTATCCAAAAAACAGTAAACATCAGTTTGATGGGACAGTTGGCCGATTTCAACACCTCTCTAACCCTTGTTCATCCCCCTTTCTAACCAAGTGGGAGCAGCCTTCAGGCTCGGTTCCTCAAGCAGACAACAGCATCTGAATAGAATTCAGTAATGCAGGTGGTGTGTGGATATGGCAGAATCATCAGGGCAGGAGAAGAATTAACATAGTTTGGTAAGTCCTGAACTAGTAGAGAACTTTGGGCATCTGGGACATAAAAGGTCAGGGAGGCAGGCTGACTTGCTGTAAGTCAACGAACTGGCCAGTACCAGACCAAGCCTGGACTCCCTGCTTCAACTGCGAGTTCTTTCCCCAAGCTCTCCTGCTTTCCACACGGAGCTGTCAATATTTCTCCACTTTCCTTCAAAAAGCAGACTTAGTCCTATCTTGTTCTTTGCTGTCATTGTTATTTCTTGTCTGAGCTTTTTTTGTTTTGTTTTGTTTTGTTGTTTTTTTTTTTTTTGGAGTTGGAGAGAGCATGGGATCATGCTATCAGCCTAATTAAAAATGTTTTTAGTTTGTCTCTGCACTTTCCCCAAGCCTCAGCTTTTCCTAAAAATCCAGCATCTTCCGCATCCTTCCCAAGGGACCACACTATTCCTCAATGCTGGGTGTTGTCTGTTTACATCTAATGCAGACTTTTGCTTTTGCTTTTGTCTTCAAATGTGACCTTTACAGACAGTCTCTAGTGCAGCCCTATTAGCGACCTCAGATGCTTCCTGATCATAGTTATTTGTGCTTATGTAGTCAGAATTTTCCCCAAAGTGTCTCTGGGCATGGATTTACACCTCAGCTCTGCCTGGGCTGCTAACTAGCTGAGGGACCTTGTGCAAGTCATTCACCCTCACTGAACAGGTAATAGCACTGCCCTACTTAGCTCTGAGGGTTGCCGTGAGGACCAAATGAGCAGCAGTCACAAAGATGCTTTGCAGGACATAATGCACCTCACAATTGAATGTGTTATTCAGCTCCTATTTTTTTCTTCTGCTTTTCAAATCAAGAAGAAGGCTCTTCAGATTGGACAGTGTAAAACCAGCATCATTAAAAAAGAACTAAAGCGCAAAATAGGAGCAAAGATAGAAAGTAGCTCACTCTTCAAAGCAGCTCAATCCCTGAGTGTCTCAGAACCATCAGGTCTGATCTGCAGAACTGTAATGATGTGTCAGGCTATGTTATATTAGGGACCAGAGTAGGTTCCATGGAGGTAGAACAGGAGGGCCCGTGAGGGCTTTGCACACTGTCACTGTGAGAAACCACTGAAAGAAACTATGAAGTGTAGGTAAGAAAAGACTCAAAAGATGGTACACACACGCCACTGCTTGCTTAGACTTAGGGATTCCTCCAAGAACCTCGTGATTTATGGAATACTTCTCCCCACCCCACACCCTGCACAGCCCCCCAGGACATTCCTCAGAATCTCGCCATCTCCCCAGCAGGCCCCTCAGCAGTAATAGGGAAGAAGTAGAGAGCTCACGGAGCAGTAGGACCCCCACTTCTGTGATTCCGCCCATAGCCACCTTGCAGGCCCCCACCATCTGTCTGGGTTCAGATCATGCCTCCACACTTAAAAACCATGTGACCTTGGGAAGGGGCTGGGTCTTGGATTTCCCATCATATGGAAATGGTATGTCGCTCATAGTCTTGTTACAGAGTTTAGATAAGATGACATAAATTCTTAGCACGAAGTATATTCTCAAAAGATGCTAGGTTGTTTTTGGTTTTGGTTCTGGGTTGTTGTTTTTGTTTGTTTGTTTGTTTGTTTGTTTTTGCCTTCTTCACTTCCTGTAGCCTATTTCTGCTTATAAAAAGCTGACTGTTTCAAAAAATTAAACATAGACTTGCCATATGAGCCAGCCATTCCACTTCTGCTTATATACGTACCCAAAAGAATTGAAAGTATTGAAGGCAGGGACTCCAACAGATATTTGTATGCCCGTGTTCCTAGCAGCATTATTCACAATAGCCAAAAGGTGGGAACAACTCAGTGTCCGTCCATGGATGAATGGACAAGCAAACTGTGGCCTATCCATGCAGTGGAATATCATTACACCTAAAAAGGAAGGAAATTCTGACACGTGCTACAACATAGATAAAACTTGAAGACATTATGGTAAGAAAAAATAAGCCAGACACAAAGGACAAATACTGAAGGAGTCCACTTATATGCAGTATTTAGAGTAGTCAAATCCATAGGGACAGAAAGTGGAATCATGGTTGTGGGGGGCTAAGAGGAGAGGGTCAATGGGAAGTCACTGTTTAATGGTTGTGGAGTTTCCGTTTGGGCAGATGGAAAGAGCTCAGGAGATGGATGGTGGCACAGCAGTTTAAACAATGTCACTGAACAGTACACCCAGAAATCACGAATGAAATAGGAATGTTATGTTATATATATTTTACTACAGTTAAAAAATTGCTTACACAACAAAAAAATACATTTTAACTTCAGTTATGACATCATTTTAGAAATATTGAAATGTGAAAATCATGTAAATCTTTGGAATAAAAAGAATATGGTTTTTAACACTAAAAAAGAAAAGATTGCTTCAGCCCCCACACACAAAGAAGAGGATAAAAATATAATCCATGGCTCATTGTCAAAGGCACGGAGAGACCAGGCCTTAAGGGGAAATCCCAGACAGAGTATTGCTTATAATTGCCTGAAAAGAACTCCCATTACTCATAGTTCTGGGGAACAGAGTAGACGGTGCAGGAGATGAACCCTGCATCTTCTGTGACATCAACACACATGCACACCCTCAGAGCCAGCCATCCCCACCACCCACTTCCAAACAGCAGAGGGGCTGCAGGATGCTCAGGGACTGTCCCCTTGGCCCCTACCTCCCAGGAAAAGCAGGAGGCCATGCCTGGTGGTCGAGATGACAGGAGCCCAGGGTGAGGCGCATCTGGCTGTTGGTACTGGAGGAGGAAAAGACACTAACTGGGCCTCCAAGTTGGGGGTGGTGAGGAGAAGCTCACCACTGGGTGTTTCCAGAATGTGTTCTGAGGCCCACAGCCTTCAGCTTACCTCTTAGAAAACCCGGGTCCCAGAGCAACCCTGTGACCCAGGACCAGAACTGCCACCCAGGGCTTCCTGAGCAGGCGGGTAACCAGGCATCTCTGAGTCCTCCCTCCAGCACCACCACAGACCCAGCACATTTCTAATGGCTTCAGTTAATGGTGCCAAAGGTACCCCCCTGTGCACTCGAGACCTCTGAGCTGGGCTGACTCACACCTGTAGACAAGGCCACACCAGCTGCATTTGCAGGTGCCACACTGTCTAGCTGCTGAGACCCAGGACTCCTGTCCTAGAACCAGCTCCCCTGTCCTGGAACCAGCTCCATTGCCAGGTAGCTGTAAGGTAACTCACCTCGCTGGGCCTTTAACACCCATCCATAAAATATTTACTACGTTCCATGCCCCTGGGACCTCTGCAAATTGGGCGTGAAAATCTCTGGGGCGTTCCACAGGCATTTACTGAGCACCTATTATCTGAAGACAGCATGCAGGTCTCCTAGTAGGATAATGAGAAGGGTAAAAACAGATCCTGTCCTTGAAGAGCATGCTCATGTCCTAGGGCTGCCATAACAACGTACCACAAACTGGCTGGCTTAGAACAACAGAAATTCATTCTCTCACAGTTCTGGAGGCTGGAAGTCCAAGGTCAAGGTGCGGGCAGGGTTGCTTGGTCTTGGAAGGCTCTCAGGGATAATCTGCCCCTGCCTCTCTCCTGGTCATTGCCGGCATTCCTTGCCATTTCATGCCTTACTCCAATGTCAGCCTCTGTCTTCACCTGGCCGTCCTCCACCGTGTCTGTGTCCAGCTTCTTAGCTTCTTCTTTTCTTATGAAGACATCAGTCATTGCGTTAGGGCCAACCCTCATCCAGTATCTCTTCCTCTTAACTTGATTACATCCACGAAGACCCTATTTCAAATGAGGTCACCTTCTGAGATTCCAGGGTCAGGACTTACACATATCTTTTTGGAAAACAGGATTCAATCCAGGGAGCTTCCAAAATTAAGAGTGAATACAATGTAGCAAAGGAGAAGAAGCAAAAACTTCAGAGCCAAATAGAATTGGGCTTTTTAACCTCTCAGAACTTCCGTGTACTCCACTGTAAAATGGAATAGCTGTATCTACATTCAAGGTATAATATACACAAGGCAACAGGCGCATGTAGGCACTAAGTACTAATATTTTTATGACTATTTTTGTTATGAACTGAAGGACAAGACACAAGAAGATGATGTAGCATAGAAGAGGTTCAAGTCAAATATCCTAGAGCAAGACTCCGTTGGATTGTAAGGAACAAGATTAGCTTAATGGAATAGACATTCGAAGTGACATTTGAAGTTGGAAAGATGGACAGGATTTTGACAGGTAGAACCAGCAGGAGGGAATTCCAGGAAGTGGGAGCTACACAAACAAGCCTTGGAGGCAGGAGAGTTTAGAGCATATTTGGAGAAGAGCTGGCGTTCCATTTGGCTGGAACATTGGGAAATGAATAATGAGTAATGGTAATTAGGGTTGTAAAAGAGCATTTGGGCCACAGAGCATGAGGAGTTGGCATTTAATTCATAGGCAATGGGGGAGCCAATGAATGTTTCTTGGAAGGAGTGATGCAATTAAGCCTGCATTTCAGAAAATTAATCTGACTGCAATGTGCCGGATCAGGGAGTTCTGCAACCTCCGGAGCAGGGAGTGATCAGGGCCTGAAGCCCGAGGAGAGGTTTCCTAGTTCTGGTTAAAGACAGAAGGTGGGTGGTGAAAAGTGTCCTTGGACTCAGTTATGGCTTGGCTGGTCACCTTGGACAAGTCATATACCCTCTGTGATTACAGCTGCCTCATTGTAAGGTGGGGTGAGCCAGTGACGGGTGCTGGGAGACCTTCAAGACCCTCACACGGCTAACACTTCCCAGCCTGAGGAGACACCAGCAGGCCTGGGAACTGCTTTCACAGGGCGTCTTGCGGGTGCAGAGGGGGATCTGCTCACACCTCTGTTCTAACCCTTGCTCCTCTTCCCATCCTTCTGGGAGACCAGGAGCCTCCCAGATGTCTGGGCTTTGGGGAGGCCAGGGCCCAGTCAGGCTGCTGGCGAGCTGTGAGCAGTCTTAATTGTTCCGCATTAACTTTCACCTCGATCTTACTTTAGAATTCTGTGAATATTTATGAGTGAGCTCTTGCTTAATGAGGAGGGGAACAGAGACATTAATGAGCTTTCTTTCCCGGATGGGTTTGGGGAATTTTTTTTTTTTTGGCTTCACATCTTTAATCTGAATTCCAGTGACGATGTCCCTTTCTTCCTCCTGGTTCTTCAGAGGCAAGAACACCCTCTGTAACTTTTCACTGCTACCATCCAGGTGGAATCCAAGCACACAAATGCAAAAGCTGAAGTAGTCCCACACTCTCAGGCTAGGGAGATGGGTTTTTGCCCTGCAGTAGAGTATTTGTACATGCACACGTGTGAATGTGTGTGAGTAAAAGGCTGTGTGTGCACATTTATAGCCACACATGGGGAAGCGTGAGCTCTCCTAAAAGCAAGAAGGCCTGGTTGGGCTCACATGTAAATCACACTGATGGTCCCACTGCACTCCAGCCTGGGCAACAGAGCAAGACCCTGTCTCTAAATAAATAAATTAATTAATAATAAAATAAAACAAATGCATACAAAAGCTACTTCTCTCTCAAGGATGAGAGAAAAGATAAGGCAGGGTCTCTTTCTTTTCTTGGATCTCTTCTTTTCAGGACAAAAGTATAACGTATAGGGCCTCTCTGGACCCTATGCCTCAGAGGGTAGCACCAGGATCTCCCCAGAATGGGACAGCACCTGTGGCTTGCACTCCTGCCGGCCAGCTTGAGCCAGGGCAAGACTGAGAGGGGAGGCCTGGGTGGCCCTTCTGATACAGAGGAGAAAGTGAGAAGGCCCCTTGGTCTAGCCAGCCAGGGCACGGAGCAAGAAGGGAGACTCAGGGGACAATAGATGCGTGTCACCCCCACTCAGGACGTTTGGAAAACATCAACAGTGCCCGCACTCCATCTGTTCCCCTGGGATTCATTGCCCAGTCTCTAAGGGACTGCAGAAAGGCCTGGCACCTGCCTCATGTCTGGATCAATAAGGAAGAAGCAGAGGAGGCTCTCAGATAGGTGAAAGCCCTTCCCTGGCACAACATGAGGTTGTTTCTCCCTGGCCTCCCCTCGGCCTTTCAGTCAAGGGGGACTCTCCAGCTCGCTCCATCTGGCCTCTGATGTGATGTTAGTCACTTTGCACTTCAGTGTACAATTGGCCAAAGCCGGTAGGAATTTGTTCGCAAGAACTCCTGCTGGGGCAGAAGCCTTGGGCCCTGATACAGGGAGATCCTCTTCAGTCCTCCCAGCCCTGGTCCTCCTTCCCCTCTGCCCGGCGGCCATCCTTGCTCCAGATCCCCTCCCCACACCAACTGCATCTTTTGCAGCAGCTTCACTGCTTAGAACCACCAGCCCAGGAGGGAGATTTATGTGCCCAACCCTGGAGCCTGGCTGGCAGCACAGCTGCCTCATAATAGAGTGTGTGTGTGTGTGTGTGTGTGTGTGTGTGTGTGTGTGTATGGGAACAGCTCACACCTGGTATTAGGCTAACCTGTCAGCCCCAGTGCTGTTAACAGATGCTGAAGAATGAACAACAAAGAGAGAAACTAAAGACTGGTTTTGTGGTATAAAAGGCAAACTAATTACAGCTTCTTATGAGCACGCGCTTCACTATTTAAGTCCAATCACATATGCACAGTGGCTGCTTTGCACATATTGATGCAATAGATCGATTCTGTTGTGGGTTTTGCTTGATTAAAACACTAAATTCTGTGTCTGTATGCTCAGCTTTCTATCTCTCATACAGTGCTGTGATCTGTTCCCAACTTTTCCCATAAAGTTTAGTTTTGTCAGAAATATGACACATGATCTTTTTCATGAAAAATACAGAAAACCAGAAGAAAGAAGGTGGATAGGGCACTAGGAAGAAATTAACCATAGTCTGATCACTCAAACCCAACCACTGTTAACACTGTCGTGTTATTGTTTGTTTTCAGTCATTTTTTCCTTGACATAATTTAATGAGCTGACCGCCTAGTGTAAGTCATTTGGGTCAGTGTGAGGTCTGTGCTATAATAAACAATGCTGTGATAAACATGTTTATGTATTTACTTCTGAATGACAGGTGAAATCATTGGGCCACTTTTGGTCTTGCACATTTTTTTTTTTGAGACGGAGTTTCGCTCTTGTTACCCAGGCTGGAGTGCAATGGCACGATCTCGGCTCACCACAACCTCCACCTCCTGGGTTCAAGCAATTCTCCTGCCTCAGCCTCACGAGTAGCTGGGACTATAGGTCTGTTCCACCATGCCCAGCTAATTTTTGTATTTTTAGTAGAGACGGGGTTTCACCATGTTGACCAGGATGGTCTCGATCTCTTAAGCTCGTGATCCACCAGCCTCGGCCTCCCAGAGTGCTGGGATTACAGGCGTGAGCCACCACGACCAGCCGGCCTTGGACATTTTTAAACCTCTTGATGAATATCACCAAGTCCCTTTCCTAAAGAGTTGTACCAATCAGCAGTGTATGAAAGTGCTCATCTCAGTGCATCCCCACCAGGACTATTTTCTCCCCAATTTTTGCTATTTTGATGAGCTAAAATGACAGTACTTTCTTGTTGCCCCACTTTACTTTTTTTTAGCAAATAGTGAGAGTCGATATTTTTCCATGTGTTCACAACATTCCAAAGTTAAAGGAAAAAACATCGAGACTGTATATTGGGTACAGCGTATGCTGCTCAGGTGACTAAAATCTCAGAATTCACCACCAAACTCCTCATCCATGTACCCTAAAACCACCTGTACCTCCAAAATATTGAAATTTTTAAAAACACTGATGCATGCATGTATGTGCACATCCAGGCGTTGTAGGGAGACACTCCCTGTGCTTGTGGACTGCACCAGACACAGGCGCAGCTCAGAGCTCAGATGCTTCCAAGTGTATTCAGTAGGTGCCAGCGCATGTAGCTGGGATGTGTAGTGATTTCACTTTCTTGTGAGAGCAGGGGAGGTGAAAAGAGAAAAACGTAAGTTCCTTAATCACTCAGACTCAAGTCCAGGGCTACGAAGCTAGTAGTTGCATGAGTTGGGACAAGTGCCTTCTCTTTCTCTTTAGGATTTTGTTTTCCCACCACCTGTAAAATGGCTGGCAATAATACCTATGACATAGAATTGTGGAGGATAGTACATGAGGAATGAAGACGCAGTAGAAGCCCCCACGCTCGGTAGGAATTGCCCCTGTCTTTCCCAGTTCGAGATGTGAAGGCAGGTTTGGACATCAGTGACGATTCACTGGACGACCACTCCTTGAGAGCCATACAATCCTTTACTCTGTTCTCCAGTCACTAGGAAAGAACTGGGTTCCTTCTTCGGTTCTGCAGATGTTTGTGGAGTGAATGAAGGAAGCTCCATGTGAAAGCAGGCAAGGCTTTTGCGGAGGAAGCAGGGGAACCGGGGTCAGCTCTACTCCACTCAGGCTTCTCTTCCTCATGGACTTAACAGCCTGTCAGGTCTAGAGTGGCCTTTTGAAGTCTGACATTGCCAGCTCCTGGACAGATGTGGCCAAGCCTCTTCAGGGAGAGAGGTTGCTGTGCTTGGACCCCACCCCTTCCCAGAGAGGCCATGTGGTAGGGGTTTGCCTCCTGGCCACACTCTGCCGAGCTGTATGCCTGGGCCAAGTCACTGAAACGCCCTATGCCTTGGTTTCTCCATCTCTGACACAGGAGTATCAATGGCACCTACATCGCTGACTGTTGCGAGGATTAAACAAGATGATTCATACGAAGCTCTTGGTGCCTGGCACAGCATTAGTGCTCAGGGTGGCCCCAGACTGCCTCCCTCTTCCCCTCATTTCCTCCCCGGAATCCTAGGAGTCACTGCTGGCAGTGGAGGTAGGGGCTGGGCAGCTTTCCAAGGAGGAATCTGTGCGTGTGTGGGAACATCCAGGAAGGCCCAGAAATTCCTGCCCACCTTCTATCTTGGCCTCTCTGAGGAGCAGTGCTTATGGACTATAGGTATGATATGTCAAAGAAAACCACAACTGGATAATAGTTAAAGCAGTAAAAATATATTTTATTCAGGACTATTGCAACAAGGGAAAAGAGACCTCAATATAGAACTGGGCTGAATTCTCAATGTAACAAGAAGTGGGAATTTATAGCCAAGGAGCCCGGCCAGGGGTGTTCCTGGGCGGAAAATTACTAAGAGGAAACATCACGGGTAAGGGGGATTCTGACTAAACCAGCCTAACAGGATTCTTGCTGAAGTCAGGCCAGGGTGATTAGATATCAATCGGGAGATGGCAGGGGATGAGAAAGCCAGCAGGTATCAAGGCTGATCTGATACCCATTTAGCAGGATTCTTACTAAAATAAGGCACTACAAAGACAGACATGGAAGTCCAACAGTGGAGGCCTAGTTGGGAAGAGGATTCAGAGAAGCCTGATCAGGGTTTGCTCAAGGAGAGACTCTGTGTCATGTGAACGTAAATGACTGATCAGGACGGAAAAGATGAAGGAAGGAGAGAAAGGAAGAGAAGAGAGGGGAACGTCACTGTGCTAATCACAATGAAACTTGCAAAGGGGCAAAGGGGTTGGTCTTAGCCCTCAGGTGAGATGGCACACAGAAGGCAGGACTCAGTTTGCCTGGATGCCCCATAGATTCTAGTCCAGGTTCTACCACCAAGGCTCTAGGGATTCAGAGAGACCACCTTGCCTCCCTGGGCTTCATCTGCTTCCTCTGCCAAAGAGAGAGAGCTGGTTGTTCTTCTCTGAGGCAGGAGGAGGCTAAACAGACCAAGGGCCCATTGCGTTGTGTTCTTGCTAACAAAGGTACCACAAGACTCAAGGTACAAATATAGCCAGGTATTCTGCCGTTTAATAAAAATATTAGAGCACTGGATGGGCCTCCTTAATATGGCTAAGGAGACACATCCTAGGGACTCTGGTGGAGAAGATAAATAAGCACATGCCTAGGAGAGCAGAGCTGTGGGCGGTGGAGATAGGCATCAGGGATGGCATCTGGGCAGCTGGGCACCTGGGCCTGTGTCCCCTGCACAAGTTGGACGTCTGAAGAAACAGGGAACTTACATCAGTATCAGTTTTCTGGCAATAATTTTCAGGCTCCTAAAGCAGATTTTTATATCAACAATAGGGGTTTCTTTGGTAGTAAGGTCTCTGCTTTAAGCATCTGTTAAAACCAGATTAATCTGAATGATAAGAAAATAAGCTGGCAGAGGCACATCAGTTACTCGTCACTCAGTTAATCACTGGCACTGCATATATCTAGCGAGCGCCCGCCACAGTATACGCAGAGCTCATGCTAGGTTATGTCGACACAGTTCAGGCCTCAGGATACTCCCAGGTCTTGTTCACAGGGGTGTTACTTATAGTGGATTCTCAATACGTGCTGTTTCCTTTTCTCATGGTGTAGAATCCGCAGTGCTTTCCCAGAAATCTCCAAGCTTGGCGGCCGCCTCCCGTAGGCCCCACACTAGGTTGCCGTGCGTGTGTTGCAGAGCTTCCTGTGCTGCCTTGTGATTTATCCATGTATTTGCTGGGCTCCTCCACAAGCCTGCCCTTTCCTAGGATAAGCACTGCGTTCAGTGCTTCACCTCTCTGGACCTGGCGTCTGGCAGAATGCCCACCACATAGCACATGTGAATAAACCTCTGTTCATGTCAGACAGTCACAGATCTGTCTTGGATGGTGGGCTTCCTGCTGGCAAGACCATTTCCGTTGTTTATCTTTGCACCTGAAGACCTGCCCAGGGGCCCCAGCACATCATAACTGTTCTTCATTTGATCAGTGACTGGTGCTTTCAGCAAATTATGTAAAAAGCTCAGAGAGATTGCCAGCACATTGGTGGGGTGGGGCCCCCAACAGAGGGAGATGTTGTGTATAAAGCACTTAGCACAGTGCCTTACAATGAATAAGGGCTCACTGAATACTATGATTGTTGCCTTGGGCAAGTCACTGAATGCCCTTGAACAATGGGAAAGGAATCCCAGCTGCCAGAGGATTGGTGTGGGAATTAAGAGCAGCCATGAGTGAGGACCGCCTGGCTCCTAGCAGGTTCTAGTCAGTGCCAGCTGAACCTGTCCAGCATCTTTTGGCCTACCAGGAGCCAGCACCTGGCTGGAGGAGATTCTCAGAGCAGAGCCTCCGCACCTGGTACAGGTGTGTACACCTGGTCCTGGGCACGGACCCCTTGGCCCAGCTGTGGCTGGGTGAGCCTAAGACAGCTAGATCCTTGAGCTGTTCACCTCTCACTACAGATGGCCACCTCTGTTGACTTCTGCCCTGGGTGAATATTATCATCTTCCGTGTGTGCTATGATATGAAGAGGGTCAAGAGGCTCTGACCTGAAAGGCCTGACAGGCCCCTGCTGAGGGAGAAGAGGCTTGACTTCAGCTCCGGTGCTCAGCCTCCTCGTTGCCATGACTCCTTTCTCACTCTTCATGTATTTTTTTTTAATACATAATTTTCTAAAGGGAAATTAAATTGGATCATGCATTAATTTGAGGGACTAGAGTCTGAACAGGCCGGCATTAGAATTGCTGGCTTCTGATCCTTGCTAGGGTTCCAAGGGTGATCTGGGGGCCCCTGTGACCTCACTGTGACCCAGATCTCCCTTGGAATACATCAACTTTCATCTTTCCAATACCCCCACACCCACATGGAGGGCACTTGTGTCCGCTGGCCTCCAGGCAAGCTTCTCACCTACTCTTCTCAGCTGGGGAGAGAGGGGCGATGGCTGGATTCCCAGGAGGCTGAGGTTACCTTAGTCTCATGGGAGCACCCACTCCTGCCCACTACTTCACTTTGGAGCCTCACCTGGCTGCTCCTGCTTCTAGCACTTCTAGATGGCAGACCCCATCTTGGTGGGCGTGAGGGGCACAGGATGCTTGGAGAACATCTTTCTGGATGCTGCCAGAGCCAAGCAAAAGAAATCCAAGGGATGGGACGGCAGTAGTGTGTGCAGGAGGGACTGGCCTCAGGCTTCTCCTATCAGCCTGTGCCCAACTCCCTGTGCCCTGTAGCCACGAGGAATGGGGCAAAGGCTTTAGCTCAGATACTCATGTGAAGCAGGACTGGGTTTGAGGCCCAGTTCTACTGTTTATGAGCTGGGTGATTCCAGAGAGGTTATTAAGCAAGTGAGGCCTAGTTTCATCATCCGTAGAATGGGGATGATAAGAGAACCTACTTCATTGGGTCCTCATACAGATTAAAAATATAAAATGTCCAGGTGAAGAAAGTGCTTAGCACAGCGCTTGGTATGCAGTAAGCACTCATGACATGCTCACTGCCCTTATTTTCATTGTCTACTTTGTGCAAGGATCTCTGTCCCTGCTTCCCCTGGAAGAAAGCCACATTGTGATCTACTGGCTCCTTCACACTGTGGCCCTCAGCCTTAAGCCCTACCACTCTTCTATGTTTGGTAGTGGTGGGTGCCCAGGGACCCCCACCATCATTTCTGCATTTCCCCTAATTCCTCATGCAGGGTGTGGCACACAGAGGCCACAGGTAAAATCAGCTGAGGAGCTGGCCCTGAGAGCATGAAAACCAGCTCCTCAGCCCCACCAGTGGAGCCAGCGAGTTGGCCTTGACCTTCATCTTCCCTCTTTGTCATCACTGTTGGGGAAGATCAGCTGCCCAGGCCCTTCTTTTCACAGAAATGGCTGCTGCTCACTGAGCATTTACCAGGCACCGTGCCCAGCACCCCAAGAGCATCACCCCTCCGGTTCTCACTCCAGGCCTGTGATGCAGGATCAACATCATCCCCCATTCCCAGACGAGAACACTGAAACTCCAGGAGGCTGATGTGCCCGGCGTGGCACTGCAACGAATGTTCTCACTGGCTCTTCATCATCACTCTGCACTGCCTCTAGCTCTTGAAGTCACCTCTGACCTGGGCCAAGGAAGCAGGCAGGTGGAGAAAAAGAAATGTTTGACCCTAAATTCTGCAGGCCCCAAACCCTCAAGGAAAAATGCTAATGCTACGCTCCTATTCCCAATGAGTACCATCTCTTCAGGGCAAGTTAAAAATAGGACTCTAGTCATACCGTAATGAAGCCAATTGATTTTTTAAAATAATGAAGTCTTCGTCTTATGTAGCCAAGTCTGATTTTGGGTGCTACGGGAAGAGAGGAGAGGCAGAGAGTCCATGGCCTAGGGGTAGACGATCCAAAGAGCACACTTGCCTTGGGAATTCAGTAAGTGGCATTCACCCAGGGACCCACAAATACACACCCAAACCTTATGGATTGACTCACCCTTTCCTTTCATTGCCCACCCCTTAGCTAGTCCCCGAAGCTGAGCCCATACCCAGGTAAGAGAGGGACGGACCCCTCACAGCTATTCTGCATGTTTCTTGAGCCAGGCATGGTCAGGATTTCCTGGGTTTGGTAGCAGGCAGTAAAAATACATCAACTTTCATCTTGGTGTAGTATTTTCTGGTTTTGTCTAAATTCTTTGACCTCTCTTATTCCATCTGATCTTCACCATAACATTGGACACGGAGACAATGTATATAAAACACCTGGTCTAGGACCTGCTACACTGTGGCCCCCTCAGTAAGCACTGATCCTCTCTTCTTTCTCTGTCCAAGCAGATGAGGAAAGTAAAGCACAGAGAGGAAGATGACCCGCCAGAATTCACACATCAGAATAGTGGTAGAACCAGGACTTTCCCCACCACACCGTTCAGACCCCTCTCCCCTGATCATCAGTTTTATACAGATAAGATCTAATGAAATGGAACATTGACCATGGTGTCAGGAAAATGCCACAGCAGCCAGGTGTGTGTGTCAGCCTGCCTGAGGCCCCGAAGCTGGAGGAGTAACAGGCAGAGGCTAGAGGGAGTGCATATCCTGAGACCAATTATTTTAGCCCAGTTATTTGCTTGGCTCCTTTTACAGCTGCCACAACCCCTCACAGCAAAGACCCAATTTGTTGGACCCCAGGGAGAGTTCTTGCTCTTTGCACATACCCACATTAAAAAACCCAGACAGAGTCTGGAAAAAAAATGTGGCCAAGTTTTGCACTTATTTTGTGCTACTTAGTGGAGTGTTCCTTTGCCTTTTATGTTATTAAAGCCTTGGGCTGACAGCCGCAAACCAGCTCCTTGGGGTCCTAGGAGGTTACTCTGTCCTCGCCCTTCACAGAGACATCTACAAGAAACACTGGATTCGCTGTTAGCTCCGGGGCTGGAGAGAGACATTTTCCACCTCCCTAGGCTCAGCTAATTGGCTATAGATTCTCACTGAGAAGAGAAGGAATAGTTCTCAGGAACCTGCCATCTCTCCAGCCAGGTTGGGAGCTTGGAAAGGAAGTCAGAAGGTGCCAGCCTGTGCTCAGCATGAGCCTTTGGGTGCAGCCTTCGGGCAAACTGGAGGGATGGAGCATCAGAGTGGGGCTTCTTCCTCTGTGCCCTGTCCTGGGTCACAGGGAAACCAGGAGTCTCTCCTCTCAAGGTATTCAGTCCCAGCATGAGAGCTGCCCTCTTTCAGCTAGGGAAAGGCCCATTTTACAGGACCAAGAACTGGAAGAGACTAAATAGTCACTGGATCAAGGTACCTAACCTAGCCGCTCACCCAGTTTATTCAAGATAGAGACCCAAATAGATTCAGGAGGCCCGTCACACACTGACCCCTTGGTCATCTCCTGTCGCATGATCATGGGCAGAAAGGGCAGATAAGAGCCGGAGCTGGTCATGCATCTTTTATTTTAGTAATAGCCTGTCCACACTGGGTGATGCTGGACCAGGAAGCAGCTTCTTGCTTGAAATTTCCAGTGCCCACTTAACAATGGGCATACGTTCTGAGAAATGTATTGTTAGGCAATTTTATCCTTGTGCAAACATCATAGAGTGTATTTACCACAAAAGTAGATGGTATAGCCTACTATACTGCAGGCTATATGGTTTAGCCTATTGTTCCCAAGCTACAAACCTGTACAGCATGTTATTATACTGAATACTGCAGATAACTGTAACACAGTGGTAAGTATTTATGTATCTCACCATATCTGAACAGAGAAAAGGTACAGTAAAAATGCGATACTACAATTTTATGGGACTGCCATCATACATGCAGTTCATCATTGACCAAAATGTCATTATGAGATGCATGACTGTGGGTCAGTTCTTTGGGAGTTCTCTTTTCATCATTTTCTTCTGGTTCTTACTCGTGGTGTCTTCTTTCCTTCTATGCTTTGTCTTTCACTCTGTGCTGGTCAGTGTATTTGAAAATTATTTGAAGGACAATCTGTGGTTTAGAATCAGTATTCTTCCTCCAGAAAGGAATTTAATTTACTGTGCTAGTCACCAGGAAACGTTACCAGTTCAGGACCTCCTTAACCCACATTCCTAAATTCAAGGCTGCAAGTCCATGGAGGAGATATTTACTCTCAGTTCATCTTTATCCTGAAGGTAAAGTGCTTCAGCACCCCAACTTTGAGTGAGGTGTAGGGTATTTATTTATGCTTCCTATCTTAGAGTTGAGTGGGAAAGCTGCAAAAACCCACTGTTATTTCTGGATTAATTTTTTTTTAAAAGGCAAGGGTGGGGTTGCGTACTGGGCTTACCTCTGAGTTCTCACTTCCTCAGAGATTATGGCCCCAAGATTCCTCATTACTTTGTTATCTTTTTGATGATTTTAAGAAAACGTTCGTGATATTTCATCTAGCTTTTTAAATTATCTTCAGCGGAAGGGTATATTCAAACTGCTTAGTTTCACATTACTGGAAGTGGATATCCCTTTTCTCATTTTCCTCACAATAACCGTGTGCGATGAGTAAATACAGATATTCCCATTTACAGATGAGAAAATAATGGTTAAAAATTTTAACGCAATCAAGTGATCCCCGAGTTAAGTGGCAAGATTGTTCTGAGCCCAAAGCCCATAGCGTTCCCATTATGCCGTGCTTGGGAATGGAAAAGAGAAGCATAAAAGCTACTTAAAGTGCCCTTGAAGGACACGTGTGAGCATTCAGAGGAGAACGGGAGGGCTGGGCCGTGAGGGCTGTGAGCACATCCACCAGAGCAGAGCATCCACATCAACGGGAGTGTCCTCAGGGAAAACGGCAGGCAGGGCTGTGCAGACACGTCCCACTAGTGTAGAAGGTCTCTGTTGAAAGAGATGTGCCCCCTTTGACTGACCTCGTTCTATGGGAGACAGATGTCCCCTGGAGGTGCAGTGCACAGGAGGCAGGTGAGGACCCAGCAGCTGGGAGCCCATGTCGGAGCAGGGGTGCTCCTCAGAGCAGACGGTGCCTGGTGGGAGCCATGAGATTTTGCTTGGTGAAAAGGCCTCTGAGGAAGGCCAGACTGACGATTTAGGATTTGGCCTGAGGAAAACCACAGTGTTCCCCTGGCTCACCTCATGTTCCTTTCTTCTTTTTCCTGGCCTCCTGTCCCCTTCCTGCCACCAGGAAGTAACCCAGCAGCCACTCCAGAATACCTTGGTCCCAGACCTCTGAGCCTCTGCTTTCATTCTGTCCTTCTGTAATTACTCGTCCCCCACACGCAGGGTGCTGCCCTGCACTGCAGCTCGGGGGGATTTTCACAGCGTCCACACAGGAGGCTCGCTGAATTCTCCTTAGATGCTCCCCCAGACACATGGGCCAGCAGCAGACTCCAGCTCTCCACATCCCCCCGCTCCTTGCTTGACTCTTGTTCTCAAGGAGTTTGGTTTTTCCCTAAAGTTTAAGGCCTCTTCTTAACCACGCTCTTTAAAAGAGGATGGCTTACATTCCTCTAGGAATTTCCTTTTGGACTTGATGACATTTCTAAGATTAATTTTCATACTTTCCACACTGGGGGTTCATTGAAACACAAAGGAAACGTGTCAGTCTGACTGTGAGGGGTTCAGGAAGGAACCCACCAACTGGGAGACAGACAGGGCAGACCAGGAGCACAGCCAGGCTGAGTCAAGGACGCAGGGACAAGGCTGACCCTGGGTGCCCGCCCAGGTTGTGGCGTCCAGGTTGTGACAGCGGATCTCTGGCCGCCTGGAGGAGCTCCTCCCCACGGTGTCCCCACATGCCATGTCTGGTGGACCGGGCTGAGATGTATGCGTTCTCTTCTTGAGGATTTTCTTACTTTTTTTTTTTTTCCCTGTTGGGGTTGATATTCCATTGAGATTAATAGTCTGTTGAGTCATTTTAAAGGGGCCCTGTGACAATGAGAAAGGAAATAAATAAATCCTGCCTGTCAGCTTAGGCCACCCTTTCCTCCATGCCACCTGACTCTGCTTTGTAGCCAAGAAGTCCCATGCCCTTGATTTGATCCACCCATCACCCTGCAGCAGGCGGGGAGGGTCTCCCTCTGCCTCGCCCACGCCCTCAGCCACAGGCCCTCAGGGGAATGTGGGGCAGGGAGGCACGGAAGGCAGTGGTGCCTCCTGTGTTGTGGTCCTGCATGCCACATCCTCCCTCACTGAAGGGCAGCAGTCAAGGGCCTACGCGCTAGAGGCAGACCGCCCAGGTGCCAACTTCAGCTCTACTGTTAATCACCGCTATGATCTGGTAATTATTATTTAACCTCTCCAAGCCTTAGTCTCCTAATATGCAAAATGGGAATAATTACAGAACCTATCTCCCTATCTGGGGTTGTTGAGAGAATTAAATAAACTAACATTCACAAAATACTTAGACCAGTGCCTGGCACATAGTAAGCATTCATCCATTATGACGACTCATATAGTCCCCAGCAGCGGGGCAGGGAAACTTCACCCCAGCTCCTTCTCTTGGGGCGCAGCTGGGTTTCCCGCAGAGGCTACAGGCAGGGCTGCTGAGGAAGCCTTGCGGAGCCCTGCAACTGACCCCAGCATGTTCCCTTCCCCGCACACTGCAGCCAGGTCAGGTCCAGAACACAGAAGGTTAATTGAAGGGCAGAGGGTAGAAATGTCGTAAAAGGAGGGTTCAGAGCAAATATAATACACAAGCAGTCGCATCAGCGTGTGGGAGAGGCTGGTGGATGGGTCCCTGCTAGCCCTGTAGCGACCCCAAGCCCACCTGCCTCCTTCCTGCCTGCATTAGAACCTAAATTAAACTAAATACTGACCAACACGGAGAGCATGCTGCCACGGCTAGAGAAAGGCTCTGATTGCCAAGGAAACAAGGGAGTCCTTGGACATAGCGTTACCCTGTCCCCTTGGCAGACGCCAGGGAGGAGCTGGGTGGCAGCAGGGCCGCTGTGGAGGTGGAAAAGGAGTCAATGCCAAGGACATGAGGCATGTGAAAGAAGGCCTTGGTCCAGGGGGAAGGGCTGGGCAGCTCGGCCTAGTGGTCAGTGACGCCTGCCCTACTTCAAGCTCTGTTATAAAGAGGATGTAAAGTAGCGTAAGACACAGCCCTGCCCTCAAGAAGCAAGAATCGAGTTGGCAAGATGAGCCCCACATAAGGAAAAGTTAAAGAAGCCACGAGGGATTTTGCAGGACCGTTTGTCACAGGTGCAAAATGACCAGTGGCCTCAGAAGGGAGGTGGAGTCGATCGTTCTTCTTTTAACTTTTTATTATGGAAAATTTCAAGTGTATACAAAACCAGAGAGGCTGGTAAACGAAAGCCCATGCACCCGCCCACCTGGCTTCAGCACATTGCCCATCCTGTTCTCCACACTTTTATTTTTTCCTGGAGTGTTTTAAAGAAAAGTCCACATACGTGTCCTTTCGCCCATAAATACTTCAGTATGCATGGAGCAGATGATTTTTAAGGTTTTCCCTGCTCTGACCTGGTGTGAGTGTATGTGTGATATGTCAGAGGGTTTCTCTGAATGGGTGAGGAGAAAGTGATGTGTCTATTTGGGGGCTTGGTGTATGTGAGGAATTTTACACACACACACACACACACACACACACACACACACACAGCAGCCCTTAGGACCACCTCTAATCAGATCTTAGTCCAGGCAATGCTGGCTGGAACAGCTCAGACGTGGGGATCTGAGAGGGGCAGAGGCTGAAAGAGAATCAGAGAAGCACCCATGTATTTATAAAACATGTAATGGAACCCTACTGCATGGCCAGCGCTGTGCTAGGCTGTGGAGAAGCAGGGGTGTTCCAGGCAAACAAGGCCTCTGCTGTTACCAGCTTACATGGGGTGGGGTTGGGTAAGGCTAGGGTGCTAGGGTATCACACAGAGGGCATCTCACTTGGCACTAGAGGGCAGGAAGCAGAAAAAAGGAAAGGCTCAAAGAACCAGAGACTTAAAGATAGAGGCCAAAGGGACCCTGGTGCCTGTCCCTTCCAGGCAGGTGTCCAGACCGGGCCCTGCTGAGGACTGCAGGAGGAGCCTCCTCACCCCACACCGCCTCGGGGTGAGTGGGGGGCACAGTCAGATGAGCCAGTGTTCAGCATGCGGCTCCATTTCTGCTTTCCAAAGCAGAAGAAATACTTCAGGAGAATGTTTGATGCTCAGTCAAATTTACTGAGCTGGGTCAAACCAAACCCAGAAGCACAGAGCCCAGAGGTGGAAGCTTGCAAGACGTGAAAGGGCTCTTCTGGGTTTTCCATGGCTCAGTTGAAATTCAAATGGCCCTAGGCCCTGAGCAAGAGTTTAAGTACCCAATATGAGGTTAGAGACGATAGTTAAGTTGGGGATCCATTTAGTCCTGCTACAGGCTCAGAAGGAAACCTGCCTTAGGAATCAGGACTGAATTTAGTCCATCACTGTAAAAGTATCCTTTAAACAGCCCACTGTGTACCCAACATGGCAGAAGTGCTGAGGTAATACAGAGGTAAAGGCCCTTTCTCCAGAATGTGACATTCCTGCACCAGGCCTGCTCTCATGGAGCTTACCATCTGGTTGGTAGAGAGACATGAAGCAAGCATCCTGTCAGTGCTGCACGGTGAGGTCTGTAAGTGCACAGTAACCATTCCCCCTAGGGATACATTATTCCCAGTTTTACAGCTGAAGGATCTGAAGCTTAGAGATCTAAGTCACTGCCCCGAAGTCATGCAGCTAGAGAGAGGAAGACGCAGACTTGCAGGCCAAGGACTTCCGACTCCGAGGCCTACATTCTTTGCATGATGTTGTCTTGTATCCAGCTTAGGGCCTGCTAGAGAGGGCAGGTAAGTGTGAAACAGCCACTGGCAGTGCAGCCAAATGAGATGAGGAGCAGGCAGTGCTTTCAGAGCTTGGAGGAAGGCTGTGGTGTTGACACACAGGGACAGATGTACTCTGGAGTTCCCAGTGGCAGAAGCGGCACTCACAGGTACAAGTTACAGGAAAGCTGACAAGGTAAGCAGCCCAACCACGGCCCAAGTTGTTTCACGCAGAAGAACTAAGCACTGTCTGCCACTGCACAGACCATGAAATGCTTTTACAGACTTGATTTTTCTAACAACCCTGGAGGCAGTTCATTGCTATTGCAGTGTTCAGATGAGTCAACTGAGGCCCAGGAAGTTGTGCCTGCTTGAGGTCTCTCAGCTGGGCAGTGGGAGAGCAGGGACTTCTGCACAGGTCTGTCTGGCTCCGAAGCCTGTGCCCAGTGAGTTCACCAGGAGGGTAGAGCAGAGGCTGAAAAGAGAGGATTCCTGTGCCACGTGGGTGTGGGTCTTGCCACCCTGTACAACCCTTCAGGACTTATAAGAGTCTGAGACTTAATGGAAGAGGGAGAACTTGTTCTGTTTCTCAGAGGATGAGGATGGGTGATAAGGGGAAGAGAGGACACCCAAGATGGAGGGCAGTGTGAGAGCAGCACAGCGTGGGGAGTGCCGGATCAGTGCTGGCAGTTGGAGCAACCTGGATTTACCCTACGGGCAGTGGAGAACAGAGTGCACTGAAGAGTGGGGACACATGGTGGCCATAGGGTCAAGTGGTCAAACTGCTAAGCACTCAATCTGGCCTGGCCTGGGGCTAAGACTCCTCTGGTCACTACTGCTACCATTCTGCCTCTTGCCCACTTCTGCCTCCTGCCTGTCACTACCTCAACCACTGTCCCAGCTGGAGCCCCAGAAGGCAGAAACAAGGGCGTGCAAGGAGAGGCAGGACTGAACCTCAGGGAAGACTCTGGTCACAAGAGTGTGTCTGGTTGACCAGCTCAGCTTCTGTGTCCTAGCTCCCTGTCACCTCCGTGGACTTCCACTTTGATGCTTCACCCCCTCTGGGAGTGCTTTTTTGGGGAGATATGTCAGGGCATAAAGGTGTCTGGCTCTGGCCAATCCTGCCTTCGTTGCACAGACTGCATGGAGCCCTGCCCACCTTCCCACAGTCTCCCAGCAGCCTGCCCTCCCTTCTGCCCTCCATGCCCACTTTGGAACTAACCAAGGCTAGTCATGGCAGTTGCTCCACTGTGCAGTTGAGGCAGCTCATCCCTTCCTGAGGAATGTGTGCTACCCTAGGGTGGCAGAATGCTGAGAAGTGGCCCCAGGGAGAAGGCTATTGTGTGAACATACAGAGAAACAGATGGTACAGGCCTGAGGGACAAGGGCTCCACCGCCTGATCAGACACATGTGCTGCTCCTCGTATCTCTTTCTTGTGAACCCCTACTCCCAAGAGGCTGGAGAGATAAATGAGAAGTTTCTTGGTATCTGAGACTGGGAAGAATGGACTGAGCAAGGCCCAGTCTCCGTAAGAGCATGCCTCTCACAACTGGGCTTGGGCATTCCACTTGCCAGCATGGCTCCCAGCCCCACCCAGGGATGCCCCAGGTCAGAGCATGTGCCCTCTCCAGAGCTGAGGGACTGGCTCATCACTAGGTGAGGGCAAGTGACTTCACAGCCTCTGGAGTCTCAGCCCTTCTACTTTTCCCCTCCAAAGTACAAATGTCCTTGTAGACCACACTCTGAGCCAATGCATCCATAGGGCAGGAATCAACTGACTGAACATTTAGAAAACATCACCACAAATAACCAAATCTCGGTTTTCATTTTAGTCGCTTCCCATCGACAGGAGACCAGTAGTGAACTAACTTGATGACATCTCCTTTCCTGGTTTTTATCTCACAGGTGGCTGGCTAGCGTTTGCTCTTCCATCTCTGCCTAGTTTTAACATTGGTTTGCTGTCTGCTCACACTCTCTACATTCATCCTCATCAGTGTGTTTTTCCTGGGAGCTATGCAAGCTAAAGGGAGTAGGTCTCTACAAGAACCAGGCTTCACTGTGCTCTGTGATGGGCTACAGCGATCACCTCTTTTGCTGACAGGGCTGGTACAGGCAGCTCTCTGGTCTTTACTGCCCTCCTTCTGCTCATTATAGGAATAGACTCAGGTACAAGAACTTCTTGGGCCAAGTGACGACAGGAGGGTTCCCAAGAATTAGGTTGGGAAGAGGACGTCCACTTTAGAAGATGCCCGATAAGAATAACCAGTTGGTTTAAGGCCTTATGCTCAGTAATACTTTTAACATTTAACTTTTTCTCTTCTAGAAACTCCGTTTGTTTCTTTTTCATATCTGCCTGGTGTTTCCCGATAGTGTCTTACTGCTTGCTCATCTTTGTGATTTTATGCTTTATTTTTAGAAAACATTTCATACATAACTCTTCTGTATCTATCAATTCTAGTATCCGAAATTTTTGGGAAGGGTCCAAATCTATTGTTTGTTTGGCTGGTTGACTTACTCATGGTTGCTTGCTTCCTTATGATTTATTTCACTTGATCTTCATCTGGGGGAATCCTGAAGCCCTAGGTTAAGAATGTTCACCTCTGGACAGGATTTAAATATGCTTTGCTAATGAGTCAGGTAGTACTACCATCTTGGGATGACTTCAGCCCACTTCAAGACCCAGCTTCAAGTTCCCTCTGTTTGCTTTTAGCCCAAGGTTCCAACTCCCAGTGACAAATCACTAATCAACTGCTTACTATTAGTGTATGCCTCAGAGCGAGTGTTCCTCCCTCTGCTTACTGCTGACTCCTCCCAGCTGTGATGTGACCTTAGATTTATTCCTTTTTATTGGGGGTACTATAGATTCCCCTACTTCAAGTGAATGATACAATGCACCAGAAAGTATATTTTATTCAGGATAAAAGTGTTTTGTGGCAGAAAGGTCCTTTGATGATCCAGTATGCCGAGTCAGCAATTCCACTAATAATCTTTTCATAATTCATTCACTCATTCAACAAATGTCTTGAGCGCCCATCCTGTGCCAGGCATGGTTCTAGGTACCAAGGATACAGCCTCTCCTCTCCTGGAGTTTATTCTATTTTGATTCAAGAAGTCCATCCCAGGAGCCAATCCAGTCCATGGAACACACACCAGGGGGATTGCTTTCCCTGTCGTTCACTCATGAACAATTGAGTCCCTACCTGGCGTCATGCAGCGTGTCAGGCATTAGGGATCCAGAGATAGAAAGCCCTGTCCTCAGATTGCTCTTATTTCCATTGGAGAAATAGACATCTGGGGAGGTATGTCAGAGCATAAAGGAGTAAGTGTTCCAACCAAGGTGGAAAGACAGGAATAGTTAATACTCTGCCTGGGGAAGTCAGGGAGAGCCCAGGGAGGTGACATTTGAACAGCATCTGGTACTCATGAGTTACCTAGCAAAGAGAGAGAGGAGGCCATTCTCAGCTGAGAGAAGGGCCTGGGTAGAAGCTTGGAGTCACGGAGGAGCACAATGCATCTGGGAGCACGGATGCATACAGTGTGGCAGGAGCATGTGACAATAGAAGGAAGGAAAGGGTGGGAGCTTGGCTAGAGATGGAAGAGGCTGTCCCACTTCCCAAGCCTGAGCCTCACTCCAAGATTCTCCCTTCCACCCTCACATTGAGTCAGTTACCAAACCCAACAGAAAAGGATGGATAGGTATAACAAGTACCTATAATAAGTACCTATCCATCCTCTCTTTCCCATCCCCACTGTGTCATTGCCTTGGTTCAGGCCTTTCCTGCCTGGACTGATGCAGTATCCTGCTAACTGGTTTCCCTGCCTCTACCTTCATCCCCATCCAATCCATCCACCACACTGCTTTCAAGGTGATCTTTCAAAGATGAGTATTTGTTCATATCATTTAAAATCCTTCCCTGGAAACCTGCTGATTTCAGGAAGAAGTTCAAGTTCCTGGATGAACCCAGAGGATCTTCATGTGACTACCCCTCCAGCGTCATCTCCCACCTACCCTTTACTCCGGCCAGTAATTTCTCATAGTTCTTCCCTCACAGCTCAGAAGTCAGCCTGTGCTGCTGCCTCCGAGAGATCCTCTGACCACCGTCCAGTTTGATTTAGAAGCTCCTCCTTTGTGTTCACACAGGACCCTGCATACATCCTTCCCGCAGTGTTGTGACATGGGACCATCATCAGGATTTATTTGTCTGTCTTCCCTATAAACATCATAAGCTCCTTGAGGGCAGAGGACATACCTGTCTAGCTTTGTATTCCCCGTCCTAACAAACACCCAGCAGATGTTTGATGAATTAATCAATCCAGGAGGATGGGGGAAAGTACTGGCCAGTGCAAGGGGGTATGGAGTAGGTGGAGTAAACATAGTGCACAGGGAATCCCTCTGGATAAACAGGCAGGATCTCCTGCCCGATGTCTGACTTTGTCTCCTCATGTACGCATGACTGGTCTGAGGCTGGTTGCTATGACCCCTTTCTGCTGACATGACAACAGAGCCTGCAGATCTGTGACCTATAGAGAGAGGTTGATTTAGAGCAGTGGTCCCTAGATCACCAATATCCATGATGCCTAGGAACTTAGTTAGAATGCAGACTCACATCTCACTCCAGAGCTACAGGATCAGGAATCTGAGATTGGGGCCCAGCCATCTGTTTTAACAAGACTTCCAGGCAATTGCGATGCACACTAAAGTTTGAGAACCACTGGTTTAGAAGAACAGCTTTGTCACCCAGCACAGCCATTGAGGTGGCAAGACAAGATTACTGCCACAGGCCAAGAGTGGTAAAGTAATCTTGGCCCGGAGCCTGATGCTGTGACTTGCTGTGACTCTGAAAGCCAGAGCAAACCACAGCAATAGCTGGGAAGGGTCGCCCACCCCTTCTCCCAGGACTTTCTGTGGGCAGAGCTCAGGAAACGTCTCCCAGAGAACCTTCCAGCAGGGTTTCTGGGCTCATGCCGCTTTGAAAATTTCTCCATTGTCTCAAGGCTGTTCTTTCTCTCTCTCTTTTTCTTAATTTAACTTTAATTTTAAGTTCAGGGGTACAAGTGCAGGTTTGTTATGCAGGTAAACTTGTGTCATGGGGGTTTATTGTACAGATTATTTCATCACCCAGGTAGTAAGGCTAGTAATCATTATTTTTCCTGATCCTCTCCCTCCTCCTCTCTCCGATAGGCCCCAGTGAGTGTTGTTCCCCTCTATGTGTCCATGTGCTCTCAACATTTAGCTCTCACTTAAAAGTGAGAACACGCAACATTTGGTTTTCTATTCCTGCATTAGTTGTTAAGGAAAATGACCTCCAGCTTCATCCATGTTCCTGCAAAGGACATGGTCTCATTCTTTTTATGGCTGTATAGTATTCTATGATGTATATATGCCACATTTTCTTTATCTAGTCTACCACTGATAGGCATTGAGGTTGATTCCATGTCTTTGCTATTGTGACTACTGCTGCAATGAACATTCACATGCTTGTGTCTTTATGATATGCAAGACAACCTAGGCAATATCATTCTGAACATAGGAACAGACAAAGATTTCATGACAAAAATGCCAAAAGTAATTGCGACAAAAGCAAAAATTGACAAATGGGATCTAATTAAACTAAAGAGCTTCTGCACAGCAAAAGAAACCACCAACAGAGTGAACAGACAACCTACAGAATGGGAAAAAACGTTTGCAAACTATGATTCTGACAAAGGTCTAATATCTAGCATCTATAAGGAACTTAAATCAACAAGCAAAAAAGCAAATAACCCCATTAAAAAGTGGGCAAAGGACATGAACAGACACTTTTCAAAAGAAATACATGCAGCCAAGAATCATATGAAAAAAAGTTCAACATCACTGATCATTCGAGAGATGTAAATCAAAATCACAGTGAGATACCAGCTCATACCAGTCAGAATGGCTATTATTAAAAAGTCAAAAAATAACAGATGCTGGTGAGGTTGCAGAGAAAAAGGAATGCTTATTATACACTGTTGGTGGGAATGAGTGTAAATTAGTTCAACCATTGTGGAAGACAGTGTGGCAATTCCTCAAAGACCTAAAAACAGAAATACCATTCAATCCAGTCATCCCATTACTGGGTATACACCCAAAGAATTATAAATCATTCTGTCACAAAGAGGCTGTTCTTTCTCATGTGGATCGGCCAGGTCCCCAGCTCATTTCTCACCTCCTCCAGTGAGAAAGAGGAGTGCTCTGAAGTCAGACAAGCCTGGTGTGGAGCACTGGCTTGGATAAGCTGATGATCTTGAGCATGTTACTTAACTTCTCTGAGCTTCAGTTTCCTCATTTCAAAAATGGGGCTAATAGTACCTTGTAAGGTTGTTATGAAGACTAAATGGCCCATACTGATGCTAAATACAATAAATTATTACTGAATTGCCATTGTGGTTATTATTAGATAACCTTGTTCTGGGCCTCATCTGTTCTGTCTGGGTCCACCCCTAGGTGGTGTCTTCAGAGTTCAAGATTCCTAAAAGCCATCCCATCCTCACTGCTGAGGCTCACTTTGCAGGTGAGCCCAGGAGAGCACCCAGCTGCAGAGACATAAGCAGAGATGTGTGTTGGGGGTAGGGGGTGTATGTGATAGAAAGGAGAGGGGCTATGGGGTTTCATTTCATTTCCCAAGTCTCCCACCTTGAGATTTGACAGCATAGGGCTAAAGTTTGTTGTAGAATTATGGCTAGGCTGATGCCCTCAAGCTGGTTGCCTCTGAAGTGTTCTCCTCCCTTGCTCTCTACCAGGACTGCTGCCTGCCATATTGGCTCCCCAGAAACCATAGCTTTGGGCTAGATATCTGGTGGCTATACATAGGGACTTTGGAATCAAAGGGACCTGGTCTGTGTCCCAGTTCTGCAACTGGTTAGCCAAGTAACCTTGGGCATATACTTACCACTCTATGCCTCAGTTTCCTCATCTGTAAAATGGGAATAATAATAGTGTCTACCCATGGGAGGATATTTGGACATGAAAAGAGGCTGCACAGCTGTTTGTCATGGGATGAACTCAGTCCTGGCTGGTATTTTTGGTGTCTTCCATGGTGATCTACTGTTGTCTTTTGCCCCTGGACAAGGAGGAAGCCACAGAGGTCTGAGTCCCTGGAACTCACTATGGTGGCCCAGCCGGCTCTAAGAACTCTTCTCACCCTGGTCCCACCCAACAGGACAGCTTCTGTGCCCCTCCCCCATCCCCAACCCTGAGGCTCCAGGAAGCCAAGTTCAGGGACATCCCAGTGGAGAAGATGGGTGCAGCAATGGGTGTGGCAATGGGGCTGAGATATCTTCCTTGCAGACACTCATTGAGGATGTGTCTCCCTGGTTGAGCTCCCAGCAGCTGGGCCCTAAATGGGCAGTGCTCTGGTCTCCAGTAAAGAATGGACTCCCCACCAGACAGGCAGCCATGCCCCCACCTGAGAGGCAGCAGAACTGGATGGGGGAGCTTGACTTGCACTTATCTCTTGGCACCTGGAGAAGAAAATTAAGGGAGCAATTAATTGTACAAGGCAGGTGGTTTGTGAAACTTAAGTTCGGATAAAAAGTTTAATTATCCCTAAGCCCTAATACAAATTAATTAGCCTTCCATATTAGTAGGGTAAGCTTTCTTGCTTTTGCCTCGGTCCAGACATTACTGTGGATTACCGAGGATGTGCTGGGAGAGACAGAGCAACCGAAGCAGAGTCCCTGAGCCTCACCTGCTCAGGGCAAACAGCTGCCTCCACACTGGCCCCAGACAGGGTTTGAGTGTGAGTCTGAACTCTGGGCTGGGCACCACAGCTCACCTGTACCTGGGATGTCACCTTCATGAAGAGCTTTCTTGTCCCTTACTATCCCTACCCACAAAGCCAGGGTAGAGAGAAGAGAGTCCTTATTTGCACGAGTAGAGGAAGACAAAAAGGAAATAAGGCTACGGGTTTAAATTTTTTTCTTCTAAGCCATGACTGTTTCCATTTTTTCTTTTCTTACCTCCTCTTTCTTCAAAATTCCACAGAGAAAAGAAGCCATAGACGCCATTAGGACTTAGAGAATCGCCATTAGCTCCCCTACTTCAGTATTCTGCCCAGGTGGGCCCCAGGAGGGACCATGGGATAAAGGGTCCCTATGCTCATAATTAGCTGCCATTTAGTGACTGTTTACTGTGTAATAGGCATGTAGTCTTTGCAACAATGTTGAGTTAATTTACTCATTAACTCATACATTCAACAAACATTTACTGAAGTGCCTTGAGCAGGGAAATTACATGATTGGATTTACATTTTAAAAATATGCTTCTGGCTGGGTGTGGTTGCTCACACCTGCAAAATCCCCGTGCTTTGAGAGGCCACGATGGAAGGATCACTTGAGGGCAGGAGTTCTAGTCCAGCCTGGGCAACATAGTGAAACTCACCTCTACAAAAAATAAAAAAATCAGCTGGGCATGGTGGCAACCACCTGCAGTCCTTGCTACTCAGGAGGCTAAGGTGGGAGGATCACTTGAGCTCAGGAATTTATATTATTTTATATATGTAAAATAATTTACATTATAATTTTATGTATATAATATAAGTAATTGTTTTATATGTATATATGGGGAACAAAAGTGGAAGTGAGAATTCTGGTTAAGAGACTTTTGCAGAAGTCTAGTTTAGAAATAACGATGGTCTGGGCCCAGGGTTTATTTAATAAACACTTATAAATAAAGCTTTTCCTATATGCTAGGTTAAGCTTTCACAAAACATAATTCATCCAATCCCTCACAGCAACCCTGTGACGTAGGTACTATTAATTGATCAATGCCATGAAACTGAAGACAAAGGACTTTAGCATCATGGCCAAAGTCACCCTAGGCTAACAAGTGGCAGAGCCAGGATTTGCCCTGGGCAGCCTGGCTCTCAGAGACCACACTTTTAACCACTGTGCTGTGCTGCTACCACTGAGAGGAGGTGGAGAGAAGGGGTTAAGTTCCCGCTGACTCCTCATAGCCCTCTTCCAGAGCTGTCCTTTCCCTAGCCCCACCCTCACTGCCCCTTCCACCCTTCCCTGACCCTGGGAGGAGCAGGATGTGGAGGAAAGAGCAGAGGCAGTGAAAACAACCTGCACTCTAACCCAGCAGTTCTGCCTCTTACTACTTGAGTGATCTTGAACAATTCCCTGTCCTCTCTGGACTTACGCTCCTCATCCCTAAAGTGGGTGAACCCTCTCTGATAGGGTGGGTTACTGTGAGACCCACTAATGCAGATAAAGTTCCTAGCACAGGCTCTGGTACATTGTTCCTTTCCATTCTTCCATTCCCCAACTCTTGCTTCTTTGGGCCAAACGTTCCCATTCCTTTGATGGTTTCCCTTGAGAGGATTTCCGGACAGCCTCCCTTCTCTAGACATGATCCAGTTAATCAATGTCCTACAGACTACATAGTGCCTGGAACTTGACACAGCAGCCTAGAAATGGTCTGCCTCAAGGAGCAGAGTACAACACCCACTCTTTTTTCCAGACACTGCACTCACATCAGTCCAGCCAAGGATGACATTAGGTTTTTAACAGCCTCTTTATACTGGTGGCCAATGTTGAAGTTAAATTCCCTGGTGATTTTTAACAGAGACTCTTTTTGAGCCAGGTCTTTCCCATCAGCTATACGTCATTGATTATTTGAATCAAAATGCTGGTGTTCTCATTTATCTTTGTTAAAATTAATCTGGTTGGTTTCACCCAAGATTACAACCTGTTAAAATCCTTTTGACTCCCAAAGACCTCAATTCATTGTAGCTCTGTCATTAGAAATGGGAGGAACTTACTTTGAAACGATCATCAGTAGCAGCCTCATCATCATCATTACCACAGGAGCCAAATGAAAGAAGGGTAAATAAAAATTTGGTAGTGAGCAGAGTCAAAGGAAGGATGGAACAGCTAAGTGTCAGGGAAGTCAGGGGTACAGCTGGTCCTTGGTAAGAATTAGAACAAGAATTCCAGCTCCATCACTGTCCTTTCCATCACTCATCTCCTGCTAATGCCAATCTTCTTCCTCTCTGACTGCAATCCCGCTTTTCCCCATGGCAGACACCGTGGCTGCCAACAGCTCCAGAGCTTTGCTTGTTGCAGTGTTGGCTTCTTTGAAAGAGACTGATCTGGTCCCTATGTAAAAGTCCAAGGAAGGGGAAAAGATGTTCCACATCATTAGCCATCAGGAAAATCCAAATCAAAACCATAACGAGATAACACCCACCAGGCTAGTGATAAAAAGACAGACAGTAACAAGTGTTGTCTTAGATAAAGAGAAATTGGACCCCTCACTCATTGCTGGTGGGAATGTAAAATGGCACAGCCACTTTGGAAAACATGTTGGCAGTTCCTCAAACTATTTAACATAGTTACCGTATGACTCCTAGGGAAATGGAAACATGTTCACACAAAAACTTGTACACAAATGTTCATAGCAGCATTATTCAGAATAACTCAAATGTGGGAACAACCCAAAAGTCATCGACTGATGAATGAATTAACAAAATATGGTATACCCAGACAGTGGAATGTTATTCAGCCATAAAAAGGAATGGAGTACTGATACATGCCACAACATGGATGAACCTTGAAAACACATTCAGTGAAAGAAGTCAGACACCAAAAGCTACATATATGGGTCCATTCACGTGAATTGTCCAATATAAGGACAGCAGTGGAGACAGAAAGTAGATTCTTGGTCGTGTAAGTCTGAGAGGTAGGCTGTGGAATGGTCACTGACTGCTAATGCGTACAAGATTTTTAGGGGTTATGAAGTGCTCTAAAATTAAACTGTGGTGATGTGAGCACAACTCCGTACATATACTAAAAACCATCGAAATGTAAAATTTAAATGGTTGGATTTTATAGTATGTAAATTGTGTCTCAGGAAAGCTTTAAAAAAAATAAATCCAGGAAAGGAAGTCATTGACCCAGCTTGGGTGAGATGCCCTATTTCGAACTCACTAACTGTGGAAAGTGGGCATGGGGGCATGGGAAATACGGCAGCTTACCTGAACAGTTTACAACATCATGGTAATGAGAGGTGCAATTCCTATTAGGGTGTCAGCAGACAAAACAATAGGTACCCACTACACTGCCTGATTCTAGAAAATTTACAGTTATTCAAACACCGAATTAAGTGTTTCTTCTGAATTATCTCATTAATTATCACAACAACCCTGGGGAGATAAAACCCATTTTATAGGTGATAGAGGCTCGGGTTAAATAAATGGCCCAGGGTCACTTAACTAGTTGGTAACTAACGTAAGCTAGGGTTCAAACCCAGGTTGGACTCCAGTGTCCTCTCTTAATTATTAGGCCATATTGCCTCCCTCTGGCTTTATACAAGTTGTTGAAAAATTCTGGAACATACCACTGGAGACCTAACTTGAGATCTATTCTTTATTTCGTTTACTTATTTACTTTTTCACTAAAGGAGACGTTTTAACATGAAAACCATGAAATTCCTTTGCTGGCATAGGACCACAGTTGGTAAACTTTGAGAAGTGCCAGAAGACTGGACATGGTTATGCAAACCCTGCTAACCACACTGCTATCCACACCACACTCCTCCAGCTTGTCAAGGGTATAAAGAACTGGGACAAGAACACATCTTGTTAAAATCATGATTCAGTCGGTCTGGAGCAGTCTCCTGATCTACCAACCAGTGAACCTCACTGTCAACACAAGAAATAAGGTTAATTTGGCAAAATGTGTGCCTAGAGAACCAATACAGCTTATTTTCCAAGTATTCACAAGCTGTCCACTTCATAATCTGCTCTCGAATTCTGCCAGCAATTTGATGGCAGAATTTATGGATGCCCAGCCTATTGGTCTGTGGTTTCTCAGACCTCCTTTTGCCTTCTTTAAAAATTCAACACAACTCTTTTCCATCTCTCGTCTCTTGGCAATTTTCTGCTGCACCATGATTTCTCCAAGATCCAGGGCCGTGGTTCTGCAGCCCCATCTGCACATTCCTCCTGTCTCCCGGGTGGGATTCATGTGGGCCTGTGATGTAAATTTACCGAATTCAGCTGGACACTTGCCTGCTCTCCCGTCTCCTACTTTAAGCTCCGGATCCTTCTTTTCGGCATTTGTCCCAGCCTCTCCAAGACGCAGCTCCTCCTTCTCAGTGGAGAAGGCAGAGGACGTCTGGGAGTGGATTATTCGGCTTTCTCCCCGTCATCTGTCACTAGCAGACCATCTGCCCCAGCAGGAGGCATGGCTTCCCTTCTCCTCCTTTCTTCAAATGGATAAAACAATCTTTCTGTTGTCCTTAGCATTCCTCATCAGCCTCGGTCACTCTGAAATGCAGCCTTCCTGACGTTATTCTTCCACATTCCTGCCATGCTTTATTTTCATCCACAGCCCTGTGTCCGTGGGCCTTCAGTTGTGTCATCTGAAAATCCCAGCTAAAGTGACACATCTCAGAGGCAGCCCCTTTTTCTTCATCACTGGGGCTATTTGAACTTGGGAAAACCAACTGTGTTTCTAGAGTTTCCCATCAACAGAGACTGTGGTTTTCAGAATGCCTAGCTAAAAGTAAAAGTATTTATTGTTTGTAGAGCTGTATATGTTACAATAGGATTACGATCTAGGTTACTGTTATTATCTTCAATTTACAGATAAGGAAATTGAGGCCCAGAGTAACATTCCCCCAAGATCACACAGTTCTTTTATGGAGCTGGATGAGTCTTGAACCCACATTGTCTAAGTTCAGAATCCACATTCTCAACCATTTCCCTGGAGGCCTCTCCTGAGTATCATGGCAGAGGAGACAACCCTAGCTGCAAGATCTAGAAGGCTCTATCACAAGCCTTAATGCTGATGCACGTCCAGGAAGTCTTGAGCCAGGGCAAAGAGCATCGACACTGAAGGAGAAGGAAGACAATCTCAAAACAGAAGCCTACTTCAAAGGGAATTGAGAGGCTTAAGTGAGATCATTCATTCATTCATTCATTCACCAAATACCTGTCTACTTCTGCCATGTCTTCCACAAACTTCTCGGGTCTTCATACTTCTGAAATAGCTTGCCCCATCCCCTTCCACATCCTCTCTGGTAACCCAAGCCCCATGGTCTCCTCAGGACAAATGACTTTGAGCCTATTTTAGCAGAAACAATTCCTGGTCATCCTAAGCTTGTTTCTGCTCCAGACATCCAGAGGGCACAGAGGCAGGGGAGTTGGTGTTTCTGGCTTTGGCCAAAGGAGTAATCATAGCTCTTTGCTTAATAAGGCCTTTCAATTATCTCAATAAAGAGGAGGCTAAACACTTAACCACTGTGGAGAGTATCTTATTGATTGGAGGACAGAAGCTCTGGCCTGCCTGCCCAGGACTGAGTAGGATCCAGGCCAAGCTGGTCCCAGAGGGCAGCTGCTAGGGTGTGAAGTACTTAAGCGAGTTTCTCCAAGCTCTGAGAGGAGCTGGCACAGTTCCAACGTGGCTTCACAGATGTGAGGGGCTGAGCATCAGCGCTCGTGTCCACCTCTGAGATGCTATGGCTACTGGAAAACAGATAAAAGCAAGAAGAGTAGCTTTTAATCCCAGTTGAGCAAATGAGGGCAGTCCATGTAATTATCTCAGCCTCAGTACCTGTGTCTGTACAGTGGGGATAAGAATACAAAGTTCACAGGGTTCATGGAGCTTCTGTGAGGTAAATATGTAGAAGTGCTTTGTAAATGATAAATCCACATGAATAGAAGGCAACTTTGTTATTTGTTATTATCATCATAAATGAGATTCTGTTGCTCTTCTGCTTAAAACGCCTCATAACACCTCACTGTATTTAAGATAAACCCATATTCCTCCCCGTGGCCTGTCAGACGCTGCATGATCTGGCCCCTGTCTGCCTTACCCTCCTCTTGTAGTATCTAGTCTTGCTGACCCTTTGACAATTCCTAGATCAAGCCAGACCCCTTCCTGCCACCTCAGGGCCTCTGTACGTGCTGTTTCCTCTACTGCACACAGTTGTCCCCAGGTGTCTGGCATGACTGGATCCTTTACCTTCAGCTCTCAGCTTAAATGTTAGCTCATCAGAGAGGCCTTTCCTGACCTCAGTCCCACCACCTGACGCAGAACCTCTCTCTCATCTTTTCCTAGAACCAACTTTGTTTTTATTCACTTAATTGTTTATGGTCCTATTAGGATGCTGTCTCCTTGCACATAAGGATCTTGTCTCTTTTGTTCACCCACAGGTTGTGTCACAGTACCTGGCACATAGTAGGTACTCTAAACAATTGCTGAATGAGTGAATGAATGAATAGGTGAATGACTGGCAGGGAAGCCTGACTTGTTTCCCAAATGGCCCTCTCTCCCTTACACCCTGTTTCTCTCCCTCTCTCAGATATGGAGACATGGTGCCTAAGACGATTGCAGGGAAGATCTTCGGCTCCATCTGCTCCTTGAGTGGCGTCCTCGTCATTGCCCTGCCAGTCCCTGTGATTGTTTCCAACTTCAGCCGGATTTACCACCAGAATCAGAGAGCTGATAAACGCAGAGCACAAAAGGTAAGCCTCAGACGCAGGGATGCGGGGGGCAGTGTAAAGATGCGGGGAAGCACCAGTCAGGGAGCCAGGCCTAGAGCTTCCCAGAGGATCACTGCACAGGCAGCCTTTGGCTTTGCAAGGTAAGGTCGCTTCAGTCCCTTCCTGCTCACCGGTCTCCTGAATTCCAGCCCCAGTCAGTTCCAAAATGCAATGAACCCTCAATTATCTGTAAGCTGATTATCCCCCTTTGGACATTCTATGGCAATTTCCTTGGCCCCTGGCTCCACCTCCACTCCCTCAGCCACTGCCACTCAGCTGTCCCTGCATGCCTCCCTCTGCCAAGCAAGAGCTTACTAGGAAACATAATCTCTTTTTATTATCCTATAAAAGCCTATACAAAACCCAGTGACAAAAATAAATTTGTTGAAAAGAAAAATAAATACTGTGAAAGGAGAGCATCCTGAGGCCGCTGAGTTCAGAGACATATGGCACAAGAGGCTTTAGGAATCTCCAGGATATCATAACGTAAAAGCACAGAACTTAACTGCAGTTGGAGATCAGGAGACTAACCATGAGTCCTGAGGAAAGCTTTAGATTATGTTCCATAAACACTACTGAAGACGGCAGGAGAGGGTAAAATACGGTCATTTGCCCATGCCATGAGGAAAAATGTCTGGAGCCTTTAGTGCTCAGAAAGAAGCCTCTTTTTCCAGCTAGCCCTGAACCTTCTTTCCAGAACAGCTCATCGACTCAGCCAACTCTTGTTCACTTGCATTTTTAAGGCATCTAGCCAGTGAGGTTCCTGGGTAGTGACTTTCCCCAGGTTTCCTCTCAGAATAGGGATATCCGGGTTGGGGGAGCGGGGAGTGGTGTTATTAATTGTCTTAAATCTGGGCTGAACTGTGATGCCCCCTCAGCAGCATCTCAACCCCCAGGGATTGTGGCCAGAGCCTTTCTGAGGACAATGGACAGGAGGCAAGCTGTTGAAAGATTGGCTTTTGGAGGCTTGGGGTTTTGTTACCTTACTTTATTCTTTCTTTTATCCAATATTCCACAAACATTTACTGAACACATACTATGTGGTCGGCCCTATGCATTGCAGCCAGATTCTTTCCTTGCTACAGATCCCTGCTACTGGCCTTCTGCTTGCAGGGATAACCTCCAACTAGCAGGGCTTGCTTTGGGTATAAAGGCTCAAAGAGAAGTTAATGTCTTTCTGGAGGAAGAAATCCAGAATTTCAGAACAGATCTGTGTATGCCGACTGTCACAAAGCTATAAAGGTTACGAAAGCAAGCTCCAAGATGTATAATTATTATGTAACAATTTACATATAATTGTATAGTGAATCCATTTGGTTCCCACCTCTAGCCTATCACCTTCTGTGTGCCTTTGTGGTTGGCTCTTCCTTGCCCTTCTGTTCCCTCTGCCTCTGCTGAACTGTTTTCACTTATCCTGACCTGGTCTGTTAGGTTGCCACCTTAAGATTTATCTTCTGGCTCTGTGCCATCATCCTCTCTGTCCCATACATGCCCATCTCCTACCTCTTCACCCAAGGTCAGGGTTTCCCTACCTCCTGTTCCCTGCCAGTCACCCCAGAAATGGAAATCTTACCTCTTTCCCTGTTCAAGTCAGGCAGCAAATTTGAATACAGTCTAAATTTGTTACGCAGTTCTAAAGAAGGAGTGGGAGAAACTGGAATCTCCTTCCCACATTCAGGAACCAGAGACCCTGAAGGGCCAAGGATCCTCTAGTGGCCCCGCCCCCAAGGGGCCGGGGCAGACACAGGTTTTTGGCAGAGCAGGTGAGGTTCACAGGAATCCTCAGCTCACACACTAGCCCATGGCTGTGCACACACCAGTGACAGCCCATTCCAGCTGTGCTCTCAATGGCTCCTACAGCTACCTTCCTCTCCCCTGGGAATTGATTTATTATTGTTTTTAGAGATGGGACTGAGTCAAACTCCTGGGGTCAAGGAATCCTCCCACCTCAGCCTCCAGAGTAGCTAGGATTACAGGCGCGTTCCCAGCTCTCCCCTGGGACATTATAAAGTTCATCCTGTGTGATTAAAACCTAGGAGCAATTTAGGCTTATTCCTTCCTCTAGCTGCTAAAGCTGAGCCTCCCTCCTTCCCTGCCCCTTTCCCTCTTCCTCTTCTCTCTCCCCTTGAAATCAGAGTAAATATTTACGGTGTTTTTACCTCGCCTGGATACTGTTTCTCCTCAAGATGACTCAGCTCTGTCTCTGTCACCTTGGGCTTCCTATAAGAGGGAAAAAATACTTGCTGCTCCAGCACTGAGTCTTTCACCATGGGTCAAGGCAAGCAGGTCCAGAAAATTTGGTGGAAAGGGAGAGATGGGATAGGCAGGAGGCTAATGACAGTTCTCAGCCCAGACCACATACTTGGGAGCTATAGTAACTATATTAACTTCCCTCAAAGGGAAATTAATGCCATCATCCTCTTCCCATGACTGGTTTGCTTGGGGTTATTACTAAGATTAGTCTATTACTATTTGCTTTAGATATTGTGTCTTCTGAGCCAAGTGAACTGGAGATAAGGGGAGGTCTGGCAGTGGACAGAGAGGGGAACATCTGGAGTGGGGCATTTGGTCCCCATCTTGAGTTCTGGTACATACCCATAGTCTTTTCTTTAATGAAATGTTTTATTGAGATAATTGCAGATGCGCATGTAGTTGTAAGAAATAACACAGAGCAATCCCTTGTAAAGTTTGCCCAGCGGTTCCCCCAGTGGTAACATTGTACAAAACAATAGTACTATATATCACAACAAGGGTATGGACATTGCACAAACGACCAATCTTATTCAGATATTCCAGTTTTACTTGTTCTGGCGTGTGTGTGTGTGTGTGCATGTGTGCGCGTGTGTATGTGTTAAGTTCATGCATCCACTGCCGCGGTCAAGAGACTCAACAGTTCCGACACCACAAGAATCTTGCGGGTTGCCCTTTTATAACCCCACTTTCTGCCCTAGCCCTGCCCTGTCCCTAACCCCTGGCAACCATTTATTTTTCCATCATTTATAAAATGTTTTCATTTCAAAAATGTTATATAAATGAATTCATGCAATAGGTAACCTTTGGGGATTGGCTTTTTCCATTCTATATGATTCCTGGATTTTCATCCAAGTTGCTGTATCAATAATTCACTTGTTTTTATTGCTGAGTAGTATTTCATGGTACAGATGTACCAGTTTGTTTATTTGCCTGTTGAGGAACACCTGGGATGATTCCAGTTTTTGGCTATTACAAATAAAGCTACTGTGTACAATCATGTAGAAGTTTTTATGTGAGCATAAGTTTTAATTTCTCTGAAATAAATGCCTAAGAATGCAATTGCCCATGTTTTGTCCTTTCCATTTCTTTCTGTTTCTCTTCCTTCTGCCTCTCCCGGGCCAAGAGATAGAAATACTCATGGTTAAAAGGCACCCGTTAGCCAAACAGGAAGAAAGTGCTTAACTGTGAGAGGCGTCTCATGGGCTTGAGCATAGACGGTGCCTGCAGCGGTACCCCAGGCAGCAGCCTTCTCCTTCCAGATCCCCTCTACTCCAACTCTGGGGTCTCCGCATTGTTGAAAATGCAGTCTCCTGGGTTTTGCTCAAATTTTGAAACTCGTCTGATGGTGGAAATTCAGGAAAGGAGGAGGAAAAAGTTCTGGAAGCAGCATTCGGGTCTGAAAGTTGGAGGTCCTGAGCTGAAGTCTTGCACTTCCACTGCCTTGCCCTGGATAAGTGACTTCCCCTCACATCACATCTTCCTTTTTTTTTTTCTTTGAATTGGTCTGGATGATCTCCAAGCTCTCTTTTAACTCCCACACCGTTTTTAACGCCATAGAAGTGGGTGAGATTGAGCAATCCACACAGGGATTGGGCCCATTACAGTGGCTGTATAAGCATGGCCTTCCAGCCATCTACATGAGATCTTCCTTCCTCAGCCATCATAAACTTTTCTTGAGCACCCGGTCAGTGTGAAGCCCTGTGTTGGGTGCTAGAGATAAAAATATGCATAAGCCACATGCCTCAGCCCCCAAGAGCTCAAAACCAAGCCATAGAGCCCCACCAAATTTCATATGCTGGGTACGGTTCTGTAAATCCATTGCAAACCGCAAACCTCTTTATCCTGTGTGGGAAGTGATTAAATGATCCAGTGCATTTGATATGACAATCTGTTGCTTTAATAGAGCCCAGGGTAAGATAAGATTAAAAGAAGTGCCACAAAAAAGAACAGGAGAATCTTTCATCTCTAGAAACTAATGAAGACAGACCCCAGATACGAGAAAGGTCTGGCTCCAAGTGCTGCAATCAAATTATGTAAGACTATAATGAGCGTGACACAATTGGATTTCCATATGAAACTCTCAACACCCAGCACTCACCCAAAGGAAATGCAGCCACATCCTCAAATGATGAGGAATTGGCTTGAATGTAAACATCTAGCCAAGGGAAGGGCTGGGGCAGGATTCCTATGGAGTAGAACTGTCCTGGCCCATGAATGAATGTTCTCTGCTTGTAGAGAGGAAGAATGATAGGGCTGATTTGCCATCATCCTTTCTCTCCCAGGTTCCCTTTTTTATTCTTTCCTTCATCAAGAGAAGCAGTCTTCCTCAGACTTAGGGAAAGATCTTTCAGGCTCAAGTCCTGGCCTCTTCCCCATATTTAGAAGCCTGGGAAGGGAGTTGAATTGTTTCTGCAAGGAGATACTTCCCAGGAAGCAAGAGATATACGTCATTTGTGCTTCTGTTGACCACCTGAACCCCTGAGTCCATGGCCTCCTTTGAGCAGATGAACCCGCCCAGCAGGACACTTGGGAAGAGGGTGACAAGAAGAGGAAATTGCCACAATTTCCCTAGGACTCTTCTCCTGCTTAGAGTCCATGCTGAAGTCACATGTGGGCTTGGTCAGAGGCAGGAGGAGGGACCTTTTACTTCAGGATGGGTCTGTGATCCCTGTGGGCTGTTCTGCTTCCAATAGCAAACCTCAAGCTGAATTTTTTTAAACCAGCAGGAAACCTCTACCCAGTCCCTTCTCCCTGTCAGTCTTCTTCCTTAGTCCTCTCTCTGGCTGTGCTACTGTCATGGCGACAATGATTACAGTCATTAGGAGGGAGAAGGGCAGCCAGCATGTGTAATGTGTTCAGCTTCTCCCTGTGCAAGCAGAAGAGATGAGCTTGTACTGAGATACCATGCAGCCCTCCTGCAGTGGGCTTTCTCCACTGAAGGCTTCCCATGTTGGAGCTGGGGAGAGTTTCAGTTGTCCTAGTTAAAGCCAAGTAGTGTGTGGAAATGTGTCCCATCTCCCTTCTTACGTATACCTGGTCAACTCTGACATGTACCTATACTCGTTCCCACTGTCATGCACAGCAAAATAAACGTATATTAACATATACATGCAGCTGGGTGTGGTGGCTCACGCCTGTAATCCCAGCACTTTGGGAGGCTGAGGCGGGTGGATCACCTGAGGTCAGGAGTTCGAGAACAGCCTGGCCAACATGGTGAAACCCTGTCTTTACCAAAAATACAAAAATTAGCCAGGTATGATGGCGGGTGCCTGTAATCCCAGCTACTCAGGAGCTGAGGCAGGGGAATCACTTTAACCTGGGAGATGGAGTTTGCAGTGAGCCACTGCACTCTAGCCTGGGCAATAAAGCAAGACTCAGTCTCAAAAAAAAAAAAAATATATATATATATATAGAGAGAGAGAGAGAGAGACAGAAAAACCCTTTTTTGAGGCAGAAAAAATATATATATATATATATATGTATATGTATATATTTTAGTCTCAAAAAAAAAAGTTATCTAAGCCAGGCATGGTGGTATATATATATATATATATATATATATATATACACACACAGACACACACATACACACACATGCATGAATCCACTCCCAAAAACAGACATACAATTGTAAATATGTTTATTAACTTTAAAAATTGAGAGCCTACTGTTTATTGGGGGTACATCAGTAAATAAGGCAAAAACTCCTGCCTTGGAGTTTACATTTCAGTGGAGAGAAAGAGGAAGTATCAAGATAAATATATAAAACATGAATTACCTTTGTAATAAGTGCTAAGAAAAAAATTGCAGAGGAGTTAAGAAGTGTTGAAGGGCACATAGGCACATGCCTTGCTGTTCTCATAATTAATACTTAGGGAACTACTATATGCAGAAAACTGTACTGTACCCTAGAGGAGAATCAGGACAGCTATCACATACACTCCTCTAAGGAGTTTGCAGCCTAGTTAGAGATAAGAAATACCCCAACTGTATAGCACATGGCATTTTGCAATACCAAGTAGATAAAGGTCATGAAACCTCTGGGAGTAGAGAGCTTGGATGAGTGATATTTCTCCTGCCAGGATTATACTCAGGCTGGAGAGATGAGTGGAAACTCCTGGGAATTCTGACTCCACCAAACTGTACAAAGTGGGTACACAACATCTCAGACCAAATCCCTGGATCTATAGCTGGAGATGCATGAGGCTGGAGAGAAACAGCCTCATCCCCTTCATCGGGTGTCACCAGGCTTGCTGTCTTTCTGTATCATGGTCTCCCTCATTCTTTTATTATCTCTGCCAATCACAGAAGGCCCGCCTTGCCAGGATCCGTGTGGCCAAAACAGGCAGTTCCAATGCATACCTGCACAGCAAGCGCAACGGACTCCTCAACGAGGCACTGGAGCTGACGGTAGGTGCCTAGAGTACCTGGGCTGGGGAACGTCAAGGGGCAGATGGGCTTGTTTTCTCTTTCCGGGACACCAGCACTTCCACCCCAGAGCCCCAGTAGGAACCCCAAGGAGAGTATGTTTCCAAACTTTCCTCAGGTAGCGGCCCCCCTGTTCACACACCCCTCCTATAGGATTATCTAAACGAGGTTTAGACCAAGGGCCCCTGAGCCCAAAGGCTAGCATGTTCAATGCTGACCCTGAAATTTGGTCAAATAAAAAAATTTGATTTTTCTATTGCCCTTTGACCTTTAGTGGAGAAATGAAGGAGCTGCAGAGGGGAAGAGCCACCAGCTTTTTACTCAGTCTCTCTTCTTTTTTCACTAGGGCACCCCAGAAGAGGAGCACATGGGCAAGACCACCTCACTCATTGAGAGCCAGCATCATCACCTGCTGCACTGCCTGGAAAAAACCACTGTGAGTCCCAGCCCATTGCCACCTCCTTTTCATCACTGACCCTGACCCTTTTCTAAGGCTGTATTCATATCTTCACTCTGGGACAGAAGTCAAAGTCTGTCCCCTTCAGATCCAAAAGGTAGTGATGAGATCTATCGGCCCTCAGATGGAAGATCCTGAGGAGTGGGGCAAGGTCAGCAGGGTGGGAGGCCAACTGTGTTTTGCAGGAGCATTGAGGAGGTCACTCCCCCAGCCTCCCACATACCCCACACTCATCTCCACAGCCCATTTCTTGATTTCTGAGGACTTAGGGCTCTGTCTATCAGTTTCTAACTTCTGATGGGCATTACCCTTCAAAGCTTGGGCTGAATTTGTATAGGACAGTGGAGAAGAGTGTTGATTTCTGCCCCGCCTCTGGGGCTGGGTGGATGCAGCCTGTGGGCCCCTTGGCTCCCTACAACCTCCTGCAGACAGTGTGTGAAGGAGGTAGTGCATGTATTTCTCCAGCCAAGGTTCATCAGTACTGCTCCCCTCAACCCCACCCCTCCCCAATCACCCTGCGGTTCTCAGGGAGTCCAGATGCTAACAGCCTGATTGTTAAAACAAAGCCATGGCTTAGGGTGCCACAGCTGGAGTGTGGAATGATGCTTGTGCCTAACCATCAGACTGAAAGGAAGGGCAGTGGGGCCAACCCTGGACCCTTGGCAGAAAGTGCTAGGGATAGTAGACAGGGAAGAGAGGTCAGGGTAGAAAAGCCAAAGAGAAACAAAGTGAAAGCCTTCCTGTTCCTTTCTAGAACCTCCTCCCCAAAGAGTCTATAGTCAGGGCTCAGTACACTAAGGAAGGAACTTCCTAATTCTAGATGTTCCATATCCTGGCCTCCCAGATGCAGAGAGAATAAACTTTAGATAACTCCCTTTATTGGGGTGAGGGGCCAGAATGAAATCTTGCTATGTTGCCCAGGCTGGTCTTAAAACTCCTGGCCTCAAATGATTCTCCCATCTCAGCCTCCCAAGTAGCTGGGACTACAGGTGCACACCACCATGCCTGGCTTAGATGACTTTTTTTTTTTTAGACAGAGTCTCGCTCTGTTGCAGGCTGGAGTGCAGTGGTGTGATCTCAGCTCACTGCAACCTCCACCTTCCGGGTTCAAGCAATTCTCCTGCCTCAGCCTCCTGAGTAGCTGGGACTACAGGCGTGTGCCACTATGCCCAGCTAATTTTTGTATTTTTAGGAGAGATGGGGTTTCACCATGTTGACCAGGATGGTCTCAATCTCCTGACCTTGTGATCTGCCCACCTCAGTCTCCCACAGTGTGGGATTAGAAGCGTGAGCCACTGTGCCTGGCCAAGATAACTCTATCTCAGCCAAATGCAGATACTGTGGATGACAGCTGAACCTAATAAGGACTTCCAAAATGGGAAGGTGCTCTGCAAACTCTAGTTTACAGGATTTATCATCAAGAACTTATATTCATATCTAGACTTTGTCTCAAAGACTCTGAGCTTGCCAAAGGGATAGGCCCGGACCCAACTGCCCTTTCCAAGTTGCATGTGCTAGGTGGAATGTATACATTGAAAGGATATGGGTGAAAATATTTGGGTTTGAAGGGATGGAATGTTGGCATTAAAGAAATGAGATTTTAGAATTGAGGGATGGAATGCTGGCATTGAAGGGATGGAATGCTGAATTTGAGGGAAAGAATGTTGGATTGTGGGGGTGAGATATTGGGATTAAAGCTCTGGAATGCTGGATTTTAGGGGAGGAATGTTGGGCTCAAGGGATGGAATGTTGGGACAGGAGAGGCAGAATGTTGGTATGGAAGGAGTGAATGTTGGGATTGAGCAGGGTCTTGTTGGGGCTAAAGGGTGGAACGTTGGGATGAAGGGGGCAGAATGTCGGGAATGAGGGGTGGAATGTTGGACTCAAGGGGTGGAATGCCGGGATGGAGAGATTGAATGTCAAAACTGGCTTGGGAATGCTGGAATGTACAATCAATGGTGTTTTTATCTTCTGTTGGCATGTTGTCCTGTAGGGGTTGTCCTATCTTGTGGATGATCCCCTGTTATCTGTACGAACCTCCACCATCAAGGTATAACTTTTTAAAAATTCAATTGATGTTTTTCTCTCTGATACTTCTGAGTCTGTGGATTCTCCCCTTTTTACCCCTCGGCCTGGTCATGTGCATGTGCTGCTGATTCTTCCAGGGCTCCTCCTACCTCTGCTGTCACACCCAGCACCAGCTCAGGCTTCTAGTTTCTTGTGCTGAAACACCCAACTGTCTTTCTAGTCCCCTCTTTGGACCTCCCCAGGGGCGTGGTGGAACATGGCACCAGTGCTGGTGTCCTGTGACTCTCCATGTGCCACATCTGTCTGTGCCATCTCCCAGCTCCGTGGGGACTCCTGGTATTTGCTGCCAGGCTGGTCTTCCTCTGAACTCCGTTCTCATGCCATTTCTCTTCAGACTTTCTCCTCACTCTGGCAGCCTTGGCCAGACCATTAATGCCATAGATTTGTAGTCACCTTGGCCAAACAGCCGTTTTTTCAGTTATCCTGGGTTCAGCTACACCCCATCCCAATGGCCTCCAGTCAGGAGACAGTTAGAAATCCCTTCCCATGCTTACACTTGACCTAGGGAATCCTGTGTATTAAGGACTCATATTCCACAATCAGGTGGGGAAAAAAAAAAAGAAACCCTATCCCTAACAGTTTGCCCTTGGATCAACTGGCCTTCAGGATCAATGCTCTCCCAATTCTGTGAATGACCCTCATGTTTTAAAGCTTTTGTCACACCCTTATTCATTAAATCCAGGAAAGACAACCTAGCATAACTACTACCCACAGTCAGTGACTCCTTTATCTGCCACCTCTGGCAAATCCTGTACAGAGCCTGGAAAGTAAAGCCTTTGCATTTGGCTGTGATGATGCCACTGAATCCCTCTGTGTCCTCTATATCCCTTCAGCTCAAAGCTGTAGGTGGGGTATATGTCACATCATGAGTTCACAACTGGAGTCCCTGCCCTTTGAGCGGATGCCCAAGGCTGCCAATACGATTGTCTTTCTGTCCTCATTGGATGCCCGTGGGACATCACCCCTCTTGAATGCTTATCTGTAATCCAGGCAGCTCGGAGGCCTTCCTTCAATGTCCAGAACAGAGACAGGCAGCATACAGAGTATAGGAGCTCACCTTTCTCCTCCCTACCTTCTTTTCCTACTTCTTCTCCTTCTGCCTCCCACAGAACCACGAGTTTATTGATGAGCAGATGTTTGAGCAGAACTGCATGGAGAGTTCAATGCAGAACTATCCGTCCACAAGAAGTCCCTCATTGTCCAGCCACGCAGGTCTCACTACCACCTGCTGCTCCCGTCGTAGTAAGAAGACAACACACCTGCCCAATTCTAACCTGCCAGCTACTCGCCTGCGTAGCATGCAAGAGCTCAGCACGATCCACATCCAGGGCAGTGAGCAGCCCTCCCTCACTACCAGGTGGGTGGCTTCCATCCCATCACCCTCAAAGGCTTGAGTCATCCCATTCACAGAATTAGACAATCGCAGCAATAGGAGAACCTGGAGGATCATCTAGGTGCTCCCCTTATCTAATGCATGAGCCCCTCTACCTTCCTCCTTTCCTTGCAAGGTAACCCAGAGGCCCTTCATGTGCTGTAGGAATAGGTACTATAGCAGTTTAGGCTGAAAATGGGATTAGATAACAGGGGAAAAAAAACTTTAGAAAGAATTATATATATATATATATATATATATATATATATATATATACATATAAAATAATGTGTCTATAGAAACACAAAAATAACCTGCTCTGGTACAGGGAATGGACCAATCATTTTCTCAAGAAACAATTTTCATATTTGCATTACTCATGGCTTAACCTAGGCTAGTTTTGAATCCCAGAGACTGACTTTTCCCTCCCTCTCTGCTTATATGTAGGCCACTTCCCACTACCTCCAAATGGGTTGCAGAGAATTCAGGGAATGCAAATGCCAAATGCCACAAATGATAGGTAAACAATCACTGGGGGGGAAACGTACACTCTGAAATTCAAAGTCCAATATACCCATCTTTGTAATTGCTAGTAGTTTAGGAATAATAACTAGAATGGGTAATTACAAGCTGATTACAAAAGGCAGAGATAGAGGGACAACAAAATATCCTCCTAGTTACCAAGAGCAAGAAATGTAGGGGGTTTTGGAAGGTTTGGGATGCTGGCCAGCAGGAACCATCATCAACTCGCTCTTTTCTATCCCAGTCGCTCCAGCCTTAATTTGAAAGCAGACGACGGACTGAGACCAAACTGCAAAACATCCCAGATCACCACAGCCATCATCAGCATCCCCACCCCCCCAGCGCTAACCCCAGAGGGGGAAAGTCGGCCACCCCCTGCCAGCCCAGGCCCCAACACGAACATTCCTTCCATAGCCAGCAATGTTGTCAAGGTCTCCGCCTTGTAAAACCACTGGACAGAGGGCCAGAGGGGGTAGTGGGGAATGAAGGGGACTGGCATGTTGGTGGGTGGCCACTGGGACCACTCCCTCCCCCTTTCCTCACTATTTCTGCCTGCCTCATTGTACCCCTAGCACTGAGACTTGTGCCTGGAAGGAAAAAGAGGCAGCAAAGGGGCACCTGAGGTTCATGCTGCTAGCATGGACATAGCCCTGTGATACTGCATCTCACTGGGGCCAGAGGAAGGGAGGGAGGGTGGGGGGGGTCGGGGATGGGCCAGTGGGGGATGTAGGCTATATGCCAGGACAGGGCCTGGATGGAGGAGCCTCAGACTCAGACCAAATAACAATCGTTTCTGGAGACCCCAGTGAGGAAAATACAAGACCAAGAGCAGCAACAAGGCCAAGTTGTTACAAGCAAAACAGGAAGAAAATATAACACTGTGTATTTAAGCACCTTTTTCAAGGCTCTTAATGGATAATATTTATTCATGGGAAAAGGTGGAAAACAAAAACACCAACGGATTTTTGTGAAGTGTTTTTCTCCATGGACCCAACACCTTTGAACCAAAACAATGAATTTTGTGAGGGATTTTTTTTTTCTCCTTTTATAGCAAAAGCTTTTAGGTTAAGAAGTCAGTTATTGCTGAGTTCTCTCTCCATTCCCCCCGGTGAGTGAGGTCAACTGAGCCTGGGCCCCCACTGCCCGGCTGACCTGCACAGAGCTGCCAAGTGACCACACGGCAATCCTTACCCTCTGTCTGTCCCTGTCTCCCTTGTCTCTGTACCTCTCTGCTTACCCCTGGCTGTTTCTGTGTCCAGTCATCTGTCTCTGCCTGGATCCCATGATCCCGAAACACATCAGTAAAGCCTTCTTCATTACTGCCATGCACAACAGACTTGCGCCTGGGAGTTCTATCTGTGTGAATGCAATTGCAGAGGAGGACAGAGCGAAGCAAAAATTGGGAGCGTTTAGGGGTGAGGGAAGTCTGCCTCACAGAACAGAGGTGCTTTCCTTGGGGTTGGAACCACTGGGGTTTGCAGTTTCAGTTTCTGGGAAAGAAAGGCAATGACCAGATTTATTACACTGGAATCCTGAAAAGGCAAATTGCCAACACCTGAGAAGCGGTCAACTCTGGTATGTGCCAGTGAGGGGAGAACAGAAGAACTCAGGGCTCGCAGCTGCAGCCAGTCATTATGGCACCTTGCTATGGACCCTTCCTTCAGGACCCGCCATAAAGCCCATCCAAGAGCCCTTCCAAGAGGCCCTGGGAGTAGTTTCCTCCAGAAAGGGCAGTGGTATGAGGACCAAGATTCCTCTGACTTATGTCACACCAGAGGCAACTCCCACACAGAAGCTGTTGGAAGGGTAAGCCTCTGTGCCTCATGAAAAACGCCTCAAAGCATGAAAGCAAGTAAGAGATTCTAGATATTCTTACCTGCTATGAAAGACGCCTGGATGTCTGAAGAGGCTTCAGCCTGATCTCCCTGAAGATAGTTGAAATGAGGGAGAAGCCTGATCACCTCTGTGCAAGCAAAGGAGTGAAGCTTATTTCTTGAACACCTGGACAACATATCTGTTCAACTAGCTTGCACCCTGGTGGAGCTGGGGATAGCATTTCCGAAATCCTCCTAATCATTGTTCACTGCTTATAGCAGAGTAGGTGGACCTCAGGGTTAGTGACAAGTCTTTTCCTGCCCTTCCCAGCCCCCAGCCACCTTGCTGCAGTCTCTGTAGCCTGGGCTCTGAAATATATGAGCTCCTCAGGAGCTGCCTATCCATCCTACAGCTTAGTGGTTAGCTGTCTAATTGTAGGCCAAGGATTTCTCTGCCCACCGCAGACATGTAAATGAGTTTCACTAGCCAGGAACCTAAAAACACCCTTCGTGGGCTTCCCTATGACCCCAGCTCAATTGACCGTGTAGGCAGAGAAAGTCAAAAGGTTTTGAGGTGGCACCTAACCAGAATGCAGGCAGAAGGCACAGGAGAGGGAGCCTTCTTTCTATCTTTACCTCCTTATTCTTATCCTCATTGACCACAAGCTGAGTTCTTTCTCTGGGTCTGGCCTCAAGGATTTCCCCCTGATGTGGGAATGGAGTGCTTCTTGCCCTCTGAGCTTACAGACTAAGAAGGTAGAAAGGCTTTACAACTGCAGAGTACACGAGTATACAAACAACCAACCTAAACACATCAGAGAATACAGACTTAAATCAATTCACTTCACATACACATCTCATTAGAAGACCAGGCTAAACTTCACTTAGCGAGAGGCAAATGACTAGAAAAGAATTTTTCTCTTAAAAAAGAGTAATAGAGCAAAATTAGGAGTGTCTACGTATCTTAGTTATACCTCATAAGATCTGACTGGGGGAAGAGATAAAGAGGTAAATAGGGCCAGGCATGGTGGCTCATGCCTGTCATCTCAGCACTTTGGGAGGTCAAGGCGGGCAGATCACCTGAGGTCAGGAGTTCAAGACCAGCCTGGCCAACATGGTGAAATCCCATCCCTACTAAAAATACAAAAATTAGCCAGGCATGGTGGTAGGCGCCTGTAATTCCAGCTACTTGGAAGGCTGAGTGGGAGGATTGCTTGAACCCGGGAGGCAGAGGTTGCACTGATCCAAGATCGAGCCACCGCACTCCAGCCCAGGCGACAGAGAGTGACTCATTCTCAAAAAAAAAAAAAAGAGGTAAATTGGACTGTGGTTGCATACACATACAAACTGCCTGTGATGAATTTAAGAACAGGTCATTACAGGATTAGAATAATGACAGATTCAACAAAGGATCTATTTAATAGGGTACCAAAGGAACATTTTACTGGTTCCCACAGAAATTAATAAATGTTAAATATCATGTCCCAAGCAATTTCCCATGTTTTTTTTATTGATCCTAATCAACAGAATGTTTTGTGTTCCTTCTATTTCATGTTCAGACCCCACATCACGCCACTTCCTAAAAGACCATTAGAGCATCCCCTTTTTCTCCGTTCTCCATTGTAGCCTTAGCCAGAGATAAAAGATTCAGCTCACCTCTGGTTCAAAAAATGTCGACCTTTGGGAAATGGCTCATCTACACTACAGAACACAGCCAGATGACACTGCTAAAGGGTATTGTAAGAAAACACAAGGTCCAAAGTATGCTGAATCGGTTTCATAAGTATGACTCATTGGTCAGTGACTGAAATACCAGGATATCAGGGTTTTCTGGGGGCCAATAGCTTTCTGGTGCAATGACTCTTGAGCTTTGATAATTCACAAACCACTTTGACATAATAAAAGATTCTCAAAACCACCTATTCTATTTAATCCCACTCAGCATTAAGGGAGGGGGGGTGTTCAAAAAAAAAAAAAGAAAAAAGAAACCTAATAGCTACATTCAAATGTGAAATGAATGGGAACCTAGAAAATACAGTACTAAGAGCATAGCAGAACTAGAAGATATTTAAGAATATCTCATTCATTTTACAGTATAGAAAACTGAGACCCAGAGAAATTAAATGACTTGTTCAAGGTCATGCATTCACTTAATGACAGAGCTGAGACCAAACCACAAGTCTTTTGGCTATTAGTCTGATGCATTTTCTACCACACCCACTGCCTCTCAGAGCAATGATCCTTTGGAGAAGATCCATCAGAGAACCCATACTGTAATTAGAAACACAGTCTTACATAAATGTCAATACTACCTGGACACAGCCCTTGGAAATCACCTGACTGTACCAATACAAACCATACTTTGGAAACCTCCATTCTCTGGACAGAACCATCTACGGACTATCAATTTTGTCAGAAATCAGTGAACAAGAGTCAAGTTTTTTTCAGTCAAATATTTTCTCTTCTCAATGAAGAGAAGGCTAGGACAATGACATTTTGAAGCATACCTTTTATACTCCTTGTGGTCCTTACTACAGTCTGTGATGGTAGTGGGTAAAGTAGCTAAATCCTTGATTCAAAGAGGGGCAAACATGTCGACAGAAACTGAATGATTTATACAAGCTCACATGGCAAGTTAGTGGCAGAACCATTATTGCAATCCAGGACTGAAGACATCTTGTCCTAGCATTTTTCCTCCACATTATGTTGCACTGCTCTGAGGCTTGCTTATATTTTTAATACCTGGATTTCCAGGGTGGTGACTTGGGGGAGGGAAGCATTCAATTCAGAACCACCTTGAACCAGATCTCTAGAAACAAATTCTGTACTACTTCTCCTTCATCCTGTTTTCATAACTAGTGCCAAGCTCAGGACTAATTGCGTAGACCTTTCAAAAGACCAATAGATATTCTCAGTGGCAGTTGAACACATTAGTTTACAATCACACAGAATTTGAACAGAACTTAAAGTGGACAGTTAATGCCGATCTATGATTAACAAAAACATCAACTTGTGGATATGCTGATTTTATCCAGTTTTCAAAATATGATTCCTACAGTTCAGGATATCACTTACTTGTTAAGATTGTAGACAAGGAAAGTGGCCATTGAGACATTATGTACTGAAGAGTTTTTCCTTAAGTTTTGCAGAGGTAGCAGTTGAAAGTTGAGCTAACACTAGATTTTGAGGTTATTAATGAATTCCAGTTGTCAAGTCTCCCCCACTTCAATTACCAGGTAACTATAAGGCAAAAATACCCCAATGCTGTGAACTTAAGGCAATATTCATTTCCTTTCTACACTACTTGGTGTGGTAACCGTGACAAACTTTTATTTTCCCTTTCTGATTTCCTAATGAAATCTCATTATTTGCAAAGCTGTAAAATGACTAAATGAAGGAAAAACATTGTTGACCCATAACTCTTGGAGCCCAAATAGCATCATGAAGAGCATCATTAAAACCAAAAGAAAGTGGCTATCAGAAAACGAAACAGCTTTAAAGGGGTTCCTTTTAAGTCTTGTTTTCTATTCAGAATGTTCTATGTTTTTTTCTCAAGTGTGGGAATGACATTTATCTTAGCAGGTTACTCAACTACACTGGATGATGTCACTCTAACCAGTGTAGGGCACTGACCCAAGTCCTGGGGGGCTCCTTGGACCAATGGACTATTTTACAAACCTGGGAGGTGGGAGGGATGGTATATTTTTGATAATCAGACATTCCAATGTAATGTTTTCCTTAGAGGTCACACCCTCCCCCCATTAATGTCATCGTGAGACACATCAAGTGTGTTCTTTTCTATTTTCGTATAATAAATGGGCTTTGCTTATCAACATCACAATGGCAAAGAAGAAATATACTGTACAAAACTGCAGGAAGATAAAACATGAACTTTCTATGAAAAAAAAAAAAAACTCTTGAGTTTCCTGTCGTCTTCTTTTGAAACTGTAGTGCATATGTTAAAACATGTATATCATTTCCAGTATTGAGTCAGTACTGCTGTACCTGATGTATCCAATCTGGATTAAACAAACTATGTGCCACAAACCCTAAAATGACTGTTTCTTTGAATACTGAATCTCCTTTCCTCCCAAAGGTGCTGGTATATACTAGAAAATAAGAATAATGTGAACAAAGATTGACTTTCTACCTTGCTAAAGAAAATTCACAGACTCTTAGAAGGGTTATTAAAGGCCTAGTATAATCTTCCCATCCCATGCCTCAGTGTAAACATAAACAGTTCCTCTACGATATCCCTGATGGTTCTTGCCTGCTCATATGCTGTGTTTATGGATGTTCACTAATAGGTAAAGCATTTGGTTTTATTTATCAACAGCTCTATTTTGAAGACTGACCCCATATTACTGAAAGAAAATCTGACTGTATCAGTACTGGTTCTGCTGAGTACCAAGTTCTCAAACTAAAAAGAAAAATCAAAATTAAATGCTGTATGGGGTATTATAGAAAGCTTGGCAATCAGATGGTGGAATTCAAGTTTAGGTTTTAGCACTTAATTGTGACTTCACATCAGTAACTCCCTCATGGCTTCACTTAAGTTTCCTCTTTTTAAAAATGGAGAATTGTAATGGCGTGTGCTTGTGGTTCGTTACTTGGCAGGCTTAGGCAGGAGGATCCCTTGAGCCCAGGAGTTCAAGTCCAGCCACGAGAAGACAGTAAGACTCTCATCTCCAAAAAACCAAAAAACAAAAAATGGGGATTGGATTCGTTATCTTGAAAATCTGTTCCAACCTTAACAATTCTGACTTAGGTGATGAGACCAACTGGCAGTCTGTTTCACCAGGTGGCAACAAGGAGCATCCTTTTAATTTCCCCACACCAACCAGATCCTAACTGATGAAAACAGTAATAGAAATGGAACATTAAAACAAATACATGATGCCCAAAGGCCCTAGAAGTTAGCTGTGAAATTCATTTTAATTATTGATGCTCACATCCTTATCACCCACTAGGTGTCACTGCAGACCCACAGCCCAAATAATTGTTGGGTAGAAAATAACTGGAAACCAGATGAGCATTGAGCAATTCGTGTTCTTTTTCATTAACACGCACTAAATGTCAAGTGAATGTGCTTATGCACAGAGGTACAGAAAAAAAAAAAAACACATTCTGCCAAAACAAGTCAATAACCTTGTGATGGAGTTCTACTGTCAGCTATGGTTATCAAAAATACATACTTTTAAAAGTCTAACGTAGATTTTATTTAAGGGAATGGGGAAAAAAAAAAACCTAAAACTTCAAAGTACTCCCTTGTCTCATAGAGTGACCCACAAGTATTATAATTTATGTTCAATCATTTTTAGTATTCTGGGGCTGAAGTTTGCCTTTAAACCACATTTTTAAAAGGTTAATAAATATTACTGTAATACCTAAGCTACTTGAGAAAATGTTACTTTTAATCGCCCAAATTAATTGATATTCTAAGTCAGAATTATTCAAAGTAGCAGGTTTCTCAAAGACCTCTCTACATGTTAATATTGCTAGCCTAATTCAAGTTACAGCTTAACATGAATAAAGTAAGTGTATTGATTTAAAAGTATTCACAAATTCAGACATCTAACCAATTCACACTAGCCTTTATCTACATTACTTGAATTTGTAAAGGCTTTCTGTATTTATAAATTTGGTTATCCTTTTCCTTAACTAGAAACTATCTTTTCTTCAGCATAAGTCATATAATGATTAAATCTTAGAACTAGAAGGGATCCTAAAAATCTCCTAGTCCAACTTTCATTTTATTGATGAGAAAACTGGACCATGAGAGGTTAAATGACTGGTACAAGGTTAAAAAGTAGGTAGTAGCAGTCTCAACCAGGACAAGTACTCTTTTCAATGGTCCTGACAGATTATGGGAAGATGCACCTAGACTGGCAATTCAAAAAAAATTTTTTTGTGTTTGTGACTTATCTTTTCCTCACAAAGATAAGTCACAAATAGTAGCCTGGGGAAGATTCTTTCCACATCCACCACTATAGCTACCTGTTTGGCAGCTGCCATTTTCCTGGTAAATGCTTGTGGAAATTGAAGCAATTAGTATTTTTTTATGTTATACATATGCTCACCTCCAGCTTATTTTTCTGTGGGGGAAAAAAAAAAGCAAACACAAACTAGAGAATCCAATTAATTTGAAGACTAATGGGTAGGTAACTTCATCTCTAATTAAGATGCAGTAGTACCCTAATTAAAATCCCCTAGCAATGACAAACTGAAATTGGCTATATTGTAGGAGAAAGGATAGAAAAAGTAAATTCAATTATGTATCAATGACAGGGTCTTATTTAAATGTGTAATTAAAATCTCTACTTAATGACATACTGGACCTAATTATGGATTTGCTATCTACATTATTAATTAATGTAAAATATTGACACATGTAAGAAAAGCCTAACATTGCCCAATCCAAATGACAGGAATCCAAGTTAAATAGTTTAGAACTGTGTTAAGTGTTGGACAATAAATGACAATGGCTGTGGGTGTTTGCCGACAGCCCTGGGGAAAGTGTTTATACTACTTAGACAAGTATGTACACAAGAAAGAAGAGCTTTCCTTTTAAAAAGTGATACACATCTCTACACACAAGTGGTTCTCTCACCAAAAATCCAGTTCACAGAAAGGTTTGGGAACCAAAAGCTTAATCATGAAAGGACTTCCAAAGGAAAAAAAGGAAAGAATATGTAATTTCCATTTATATTTTTCTAAATCATAATTTACAGACGCATCAGCTCAGAAAAACAATAGCTCCTCTTGGATTCTAGCATTAGAGGTAAACACTGGAGAGAATTTTCTGGAAGACAAAAGATTAGGATGCACTGAGAACTGTCTGAAGAGAATCAATTCCAGCTTCCAATAAATACTTAAAACTAACAGCCTACCAGCAGAGCAGGTCACTTGTTAACCTGGACTATATAGATGAACTTCAGAGGGTCTAGGAACCCCTTGAAATTACATTCACAATTCTGTGTTTATGGAATAAGAAATTTCCTGGTGTCAATCTATAGCTTTCAGCTAATTCATAAAAGGATCGAAGAACCAAAAAAGATTAAGAGCTGCTCCTATAGCTGAGCAACATAAATAAGACAGCCACTAATGACCCTCAGTATTTAAATTCACAGTAAAAATGTGGACAGCTTTCACAATCTCAAGAAAAGACATTCAAAAGATAAACAATAAACATGTAAACATGTTTAACTAAATTTGTTTTTACTAAAAACAATTATTTTTACTGGAAGCAAATAGATCAAATACCTTTAGGAAAATCTAAAGCAATGTTTATTCCCTCCTGCCTAAACCTAAAACAAGGATTTTCTGATCTACCATGCTACAAATTTCTACAAGAATGCACCTCTATAGAAGGAAATGCACCCCAAGCCCTTTGTAAAGAACTCCACAGCAAACTAACATTACTTCTCAAATCTATTGCTTTCATTGTTTTCAAGTAAGCAGTGGTATATATGTCATGTTTTTAAATGTTTCTTTTGGGAAGATCTTATAGAAAATGGCACCCTGAAGCTTTCAGCTCTATGTCCCAAAATTTAACTTTCAAGAATCTGAAGTTTCTTAAAAAAACAAACAAACAAACAAAAAAAACAAAAAACTCTTAAATTAAAATGAATATACCTGTCCTAAATCAAAACAATCTGAAAAATAGATGTGTCCCAGTAGAAAGCCTCAAGTCTTTTTAAGTTTATCAGAAATGCCACTATATACCACTGTACTATAGGTCGAGGAGGATGGATATCCAAAGTTATCACTTGTTGACAGTTCCTGATGGTCTCACAGGTATATCCTATAATCACTGGTTACTATGCATCATTTCTTGTAGATAAACGGTATTCATATGATAGGCTGCTATCCAACTTGGATGTCTCTGAGTATTCCAATAATACGACTGAGAAGCAGCAGCATAATATTCTTGCCATGCCCTGTAGTAAGCTTTCCAGTAATCCTCATAATCCTGATAGGTGTCAGAAAAACTCTGATGTGTTTCCCTATGACAGTCGTACCAACCATCTTCCTGGGGTCCAGTCTGCAATCTATAGGAAGACCGCCTGGGTAGGTTTCTCCGGCTCTGCTTAGCTCTCTGGCTAGCCCCCTCTTTCTGTTTTGATTTGATCTGGATTTCAGGTGATTCTTGATATTCCTCTGGATTGGGGGTGTCACTTCCATTTGAAGGTTGGTCCAAAGAAATATGATCATCCACAGGAGTAGATTCAGAGTCTTTCAGCTGATTATCAGAAGAGCCCTCCAAGTATGACTTATTTCCTTTGCTCTGAGAAGAAGTTCTTGAGCTGTAAGAATCGCTGTCAGTCTCGGAGTCTCCAGACTGGCTACTACTTGCCAATACGGGGACTCTCTGTTCAGTAACTTTATTTCTCACAAAACCATTTTGAGGATTCACAGTCTGATCCCCAGGACCTGTGTAGTGCCTGATGATTTCCACAGGTTTCTCTAATCCCTCTTTAATGTAGTGTTCATAATCCTCTACCAATTCAGCAAAAGTCAAAGTGTATGGCTGATGGATTTTAAAGGAAGACAGACAAGGAATTTGGGGGAGTGACACAGGTAAAGCTTCTTTGACCTGGTGCTGACTGTTGGTGGAGCTTTCAATGGGGGTCTGAACAGAATTCTTCATTTGCTCTTCAGATTGTATGGCACAGCCCAGTTCTTTTGGTAACACTGCTTTTTCTATGATTCCAGACTCTGAGTGGCTTTTCACAGGAAACTTTTGTTTGGTATTATTTTTTGATTTAACTGACAGTGCAGACACAGAAGTATTTCTAGAGGAAGCCATGTGGTTACCATGAGCTTTCTGAGTTTGAAGGGGTCTCTCTATTTTTTGAATTTGCTTTTTTAGGGGTTGGTTAGGTACACTTGCTATGCCGTATGTATGCACAGCAGCTTTAACCTCCACATCCCAATCCAAACATTCTTCCATCAGACCAGAAGGAATGGGATCTACACAAAAAGGAGGAAAAATGTATTAAAATTCTCAAGCTACTCTAGACCATTGTTTTTCACATGATTTCATAAAGTTTTCTATGATCAAATATATTTAAGAAATAAATATGCAAATATACTAAGATGTTTAATAAATATATTAATGTTTTTAAAGACCAAAGCAATCCTGTAATAGAGAAATCTGCCTAAGAAATACATAAGACCCATCCCATACTCACAAACACTCTCTCCCCTCACCCTCACTAGAAAAAAAGAGCTTACTCTAGGAGTAATGTACAAGTTTGCCGCAATTCTCCCATCTTTTCTCTCCTCCCTCTCCACAGCCCCTCCCCTTATCTCAATACTTCTGACAACAAAACAAGATACTAGAAAATGGATTGTGCTCCTCAAAGCTTATCAGCTACAAAATATTACAACTGAAACTCTTTACACCCAACTAAATCTTTCACCCAATACTCCAACAGAGAAAAATCACTGCCCTTAACAGTAGAGAGAAAACCTCTATAGGTGAAAAAAAGTAGATAACTATGAAAAGATCTGTGGCACCAATGACATTTCTAATTTTTAAAAAATTTGCTGGCTTCAATTCTCTAAATTTTCTATTCCATCCAGGTGTGACAATTTGCTTCCAGCAATCAGACCTTTCAAAGTGTGATCAATTTTTGTCTTACGCAGACAAGATATATCAAGCCCCTGCTTTACAAAGATCTTGCTTGTTGCTATTTATGCTCCATGTTACCTATAAATCCCACGGGTCTGGATACTACAGTGAAGTCTCTTGATCCTTTGCTGAAGAGATTCTATGATTAAAACTCTCATTCCTACTCAGGTGATATCCCTTGCTCACCTAGTCCTATAATACAGGCCAATTTCCCTCCTACTTCTGCCCCAGGAAACTCATTTGAACATCTATTGTTATACAAGTTCCCAGTCTAATATAGACTTAACAGCATGAGTATTATTTTCTCATGATTTCAGGCCTTTGTTAATATTACATGAAGATCCAAATATATCATTTTCCAGTATCCAAAAGCAATTTTTATTTTTATCACTAGATGCTATGACACTGAATCCTACAAGAAGTCTTAACCCCCTTCTACCAATTTTCTATTTTTTTCCCACATCAGACTACCAATAAACTTATACACAGAAAGAACTGACAGTTTTAGAACTGATATAGAGCCTAAAGACCATCTACGCTATAATATTTTGCAAATCAGGACTCTAAGCTTAAAGCAATTACAGAGATTTGTAAAACAGCATAAAAGTTAGGACTAACCCAGATCTACTAGAATACATAGGACTTCCAGATCTATAATTAATCTAGTTTTATAAAATATAAAATCAGTAAAATACTCAATTATATTTATTCAATAACCATATATCCCATATTCTACAAGGTCATGTATATGCTATATGTGTATATATATATATATATACATACATCTATATATAAATATACACTATTTATAGTGCACATTTTCTGTATAACATGCACATCAAACATGCCATATTTCCACTCAAGAGTTTTTTAGAATTTTTTGTTTTTAAGAGATAACTAAGAGTTTTAAACATGTACTGTTTCCAAGATGGCACTTAAGAAGCAGGACAAATGACAACTGAAATAAAAACATTTCACTCAAAGTCTCAAAATAGTATTCAAATTAAAGATGCTGTTCCTTCCGCATGGTAACGAAGGAGAATATGGCAAGAATTAACCTCACAGCAATTTAAAAGAGGTAAAATATCCCTCCTTGTATCAAAGAATAAAATGAAATAACAAAGCCACTAACAAATAAAATAGAGCTAATATAGCTCTCATTTTTCTTTCCTCCTTTTTTTTTTTTTGAGACGGAGTTTCACTCTTGTTGCCCAGGCTGGAGTGCAATAGTGCGATCCCGGCTCACTGCAACCTCCACCTCCTGGGTTCAAGCAATTCTCCTGCCTCAGCTTACCGAGCAGCTGGGATTACAGGCACCCACCACCACACCCGGCTACTTTTTGTATTTTTAGTAGAGATGGGGTTTCACCATGTTGACCAGGCTGGTCTTGAACTCAGGTGATCCACCCGTCTCGGCCTCCCAAAGTGCAGGGATTACAAGCATGAGCTACTGTGCCTGGCCAGCTCTCATTTTTCATGTGCCAGTGGTTAGCTTGCACTTCTCTCCCTGCTACTTGCTAGCTCTAACACCTTTACTTACCCTCTCTATGCCTAAATATCCTCATCTACTTAAGAACCACACACACTTCATAGGAGCGTGGTGAGAAATGAGTTAATGTACATACAGGACTGGGAGCAGTATCCAGCACATCATAAGCACTCTGTGTTTGCTATTATTAATATTTTTATTATGCTTATCACCACTATAATTATTTTGACAGCAAAATGAAACAGATTAAATGTACCTGGTAAAGGGAGAAGGTTGATATTACATTTCTGGGCAATTCTCATCATCATATTTTCTTCCTCTCCCCGGCAACAGTAGGTCACTGTCAGTCCCAATGTACCTAAAGCAGAGAGAATGTTAGGTAGTAAAATCATTTTCACAAAAATAACATTCAAAGCCCACCTGTCACATTATAGATTCCTCCCCTTAAAGAAAGCACTCAAACTTTATTTACCAAAACGGCCAGCTCTGCCAATCCGATGCATATATGTCTCCCAATCCAATGGTACATCCAGATTTACAACCAGATTCACCTTCTCAGCATCAATCCCACGGGAAGTCTTGAATTGAAGAAGATAGTAATTATCTGTTTGCACTAACTGTACAGCATGGCTACCAATGTATGTTATATTTTTCCAGTATAGCCAAGAACCAAATTAAGCACAGAATATTGAGGAGCAGAGGAAAAGGAAATTCATTCCTAATGACTAATTTCAAGGACAAAATCAACATATTAAAGACATTTTTAAGAAAGCATTTCCCTCAGCACTGGAAAGATAATTATCTTCTGGTATTCTTGTAGATACACCTACATAAAATAATAGATGAAAGCTGTACATCTGATAAAAGAACATATGTCAAGATAGATTAGTCACACAAACTAAACAGGAAATTTACCAAATCTGTGGAAATGAGGACTCTGCAATGAAACTGCTTCAGTTTAGCCATAGCATCAAGGCGCTGATTCTGATTCATATTGCCTAAAATGACCCCAAAAGAAAGTCATATAAAAACAACTAAGCTAATACATATTTATCAAATCCACAAAAAATAAAAATCATAACGCCCAGTCTTAACACTTTTAACACACCAACCACAGTTAATTCTGTCCTGTGCAAATCTAGGTTACGATCCAAAGTCAGAATCTTTTAAAATATGGTTTAGGCAATCAACTTGAAATTCAAAATCAATTTTAAATAGTAATCAGGCCATGCATATAAATTCTATTTGCAATTACAGATGAAATATAACTAGCAATTCTTAGGAAAATAAAAATGCTTTAAATCCGCTGTTTATAATTTGGTGTTAAAGTGTGAACTATAGTTGAAATATTGGTTCATTAGAAAATAGTCTCCCCAGTATCTCATGATATACCATAACTAAACAAGCTCAAGCCAACAGGTTAAAAACTAAGCTAACACCAAACAAAACTCTAAAAAAGATCTCACTGATCCAAAAATCCTTTGACTCTTTCATTACGCCAGCAATAATCATTTAACTTTGTGGCAAGAAGTCAATCACTCTGCCTTCCACCAAACCATAAAACAGTCAATTCAGTTAGCAATCTCCAGCAACTTAACAGTGATTATTTAAAAAAAAAAAAAAAAAAAATTGGGCTGGGCGCGGTGGCTCACGCCTGTAATCCCAGCACTTTGGGAGGCCGAGGCGGGCGGATCACAAGGTAAAGAGATCAAGACTATCCTGGCCAACATGGTGAAACCCCGTCTCTACTAAAAATACAAAAATTAGCTGGGCATGGTGGCGTGTGCCTGTAGTCCCAGTTACTCAGGAGGCTGAGGCAGGAGAATTGCTTGAACCCAGGAGGTGGAGGTTGCAGTGAGCTGAGATTGCGCAACTGCACTCCAGCCTGGCGCCTGGCAACGGAGCGAGACTCTGTCTCAAAAAAAAATTTTTTTTCTAAAGAAAAATATTTTTATCTTAACACAACACAGACATACTTGGTTTTATAGAATTAAGTTCTTTGTAGCTGTAATTCAGAGATATAAAATTACATCTCTCTGAACACTAGTTTTCTAACTTTTTACCATACACCAAGTTACTCCTTAAAAATAGAAGGATATTGACGTATCAAATTCCAAACAAAAATAAGCCTGAAAATTCTTTTACTCTAAAAAATACATGATAATTTTACACTCAGAAGACAACTCATAAAGTGGTATTTCTTCCTCCTGACTTTGGAGGCTTCAAGTCAGTACACTAAATAAAGATTAAAGTAAGAGATGAACTTACCTGAAATGCACTCAGCAGGAAAGCCTTTAGAAGAAAGGATATCAGCCAAATGTTGTGCTCTATGAAATATAACATGATTACAAATTTACAAATATTGCCCCATGCCTATCTTTTTATTTCACAAGTTCCCCAGATGACCTTTTAAGTTACATTACCTGCTGTGCAAATTAGAGAAGACTAAAGCTTGATTAAATGGAATCCTGCTGAACAGTTCCTGTAAATGCTGAGTCTTTTCCTCAAAAACCTTATGTGCCAAAGGGTACAAATTGACAACTTTGTAATACTGCTTCAAACCTACAAAGAAGAGTTGTCAGTTAAAACAAACATATATGCTATAACCTAATGGATACCACGAAACAGCAATAGACAACAAGGCAAGGAAAAGCTCCAGAATATCACAAACAAATAATGTAACTACCTAAAAGCTGCACATACCTATGAGACTTGGATCAGTGGCATTCAGTCTTACAAAAGTGGGCTCTCTCATATACTTTGTCAAAGCATTAGCCAAAAATTCAGGGTAAGTAGCTGATACTGCCAGCATCTGTTTACTGGCAGGCAAGGAGGAATAAATCCAACTGCAAAATAAAAACATATATCATGTAAATTATTCAGACAATAATCACCACTCGGAAATGCAAGATACTTTGGGACAGTTTTAATAGTCAAGCTAGTTATTTTTCTTACTTTATTTGCTCCTGGAAGCTTCCTTCTTCTAAAAGCTTATCTGCTTCATCAAGAATAAAGAGGCGTATACTGCCTGGGTTCAAGTAGTCAAGTTCTATGAGTTGCTTAATTCTGCCTAATTTTCAAAAAAAAAAAATTGAAATATTTATGTACCAAATTTGTGTAAATCTCAGCCAATGCTGTTACTCTACTTATTCACAGGTTGTTCTGCTGAATTTCCTGATTCAACTCTCATTATACATGTTCACACTCAAGCACAAATTAGAAATCTTGAGCTCTGATCTTGCCTAAACTCACTGTTTTCCCCTCACATTTCATCACCAGTAAATAAACACCACTCCTAACAAAAAACCTAAAGCACTGAATGCAAGACTCTGATTCTGAGTGATTCACAACCAAATATAATAGAGAAGTCAAAGAATAATTCCAATCCATTGCTTAGAAGGGCCTCCTGAAAGTCATCGCATTTCTTCTCAGAGGCCTATCCCATGTGTTCTAAAACATCCTTAGGAATGGAAATTTCATAAATTCCACTGATAAACCAGTCATGTGCCTATATCTCACCAGTCTAATGCTTTTCATTTCTAAACAAAATAATTATCACAGTTTTCAAAGACTCCAATATATCTTTATTTTTATATTAAAAGTGTTTAGTCCCTTAAAAGCCCTGGTTACCAACAGGCATTATTATCTTACCAGGAGATCCAACAGCAATATGACACTTTTTAAGTCTGGTTTTGTCTTGTGATAATGGGGTCCCTCCAATAAAGACATGACACTCCAAGCCTTCCATTTTTATTCCAATGGCTGTAATAACAGAATGTATTTGTACAGCAATTTCTCTTGTAGGGGCCAAGATCAAAATCTAAAAAAAAAAAAAAACCATAAATTATACCTTTTGAGTCAGAGGAATACATGACACACTACATTTCATTTAAATGATCATTTCAAATGAGTTTTTATTGATAAGGTAAAATATAGTTATCCTTTGGTATCCACAAGGGATTAGTTCCAGGAAGCCTCCAGATACCAAAACTAGCAGATGCTCAAGTCTGTTATATAAGACTGCATATACCTGTATATTACCCATGTATATCCTCCCACATATTTTAAACCATCTTTAGATTACTTATAATACCTAATGCAATTTAAATCCTATGTAAATTGTTATACTGTATTTTTGTTTGTATCTTTTTATTCTTTATTATTTTTTATTGTCCCCCTACCCCTCCCCTGAATATTTCTGAGCCACAGTTGGCTGAATCAGCTAATACAGAACCTGAAGATAGGGAGGGCTGACTGTATTCCATTCATTCATTCATTCAACAAATATTAAGTAAGAACCTACTATGTGCTAGGCAACATAGGGAGGGCTGACTGTATTCCATTCTTCATTGATTCATTCATTCAACAAATATTAAGTTAGATCCTACTATGTGCTAGGCAACATACTAGTTGCTGGGGAATCAACAGTTAACAGTACACTCTTTGTCTTCATGGTACTTTCATTCTTAAATATAAGAATACAATAAACAAAAACAAGTAACGACAGGTAATAAAAAGTATAAAAAAATCAAACAGGGAAAAAAGGAAGGAGTCATTTTAAATGAGGTAATCATGAGCCCTCCTCTAAGGAAGTAACACTTGAGCAGAGACCTACAAGTATCGCAGAGACTACAAGTATGGCATAGAGTAGAGCTGGCTATATGACACCTGGGGAAGCATTTTCACGAAGAGAAAACAGCAAATGCAAAGGCCATAGGATGGCAGTGTTCTTGGTGAATTTGAGGAAGAAAAAGAAGGCCCACATGGCTAGACAGAATTAGTGGGAAAGTAAAGGAGGTCAGAGATCTAGATCTAGGGGCTACATCCCAAAGCCTTGAGAGCCATGGTAAAAACTGTGCAATGTAACTATTGGAGGAAGAGAAAGCAAAACTTTGTGCTCTTAACTACAGGAAGAAAACTTTATTAAAACAAAATAAAATAAAAGACTAGGAGAAAATATGCCAAAACTGTTAATAGCAGTTACTCTCTAGGTAGTGAGATGATAGATTTTGTTTTCTGGTACTTCCTAATTTTTCTGACTTTTCCCAATTTTCAAAAATGAATATGTATTACTTTGATACACACAAAATATTAAAATATGAATTTCCCAGGCACAGTGGCTCACATCTGTGATCCCAGCACTTTGGGAGGCTGAGGCGGGTGGATATCCTGAGGTCAGGAGTTTGAGACCAGCCTGGCAGACATGGCAAAACCGCGTCTCTACTAAAAATACGAAAAAATGATCTGAGTGTGTGGTGTGCACACCTGTAATCCCAGCTACTCGGGAGGCTGAGGCAGGAAAATCACTTGAACCTGGGAGGCAGAGATTGCAGTGAGCCAAGATTGTGCCACTGCACTCCAGCCTAAGCAACAGAGTGAGACTCCATCTCAAAATGAATTTATGAAACTTTTCCAGGATTTTAGCATTTTATCTGCTGCCAAATTGTAAGAAGCCAAAATCTCAAACACATCTTAGTCTACAATCAGACTAGCTCAGGTTCTTGTGAAGTAGGAGGATTTCCAGTGCGCAACATCACCTAGGATTTGGCAGATATAAGATGGACTCAAAAAGCTTCTTGGGCAATTAACATGGGTATCTGGGTTAAAAACCATTGTTGAAGATTCATCATTAGATATACCAATGCCTAAGAACTTGAAATACAGTCTGCCATAAAAACTAAACTACAAAGTAAGGTTATGAGAATCACATCTAATTCATCTTTGAATCCCCAATGCCTGGCATACCGTTTATACGTAATATGGGCTCAACTAATCTTTGTTGAAGAAATGATCCCCAAACCCAAATTTCTTACGAATTTGGGTAAGGCAATCTTAGAAACCCTCTGAGACAACGTAGAAGACAAGAGATCAATATGATACATTTACAGAGCTTTAAGAACCACCTGCACACCGGGTGTGGTGGCTCATGCCTGTAATACCAGTACTTTGGGAAGCAAAGGTGGGAGGACTGCTTGAACCCAGGAGTTCAAGGCCGGCCTGTGCAACACCGAAAAGACGTCATCTCTACAAAAAAACACAAAAAGTAGCCAGGTGTGGTGGCACACACCTGTAGTACCAGCTACTTAGGAAGATGAGGTGGGAGGATCACTGGAGACCAGGAGTTCGAGCTTTCAGTTAGGGATGACTGGCCACTGTACTCCAGCCTAGGTAACAGAGCCATACAGTCTCAAAAAAAAAAAAAAAAAAAAAAACCCAACAGTTACCAGCAATAGCCAGAGCACTACATTAGCATGAATCAAGTCAAATGTGAAGTCTCACATTAATCTAGTCAGTAAAGAATCCCTGTCTGTATTATTAAGTAGTGACAAAATTGACACGTTAGCTTTATTCTATTTAAATAAGGTACACATAGAAAATTCCAAATTTCACCACCACCACCCTTAACTCAATCATTCATCAAATTCACTTCCACCTCTGAGGAGCTACTGGTATTTCATCTGACCTGTGGCAAAGTCCACATAACACATCCTCCTCTGGTCCTCTGAGCTAACTCACCTGGGTACTTAAGTTTTCAAGTACAAGGGAATCCAAAGCAATGGTGGAGAACACACAGGTTTTCCCAGTGCCAGATTTAGCTTGAACAATTAAATCTGCGAAGGAAAAAATACATATATATCACTAGCAGGTACTCACTGAAGCAGCTTAGGGACTGATATGGAATCAGAGAACTAGAAGGGTCTCCTGAGATTCCCATAGTTGGCACCTTCATTTTTAGTTGAATCTCAAAAACGTATGAGAACACGCCTAATCCCTGAACGTTTACCTTTTATCTTCTCAAACTTAGAACCATTTGTCAGTGCTGGAAAAGCCCTTAACCATCTTAAAGCTCAACAGTGCGCCTTAGTTTTACAAATAAGTTAACTGAGCTTAGCGCCTTGCCCCAGGCCCGGCGGCCGACCGCGGGCTCTTCCCGAGCTGCGGTGCGGACCTGGCCGCCGCCGCCCCTCAGCCACACTTCTCCCGGCTCCCCCCCTCGACCTCTCCCGGGCCCCCGCTCTCACCGAGCCCGCAGCGCCCCAGCGGGATGGCCTTGAGCTGCACGGGCGAGGGCCTCTCGAAGCCGGCCGCCCGCAGCCCCTCCAGCACCGGCCGCGAAAGCAGCAGTGACTCGAAGTCGGCCGGCTCCGCCAACAGCACGTCCCCCGTGCGGGTCCGCGGGCTGCCGATATCCTGAGCCGTCCGCAGGCTCCTCACAGGCCCCGGTGTTGGCTGCGGTGCCGAGACCTGCGAGGCCACATGTTCAGCCGGCATAGCGGTATCCACTGTCGCTAAGGCCGCCGGGCCTTCAAAAGCCGCCGCCGCCATGGTAGCCGCGCCGTCAGATCTCGCGGTACTTGAAGGGAGGCGGGGATCCTGGAAGCGAAAGGAGGAAAAATTTGATTGGCAGTTTTCCCGCGAAGACACTAACACGCCTGGCCTGAAAATGGAGGGAAGGGACGGAAGTCGGAGGCTGAGAGACTAGGGAACACTACTCCACACACAAAAAAATGTGGCCAGAGGAAAGCAACAAGAGGGAGAAGAGGAAAGATGAGGTTACTGGTGAGTCGCTGCCTGTGGCCTGCAGAGGGCGCCGCGGGCCCGCGGTGGGGGCGCCGCCCCGACTCCCCGCCCTCTCCTGGGCGGAGCCACCAGGCTGTGCCGCCGGCGCCTCCGCCCTCTTGGCGCTCTTTGTGATGCGCCGGGTGCGTCACCTCCACGCCTTGTGCTTCCGTTTTCCGTTCCTGCGGCCTATCTCGCTCCGCGGCCGCCTCTTCCCCAACGGTACCGGCTCCGTATCCTGACTCGCTTCTTCTGTGTGCTCGCAGAATGCGCCCAGAGCGTATCCGGACCAAAGGGTTTACCACAATGGCTGGTGTGTCCTTCATCTCCGAGTCCCCAGCCCCTGGCAAGTGCCTGGCGCACTGTGAGCTCTGATAAAAGTACGTTGAATTGGAACCTGGAACTGAACTGACAGCTCCCAAGTTCATATCTCCGTCTCATCTCCCTTTAAACTCTAGACATGTAAATCCATCTGCCTCCAGGCATCCACCGCCGCAGCACCTCCCGTCGGTTGCCTAATAGATTCTCAGATGTCACATGCCTTCTGTATTGCCCCTTCCCCATCATCTCGTGGGCAGACAACTAACAGTCTCTGCCACTTTTCCTTACTGTGGACTTCTGCTCAAATATCACCTTTTCAAAGAGCTCTTCCTTTTCAAAGAGGTCTTGAAAACCCTAAGACTGCTCGCTGGCCTTTCCCAGCACTCTGTTCTTTTGTTTTGCTTTATTTTTCCTTCATGATACTTATGACTACCTGAAATTATATGTCTAGTGCCTGTCTCCCACTCTATGAGGAAAGGGACCGATTCTGTCTTGTTCTTCTCTGTATCCCTAGTGGGAAAAACAATCTGACACATAGGAAATATTCAGTATTTATCAAATGAATGAGCTCCTGTACAAAATCTTAGTCATCCTGCCAAATGTAAATATTCCTGGACCTCAGTCGTATTCATAATTCCAAACTTAGCTGTGTGGAATGGCTCGCACCTGTAATCCCAGCTTCTTGGGAGGCCGAGGCGGGAGGATCGATTGAGGCCGGGAGTTGCCAGTCTGGGCAACACACAGAGACCCTATCTCAAATTCTTAAAAGGTAAACAAATTTTTAAAAATACAAAGAATACCAACCTTAAATATATTCTGCAACCAACCCCAACTTTGTCCATAGATTATAGTGCTGGTCATTGGCCCTACCCCCTTCACACACACACACATAACACACACAGTAATGGTCCAGATTCCATATTATATAGGTGGGGCTTTGACACGGTAATCCCATTGGAAGGTGGTCCTGAAGGTTTATTTTGCCTGTAAATTTACAAAACATTAAGAAAATGTCAACTATCCATTTGAAGGAAGGGAGACTGATGGAGGAGATGGCACTAAAGGTCCCAGGCTTCCTCTTAGTACCCCCACCTCTTTTATCTGCCTGATCCCCAGACCACAAACCTGGGAAATTATTGACTCCACCTTCTATCCTTCCCTACTTTCTAACAATTTACTGAGCACAAGTAATTTTGCCTCCAAATATTTCATCCATTCTTCTTCACTTTCCATAGCATCTGCTCTATTTTAGGTCCCTCCATCATCCTAACTATTGCAAAAACCTCCTGAATGGTCTCTCTGGCCAGAGTTTCTTCTCTGTCCCAGCCATGTACCCCACAAGTGCTGGAGTGATCTTTCTCGAGTAGATATTTTAGGCTGTTTGGGTCCAGCTCCGGATCCTCCTCCTTCTGACACTCTTTTTTATTCCCCAGCCCAGGGTCCCACATCACACTATAAGTAATTCCAGTCTGGCTCATATGTTTTATTTGCTTAGTTACTTGTATGTCCCTCACACTAAATAAACTGTGAGCTTCTCAAGGACAGGAATTTTGTCATCCTAGGCCCTCCAGCCCAGCACCAAGCACTTCGTGGACCCAATAAACATTGTATGGCTGACACCTTGCTCAAAAATCTCTGCTGGGTTTCCATGCACATAGCAGTGGTTCCGTAGAACTCACACCAATCACTGCTGAAGAACCACAGGATTATCCCAAGAAAAACAAAAAGCCTACATTTCTAGAAAACATTTGTAGTTTTATGGGCATTCTGTTATTGCCTTTGTTGTTTGTGATGTTTTACAGACATAAATATTGCAGTAATGTTATTGCGAACCATGGTGAATAACACGTAAATTTTTTTCTCACTAGTCAAAAGTTATGACAGTGTTGTTGACCATAATTTTTGGTGCTATAAGGATAAAGCACAAAAGCAAGAGATCATATAATAACTAGATAAGGTGTGAGCATAACACATACAGAAATGGACTAGATTGTATCTGTCTCCCAGCCTCCCCCAGGATAAATAACAATGGCATCCCTGTCTCTTCTCTGGCAGAGCAGCCCACCTACCTCCTCCAGTGAGACCAAACTAGCCCAGATGCTTAGTTCTCCATGGCTTGTAACACCTCAGTACCTTTGTGTTTGCTGTTCCGTCTACCTGGAGAACCTTTCCAGGGAGCTAGAGGAGGGCGAGATTCCTATGAACTGAAGAGGTGAGAGTGACACTTAGACTCAGAATGAATGTTAAGATTCAAATGATCCCGTCGAATCATTTTGCACTGGAGGCTTCTGAACCCAGAGGAAAAGAAAACAGTATAAAGGAAGGCATAGTGTAAGGTGGCCCACCCTGGGTGTGAGTATTGGTGGGGGAATGTGGAAAGGTGGGAAGAAAACTTAAGATTTTTTTCCTCATTTGACCCCTAAAGCAACACAAGGTAGGCAATGTTATTATTTGCATTCAGTCCACAAAACATCTCTAATCCTCTAATCATTCAACAGAAATCTTCTGACCACCTAGTATAAATCAGCCATGTGCTAGAGGTACAAAAATGGAACAAAGTAAACAAAGCCTCTGTACTCAGGGAGGCAGGTGCACACAGACAGGTGGCCTCATTTCCTGTATAAAGTACTGGGTGCTACTGAAGTCAAGGAGGTAACCGGATGTGGGGAGCCAAGAAAGACTTAGCAGTCAAGATTAGGTTTGGTTGAAAGACCCCCAAATAGGAGCTTACTTCCCCAAGATAGAAGTTCATTTTGCCCTTGTAGAGAATTCTGGAAGCAGGACTGATAAACAGTCCTGGTCCACAGAGATCCCAGCACCTAGGCTTCTGCCTTGGTCCCCAAACGGTTGCTCTAGTTCCAATCGTCATGTCTGCATTGCAGCCAGCAGGAAAGAAGAAGACTCAGAATAGAAAGTAGAAATGGTCATGGTCATCATGCCAGCAGTCTTTTTAAGAAATGTTCTCAAAAGCTGCCACACTATCTGGGATTTCTTGGAAAGAACTTATTAGCCATAAAGTTATCCCTTCTTGAAAAAAAAATCAGGGAAATGTCATTTTTCTGGACAATCAATCACATGCCCAGCTATACAATTATTTGAGAGGAGGTCCATTACTATAGAGGAAGGGGGAAGGGATATTGGAGGCAACTAACAGTCTCTGCGACATCTTCCTAGCATTAGAGCTATGGTAAGATGTGAAAAATGAATCGAAGTTGGCCTGTGACCGAGGAGTAGAAAATGGAGGTCTGGAGGTGAAGCCCACCACAACATTCTAAAAGAGCTTAGAATGCAAATGGGAGAGTAAGCTTTGATGAGGCGGGAGAGTGAGCTGTAGGCCAGGCTAGTGTCTGGACTTTATCCTAAAAGCCTTCTGTGTCAGGTGCTGAAGGAGAGGCTGCCCTCAAGTAACTCTTCAGAAGAAGATTAGTAATCTGCTCAAAGTCACAGAGCTCATAAATGGGATTGGAACTCAGATCTATTTGACAGCAAAGTCTAGGCTCTTCCTACCCTCTGTCCTAAAAGAGTTGACAGCATGAAATATGCAAGTAGCACAAGCTGGTGTAAAATCATATGCAGTACTGACATTTTTCAGGGCCTTAGTTGTTCAAAGTGTGGCTGTCATGTGGGAGAGAGTGAGAACTTCTAAGAAATTGAGGAAAACAGCTTTTGGTATTCAAAGAGCAATAGCTTTCTTCTCTGTGTCCTTCTCCTCCACACCCCAAACCAACGTGGCTTAAAGTATATATGGAAGTATGAGAGAACAACTGCACATACAAGATGATTGTTTACCTAATTCCTGGAGTCCAGTACTTCTGCCAAGACAGCAGCACCAGGAGACAAAGCTCAAGTCCAGTGAAGCAGTGGGGGCTGATACCCTGAGCTTATCCTGAAGAATGAATAAGGCATTCATCAGGCAGTGGGGGTGGAAGGAAAGCTCACCAGGCAGACACGTCTCAGAAAGATATTCCAGGCACAGGAAACAGTTTGTGTAGAGGTGTGGAAGCATGAAAGCCACAGTCGTTTAGGGAAGTTAAGTCTTCTACTGTGAGTGGAGGCAGGTATGGCAGAAATGACCCGGACATGAGGATGCAGAGACATACTGGCCCTATGTTATGGAGCACCTCATCTGCCACCATAGGAATATAAAATGAGTGTGTTATGCATTTCCATGGGAGGGTAGTGTTATTTAGCAATTAAGAGAAATACAGTAGGAAATGTCACTTGGGGCTTGGTTAATGGCAAAGCTGAGCAGTTTGGATTTTAACTTGCAGACCTTGGAGCATCACCTAGGTTTTGGATCTAATATGAGGCAAGTAATGGCAAGGCTCACAACACACAGTTTCTTAGACCTAGCAGCTCCTAGGACTTCAGGTGTTGGTAGGCTGCTGTCCAACCACCAGTGCCACCCCTAGGGACATGCTGCTTATCCAGCAAAGCATGACTGAGCTCATGCTACCTGGTTGCTTTGCCTAGCCATGGGTACTTTCACTGTTATATTCCTGAGCCATCTGTTCAGTGAACTGGCACCATCCATAAACTTAAGTTGTAGCAAGTTTATCAAGAAACAACTTCTACCCTTCGGGAAAGAATGTTTCATGACCCTGTTCAGTCCTGGCTGGCTACCTCCCAATGGAAAATACCGGTTTTTACATGTGTCCCACGGCTTATGGGGTGACTAGCCTTAGGAATTAGGAAAGAGGGTGAGGTAGCAAAAGCCTGAACCCATGCCCACTGCACAGCCACTCCCCACCATGGGGATTTGCCTGACTAGCTTTCGGAAGAGAACCCCGGGTGATCCTCCCTCAGGCTTCAGACCAGATTCTTCTCTACCCAAGGCCCACATTGATTAATTGTCCCATTTAACACCACTGTCTCAGTCTTTAGGGAGAAAGGTGGCATGTTTGCTCTTCTCTTTGTGAGAAAGGGACCCAATTTATTCTTTTCCAGGCAGCATAATAAATAACCTGCCCCTTTTGGCAGGGAGTTTATTAGAGACTGATGGGACATTTAACAATAACAGGGGGCCTATGATTTATTAGGTAGGGAGGTTCATGGCGTCTCTGAAGACTGGGAATGTGGAATTTAATTGATAAAGCGGCTGTCAGCAGCAATGAGATGCACTCAATAGAATATGCATTTGAGGGATTCTCTTTGGAGCTGTCAGGAAGGGTTTCTGCTAATCATATTCAGCTCCTGTGCATGGCAGTGTCTGCTGGATAGCTGGCTGAGAAACAAATGGCAGGGAGGGGACTCTGAAAGGGGCTCAGGGAGGGGTACACCTGTCAGTTGCCTGCCAACTAATGGAAGAATATGACACAAAGGAGCAAAAAGAGAAAGAATTTCTGTCACCTCAAGTAAGGGCTCCCCTTCAAGAGGCCTTTGTCTCTGAAAAAGAAGAGGTGCTGAGCACCTACTTCCTGGAAAGGGAGGGAAATGAAAGGGTTAAATGACAAGAAAAGAGATTTGTTCTGGATTTCTGAACTCTCTGCACAGATACTCCCCTCCCTTGGCTCCCTAACACACACAAACACGCACGCACAAATACCCCAACACACACAGCATTACCTCACACCCATGTGGCCAGCCGCCCCGAAACCCTGGCTCAGGTGGCATCACCTCTTGTCACTGCAGCGTCCACACCAAGAACAGAGCCACAGAAGTTCAGATGGATGGGGCCTCGCCTTCCTGTTGTTATAGTTGTCTCCCAGCTCCAGAGACCCCAGAATCCAGGCCAACAACCTGGAAATAAATGCTCGTAGTCTGGAGTACATAGAGCATACAGCTATCATACTTCTCTACCCACCCTCCACCTGGGTTTCCTGACAATAAAGGAGACTGGTTTTATCTCCGTGGGGCCATCGATGATGGCACAGCTCTGTCCTCAGGCAGCCTTGAGCCTTTGCAAGGCAGCTCTGCTCACATTTTCTATCCCCTACCCTTCGGGCTGTTACTCAGCCTTAAACAAGGCCATGTAAGGCGTGGAGAGGGGCTTTCTCAGGCCAGAGCCTGTTTCCCTCCTTTGATCCTCCCGCATCTATTCTTAGGTCCCAGGAGATTGGTTTGCCTCCTTTTTCCCTCCAGGGAGTGAAAGGGAGGGGGGAGGCAATAGCCAGGAAAGAAGAAGTAATTGTCACTGTCTCATCTGAGCCTCAGTGGTGACACAGAGGGACCTCTGAGCAGGATGGATACAGCAACTGGTTTGATTAAATCAAACCTCTCCCACAACCTTGTTAAATTAAACTGACAGGCCCAGAGCAGATGAGGGAGAGCAGCAAGATCACTGCATCAGGTCAGGGGGAGGGGAGGCGAGGGTTGGTAAGAAGATCAGACGGAAGCAGAGCATCCGCCTGCCCTTTTTCTTATTTGCTGACTATAGATAGGAGGTGAAATTTATGGATGTGAGATGCTTAAGTACCTGTCTGAGCACAGACTGTGGAAACTGACACAGAAGCAAACTGCTGCCTCCCAGTAGGCTTGGCAGATTCCCTTGGCAGACAAACCTCACATTTAGAACTGTGCTCTCGACATTTCAAAGGGCCTTTGCATGCTTTACCTTCACAACAAGGAGGTAGCAGTGGGATTATCTGCCCCACTTTACAGTTAGAGAAACTGAGGCATTAGAGATTACAGGGCCAATCTAGAGCCAGCCCAAGAACCCAGATTTCCTGCGTCCCAGTCCTGGCACACACTGCCTCCAACATTATGCCAGATGGCAGAATTTCCTAGGACTTAGTCCCTGGAGTGCCATCTTTTCTTCCACCCACTAGAAATGTAAACCACACAGCTTGCTTCATGGGCCATCAGGAAAATAGTAATTCCCAACTGGCCTAGTGCAACCCACCTGCAAGCGCATGGCTTGTTTACAAGGTCACGAGGCCGTTGTAACATCTTCATAGCGCTCTCCCACATGCCCAAGCCCGTCCAAGTCATTTCTCCTCTGCCTAATTACATTTCATGGAACAGGAGAGGTGGGAGAGATATTGTTTGCAACAGCAGAAAACAGCAATAGTAGAAGGATAACACTGACACCCTGCTGGCTTCCTCACCTGTCACCCAGTTCTTCACCTGCCAAAGCTAATTTTCCACTCACCAGTGGGTGAGAGCTCATTTCAGGCTGTCTGAAACACACACACACACATACACACGCACACACACACTCACACATGTATGTGGATACACATTGTGAATAATGCCTCACCTAGGATGTCCTTGTTCTCATTTCAGATGCCTCCAATGATACGTTTATTGACACATCCACCCCTTTCCCATCTCTTTCAGTAGAGAGGTTACTGGGATGGGGATGCTTGTAACTCTGGTGCACACCGATTACCAGAGCACAGCTGAGATCCTGTTGGGCCCTGTCTCTTCCCAAGGCACACATCACATCCCAGGCTGCACACCAGTCAATGATCAGATTCTGGATAGAGGGAGCCAAAGACAGGGGAAGGAGGAGAGAGGATCAGAACTGCAACCACTGTCATCATGAAGGAAGCTGGGTGACAGAGCTGGCACAAGGTGGCAACATTTGCATGAAGAGGACAGACAACTGGAAATACCACCAGGGGGCGTGCATAGATGTAACACACCAGTCATGCTCTTTCCTTCCCTGTGGTTACCAGGTGGGGTTTGATCACTATGCATGACCTGAGAAAGACAGAAAAACAGCAGACAGACAGATAGGCTGGAGGTGCTTAGATAGACAAGTATCGCCAGCCTCCTAAGCTCATCCTGCTGTTACAATTGGCCACATCAAAACCTAACATCTCTAGTCTATCTGATATCATGGAACAGGTCTCCTCTAAGGCAAGGAATTGGATTTCCCTAGAACCCTTGCCAATGTGCAGTGGAAGGAAGAGAGGCCTTGCCTTAGGGCAGTGGTCACTGGGCCTGGGTTTTTGTGCTGATTCTTCCCTTAGCAACCTGGGTGACCTAGGGCAAGTCACTTAACATTTCTGCACTACACTTTCCTGACTTGTTAAATCACATGCTTGGATGGCAGATGTAGACTGTTAGCAATTTTTAAACTTTAGAGATCACAGAGGAGAAAACAGACCCAAAGAAGTTAAATTACTTGTCCAAAGCAACTTGATGAGGGAGTGGAAAGACCGAGAGGATGTAGAATCTGGAGCAGGGCCAGTCCCACATGAGGGTTCCAGCACACCCCTCTCAGTGCCCTACTGTCTCATCTCCCTTCCTCCTCTGCAGAAGGGAGGAATAGGAGCACCTACCTCCCAGGGTTTGGGAAGAATAAATGAGTGCCTGACACAAGGAAAGCCTTCAGTGTATGTTAGGCTAGGCCTATTTTTAGTATTGAACCAGAGGCTCATACCCACATATCTTTTCTTCCAGTATTTCTGTGAGGCCACAGGCCCTGACGAAGGTCCTTTTCAGCTCCCAAGTTCTATGATTCTAAGTCAGAAAGATTAAGATGCAAGTTATTTCCAAAATCCTCCAGGCAGAAACACAAAAGACTATTTGAGGGATTCATTATTCACTCTCTGTTGCCTCAGTCACTTTCTATGGATGATGATTCATGAAGAATAATCACAGCAAAGAAAATCTGTGCAATGCTAGGAGAGAAGGTAGTAAAGTCCAACCTCCTTTGCAGCTCCTTTTCTCCAGTATGCATCTTCACTTGTTAAGAGGTGAGTGTTTCTCCACCTCGCTGCCTTTCTTCTCTGGGAATTTGAGGCCTTCTCTTGGGACAGACTGTTGCTAGTGCAGTCACTGCCCATCTGGTGCCACTCCTCAAAATGCTAGGGAGAGGGTCCTGCCCCTCTGCCCAAGCAAAAGCGCTGGCAGAAGCAGCTGTCACCAATGGCATTGGCTCCTTTTAGGGTGTCCAGGCTGAAATCTCGAGCACGCCCCAGGTTGATGTCTAATTAGAGCTGGGAGAAATCTCTGGCTCCTTAAAAACAACAGAAGAAACTTCAGAGCCAGCCTGATGGAAGTAAATATGCAGACAGCCAAACCTGAGATGTGACCTCTTTTCTCCTCACCCCATGGTCTCAGAAAGAGAAGCAGGTGGCTTTTCTTTCCCTCTAACATGTCTCTCCCGGGCAAGGTGCCAACCTCTGGTCCTTGCTTACAGCTAATGGAGATGGCCAAGTGGTATGTGATAAAATGAGCCTTTGCCCTGAGTTCCAGGCCATGATAAGGTTACAGGCAGCCAGCACTGGGCCTCTGGAGAGTTAGATGTTGCAGAATGTCCCAGGAGGGTCCTAGGAATGAGCCATTTTCCTTTCTGGTATAATTTGCATCCACCAGCATTAGTTTGCACAAATACCATATTTCCCTTAGCTGTGCTATGGCACTCTTCACGTGTTCTCTGCAGTTCAAAAACATTTGCTTTTCCTGGCCAGGCATGGTGGCTCACGCCTGTAATCCCACAGTGGCTCAGCACCTCAGGAGGCCAAGGTGAGCAGACTGCTTGCGCTCAGGAGTTCAAGACCAGCCTGGGCAACATGGCGAAACCCTGTCTCTACAAAAATATACCAAAAAAAAAAAAAAGAAAAGAAAGAAAAAAATGAGCTGGACATGGTGGCATGTGTCTGTAGTCCCAGCAACTTTGGTGGCTTAGGTGGGAGGGTCACCTGAGCCAAGGGAGGTCAAGGCTGCAGTGACCCATGACCATACCACTGCACTCCAGCCTGGGCGACAGAGTGAGACCCTCTCTCAAAATAATGTGTATTTGTGTGTGTGTGTGTGTGTGTGTGTGTGTGTACACAAAAATATTTGCTTGCCTTTCCAGTAAAGGTTTGCAAAATGGAAATACTTGGCTTCTCAAGTAGCAATGAGACCTTTGCTTAGGTACCGTAAGCACCAAGCCCATAGCTCCAAACTGTTCCATATAGAAATGAATGTCGGTACATAGACTAACTGTTCATTATTTGGACAAATCTAATTTTGCGCTTAGAAACTGTTCAGATGAGATAGGCTGGGAGCCATTAATGCATGAAGTTTTCTCAAAATACTACACTGCTATTTCTTCTTCTAACACCTTCCTTCAATCCCTCTCTAAACGGTTTTAGCAACTCTGTAATTGGTAGCCTGATCTTGAAGCCCAGCGACTTTATAAGGAAGTGAAGGCGGTGAGAGTAGTGGCCTAAGTTAGCGCTGTGGATAAAAGTGATGGCAATTCTGTGAATGTGGAACATCAGAACTCACTTCCTCAGTGGCTTTCATCATTTCAGTAACCCACTTTCAGAGCATGTCCCTCCCGCTTTCTGAAGTGTAGAATGGCAGAATGACTGCTATGCTGAGACCCCATTCCATCACCATACAGACCAACCTTTTTGGGTTTAGTTTCTCCATCTGTAAGAGAATAACAACCTTTGTTTGAAGACACCCAAAGTTCATGGAGCTTTTTACGACTACAGTCTTTGACTCCTCCACCCAGTCCAAAGGTTTTTAAATTAAAACCCAAAGTGACTATTTCTTTTGGAACTGAGAGGGTTCCCCAACACACAGGCCACTTTATCCTCTCTGCCGTGTTTCCGGGTTTTGGAATCATAAGGGTTAGAGGACCCAGTCCTCTGTCTAAGGTGGAAAAAGGAAGATGTCATGAAAGTTAGGAGTGGGATTCTTTCAAGAATAGCTGGGCCTCAGTCCAGTTCTTCCCCTACCATCCCAATATGTTCCCACACAGACACGTACACAGTCTCTGCCCAGCACCTCTGAGCCAGCCTGTCAGGCAAGGTCCTCTCCCTAGAGAGATACAGTTCCGCAGTGATATCTGAATACATTCCAACAGCATGTGTTTATCTCTAGGGTCAGCCTTTCCTGTTGATGATCAGGCAGTGTGTGGTGGGTGACGGGATTGGGATAATAGTTGTTGGCAGCCACAGGGGGCGAGGAATAAGGGGCACTGGGGCTAGGGCCCCTGCCCTTGGGGGGTGATATTATCATGAGGTTTCCAGACTGCATGTGACCACATCTCTCTCTCTCCTTGCACCAGGATGTGCTCCCCAGCTATTGGGAGCACATCCTGGTGCAAGGAGAGAGAGTATTGCCAGTAGAGATGAGAAGCTGGACACTGCCTCACTCAGGGGTATGTCTTCCAGAGCTGGGTAGGACCTGGTAGATAGGGACCTCTAGGTAGGGGCCACAGGACCTGAAGCCAGGAGAATGATGGTGTTTCCATTATTTCATGTAGGGTCTGAGCTCCCGTGGGACAAAACTGCTTCTGCCTCTTCCTTTGAGCTCATTGATAGGTGCCGGGAGCTACAGGCTCTGGTAGTGGGACAAAGGGGACCACCCTCCCTGGCTAGGCGAGGCAGTCAAGTCCCAAGAGCTGACAGCATTGGACACCGTTTCCAGGAGCTGCACCCCCTCTGTCAGGTAAAGTGTCCACCAGTGGAGAGCACATAGCCATGTACCTTCTGAGGGTTCCACCCCAGCTCTGAACAGCTTTGAGAAAGTATGTTCACAACCAGTCTCAAGACCTTTGATTTCTTTATTATTTATTTTCAAATGAGATAATCTCATCCTCCAGGCCGAGTTTTGGAGTGGGGTGGAAGGGAGGAGGCTGAGCCATCTGATTCCTCTTCAGCAAAAATGAATCATGTCCCCCAGCCCCCATTCTCAGCCCAGAAATATTTATCCATGTTTATAAACCATGGCAACAGGCTTTATTCTGTATCACTTAAATCCTTTTTTAAAAAGAAAAAGCAGAAGGCAGCTATTTTGCCTACTTTTGCCACCTGCTCTGCCCAGATGAGAGTTACCTCTTCAGAAACAAGGTAAGAGAGAGATCCCTCCACACACTTCTAGGGTAACGTTGGCCTTCTCATTAGCAAGGGAACAGGTAAGTTGCAATGGCCCAGCACCATGAAAGGACTTCACAGTTAGACAGTAATTGTCCTCCAAAGTCTTGTGGAAAACCACACAGAGGGAACCACACCTCAGACTTGTCTAAAACCTCTCTTTTGAGCTCTGCACTGAGATTATGATTATCAGTTTATTTTCTTGCTATCTCCCTCTACCTGAAAATGGATGGAATGTGAGCTGGCTTTACTAACAATACATTCTTCATCTGTAAGATGGGGTAAACATTCCCCTGCTCATGACTACTTCACAGTTAGTTTTCAGAAGAGAGTTTTGTAAGCGGTATAAAGTGTTAGACTCACATAGGTTTAAACCCATAAGCAGGGGAAACTGAGGCCCAGTAAAAACAAAGCATTTGTGCAAGATTATGCTCTGTTGTCAGCAGCAGAGAAGGCCTAACCACCCAGTCCTAGGTTCTTGCCAAGAGATCAGCCCGCTCCTTTTGGATTTTCAACCCTAGCCAGCCTCCTAACTTCCAAGTGGATTCCAGCCTATAAACTCGCAGAGATGGAGAAAACGGGGGCTTAAATTTGACCCTAAAGACTATTTCGGCAGGCCCAGGACGGTGGTTCATGCCTGTAATCCCAGCACTTTGGGAGGCCAAGGCAGGCAGATCACCTGAGGTCAGGAGTTTGAGACCAGTCTGGCCAACATGCTGAAACCCTGTCTCTACTAAAAATACAAAAATTAGCCCCGGCGTGATGGCAGGTGCTGGTAATCCCAGCTACTTGGGAGGCTGAGGCACAAGAATCACTTGAACCTGGGAGGTGGAGGTTCCAGTGAGCCAAGACTGCACCACTGCACTCCAGCCTGGGAGTGAGACTGTCTCAAAAAAAAAAAAAAAAAAAAAAAAGACTATTTCAGCCACAGATCCAGAAACGTTTACTCAAGAGTTTTTTACATCTGACTACCGTGCTGAAGACTGGAGATGGAGCAAAGCAAGGCCCTCTGAGTTGGGGAAGCCTTTTGTGGCGTTTCGCCCCATTGAAGGCCCCGTCTATGGACTACATGTCAATGCTGGGTCCTTTCTGTCTCAGTCCATAGTATTCAACTGCAGAACTTCTTCAGCTGGGCTGGAAACCCCCAGCTCCATCCTTGGGAGTGGCTCTCACTCTGAACATTTGGTGGGTCCCACAGAAAGGGATCTCTTGGAGAATTCCTGCCCACAGCTGCTGAAAAGGCAGGAGGGCCAATGCTGCTCAGAGTGGTAGGGCCAGAGTTGCCTGGGCTCGGCCAGCAGTCACCTTCCAAGTTCAGTCCATCCTGTGCCTCTTTTTTCTTTTCTCTGTCCATTGACTACAGCTGCCCCAGCTTCATCCAAAGGGACACTTGGGGCTAGGCCAAAAGGTGTGGGCAAGAGGTCTTGTATAATTGAGAACCTGGGGTTGTTAAGTAGAGGCCATTCAACTGGACTCTGCAGACTCTTCTAAAGATTCATTCTCTCTCACCTTCCCTCTCTTCCCCTCCATCTTTGTCCCTCCTCCTTCCCCATGCCATGTCTCTGTGTCTCTCTGTGTCTATCCCTCTCCTCCTCCTCTCCAAGTCTTTTTTTTTTTTTTGGGGGATAGAGTCTTGCTCTGTCACCCAGGCTGGAGTGCAATGGCACAATCTCCGCTCACTGCAACCTCCGCCTCCTGCGTTCAAGCGATTCTCCTGCCTCAGCCTCCCGAGTAGCCAGGATTACAGGCGTAGGCCACCACGCCCAGCAAATAATAAAAATACAAATAATTATGTATTTTTAGTAGAGATGGGGTTTCGCCATGTTAGTCAGGCTGGTCTCGAACTCCTGACCTCAAGTGATCCACCCACCTCGGCCTCCCAAAGTGCTTGGATTACAGGCGTGAGCCAACTGCGCATCTCAATAGTTAGCAGATCTGGCGCTCTTGGCTGCCTTGGACCGACCGGATCGTGGGGCCGGCACCTTTCGTGCCTTCTCGGGTGTTTCTACAATTGTTCCACTCAGAGACCTCAAATGCTGCCTGGGGCAAACTTTTCCCCGTTAATTACCTTGGAACAACACGTCGCTAATTGCCTAATTACTCACCGTGCTCTGCGCCACAGTTCCCGGCTGGCCCGGCCGGGCGCTGAGTCTCCGGGCTGGGAAGGAGCAGCGCTGGCGGGCGCGGAGCCCGGCGTCCCCGGCTGGGCTGGGAGGAGCAACCCAGCCGGACTGCGACCCCTCTCGAGACCATCGGCCGCAACTTCCTCCTCCAGGCCGGGCTGGCGCTCCCACGGCTCCTGCTGAATAAAATCCGAGCATCTTCCCCAGCCTTAGAGCTTCGCCAAAGGCGAAAGCGTCAGGTAGGATGACTGACATTGAGCTCCGGGGAAAGAAAAGCTTGCTCCCTGCCCACCCCACTGAAGGCCCCAGGGAAAGCAACCCCACCCCATTACCCTGTTTCACTTTTTCATAAAAATCATTGTCAGAAATTACCGTGCTTACCGTGTGTATGTGTTTACCTGTTTGTCTCGCCTCCCCTTCTCCCCCACGTAAGTTCTTGAGAGTAGGAACCTTCCCTATCATACTTAGGGGCGCAGCCGACCCTTGGCGGCTTTGTGTGACAAACGTGAACCGGTCAGGCAGCGGAGTCTCTGCTCCGCTGGCGAGGGCAGGGCTGCGAGGACCTCACTCTAGGAGTTGGGCGGGAGCCACATTCCCAGGGTCCTCTTCCGGAAAAAAAGAGCTTCAGAGGGACTTCTGGGGATGGGAGCGGAGGGATGGGGGTGTTTCCTTCCAGATTAGAGTTTGAGAAAAGGGACCGACACTATGGCACTCTGCCTTTTACTGAGACCGCTACTCAGTCCCTCCCCGTAGAGCTGTGCTCTCCCTTTTTGACCACACGAGGGTCACATGCTTCTTTGGGGACCGCGGTACGGCCTGGAGTCACGATGCCCTCCGCCGCGCTGGCCGGGCCCAGGTGTCTCCCCGCCAGCGCGGGTAGCTGCGCCCGGGTCCGGTGCAAACACCGCGGTGGGGTACACAGCGGCCGCCCAGCCCGGCCCCCCGGCCGCCCTGCTCATTGGCTGAAGACAGCCCCCCTGAATTCTCATTGGTTGTCCCACTTTTCCCTCCGCCCCCAGCACCGACCGCGCGCGGCGAGCCGCGGGGGAAGCGGCTCTAAGTCCCCGGCTCGCAGCGCAGGCTTAGCTCCGTGCGGCGAGAGGTGCGGGCGCAGGGGCGGGGAGCTGGCCCGGCGCGCAGTTTCCAGTGGGGCCGGGGTCCCACCCGGGCACTGTCTCTTTGAACCGAGCCCGACAAATGGGCGCATGACGATGGAGACCAGGGAAATGGACTGCTATTTGCGTCGACTCAAACAGGAGCTGGTAAGAGCGAAGCTAGCGCCGGGGCAGGGAGGGCTGCTCCGCCCCGACGGGCACCTGGCCCTCGGGGAGCCGGGACGTGAGGAGGGCTAGAGAACAGAGGAGAGGGCGCGGGCCAGCAGGCAGAGGGCAGGGTTTGTCCTCAGGAAAGGGGTCACGAAGAAACTTTGAGCAAAGATTTGTGATGAGACAAGAACAAGTGACAGAGAGACAGAGGGAACAAGCCAACCAGGCTGAAATGTGACACAGAGAACCCCAGGGAGAACACAGGGCACGCCCAGAGACGGCCCGGCGCACGGACGGAGCGGGACTTCGGCGCCGCCGACGCGTGAAGCGCTGGAGCGAAGGCCTGGGGAGCGGGACGCGGGCGCCTGGGTGCAGGCGTGCGGGGGGCGGCCGGGAGCGCGGTCGGCGGGCGCGGCGCTGGGGGGTGGAGGGTGCTGGGGCCTGATCCCTGCCCAGGCAAGAGGTCAGCGGGACCACTGGCTCGAAGGGAGCCGGTACCGCCCTGGGCCCCCAGCTCTGCCGGACTTGGCAGAACTGTCGCGGCTGCGGGGGCAGGCTTGGCCGGCTGTCTGCCCGGGCTTGTCTGCCAGCAGGGAGGGGGCTGGCAGCTGGAAACACGGGGGAGGGCCCTGCGCTGGAGGAGGGGCTCTGCCTGGCAGGTCGCGAGCGGGAGCTGCGGAGGCCCAGCCAGATGTCAGCTCTGGGCTTGGGGAGTGCGCAGGGAGCGTTCGGAGGCCCCGGGGTGCAGGGAGTGGGAGAAGTAGCTGAGTCTGGAGAGGGAAATCACCGAACTGGGGGGAGTGGTGTCCGCTAAAGCTATGTTAGGGAGAGCCAAGTTGATTCTCACTGGCTTCATATACCACTGCTCCCGCCCCCACGCCACCTGCCACCTTTCTTATTTTTTCACCCACCGGAATTCAGGCAGATATTATGCACATACACCCCCATCTCTGCTTTGCCCATCTCTGCTTCCACCAGCCTCTCTGTTGTGTCTTTGCCTTCATCTGTTTTTGTATCTTTTAGTTTGTCTCTCTTGGAGTCGACTTCGCAGTCTCACTTTTCTGCTCTCCTCTTTCTTCTTACTTTCCAGAGCCAGGGGCAACCAGGCCACACAACAGCAGACCTGGATCTAGAAAGGGCCAGCTCATGGCTCTCCGGATTCTGTGACAGCCTTTCCCACTCCTGCCTGCAAAGGCCACACTCTTCCTGCTTTGGAAGGAACTTGGCAGTGTATTAGGGGCCAGCTCTGGGGATGGGGGGCAGAGTTCAAAACTGCAGGTGTTCTCATTGATGCTTCCTCACCAAGTCACCCTGCCACTCTTCCTGTCAATCCTACAAGGGTCTGCCTGCTCATGTCAACGATCATTTCTCTAGTCCTTCCTCCTGGAGCCCTTTCTGTGGTGACACTCAGATGTAGAAGCTACTGACTCAGAGAAATACTTCTTGAGAGACAACAGTATTCATTGCTTTTCTTCTGGACTCACACCATGCCCCTTCCCATAGTCGTTTTCACATGCTTCTCATGCCAGCTTGGGATGACTGGCCCCAGCTCACACGTGCACAATTCTCATTTTTTGTCTTTTATGTGTGCAGTACCAGAAAGAAAGGTTAAGGTCATCAGAGATAATGTCTAGGTCCAAGACCCACTTTGAGAAAAAGAATCTAATAGAATCCTCCTCCTTGTGCTTCAAACTGGGGACCACACCACCCACCTCAGAATCTGCCTTAATGGAGGGTTTGTGGGTGTTCCTGGCATGGGCTCGCATTTTTAAATCCTACTGATTTGCATTTTTTACAGCACTCTAGGTGGGAGGTGGTGAGGGGAGGAAGACAGAGACTATGGATGCCAGGAGAATAAAAAAGGCAAATAGGAATCTGCACTGAGCTGAGCTTCACATCTTGATTTGCACCCTCTCCTGCCAAGGACTTGAGACCCCAATGCCTGTGAGGAGGAAAGGGAGAGGCTGAAGTCACTGAGTGCCCCATTAGCTTTTATTTGGCTCTTTGTCTGAGCAGCTTCAGCCTTTGACTCTCTTGGAGAGGAAGCCAAATGCCTGGCCTAGGTCCCAGAATGACACTCAGATGGGAGAGCTCTGCATTACCCCCCATGGTGCTCCGCCCCCTCCCCAATGCCAGCCTGCTCAGACATGAGACAGAGCCGAGGGACAGGCAGAGCTGGTAGAGTCTCACTCACACCCAGACACCTCAGTTCAGTGCTTAGGTAGCCTGGCCAAATCTCAGTGCTTTAGTATCCCCAACAGTAGCAAAGGGGAAAGTAGAGCTGAGTTAGCCCAGGGTCAGCCCTTTGGCTGCCTTGCCCAGGGACAGTAGAGATTGAATTCAATGCAGTTTACTTGTGGCTGGGATAAAACGGTGTTGACTTTATACCCTAGGTCTGCAGGGGTGGGAAAGGAATACAGTTGGTTTCTGTGATGAGCCGGGGGAGGGGGGCGGGGGGAGCGGGGTGCTTTTGCACTGCAGATGATCCATCCCAGGCAGGATCTCCCTTGCCACCCTGGGCGACATTGTGTTGCCTGGCTCTGCCCTGCGTTGGTGTGCACACAGGGATGGCCTCATGTAATACTGGTCAAGTTCTATATTCATTTATTTCAGTAAATTCCTTTCAAGTATCAAACATTCTGCAGACACTGTGGGATAAACCTGCTGGAAAAGAAAACATTAACAGGTTGTGAAATTATCATTGTCAAGGGTGTTTTATGCTCCCCTCCTGCATCCTACCCCTGTCCTTGGCCCAAAAAATCTAGACCAGAAGAGTATGTTCCTGAAAACCCAAGTAATGGAACTTCCCAATTCCCTGAAGCAGAAAATTTCATTGTAACAAGTGAGCGCTGGGAGAAGGCTGAGGGTTTGGGGATCCTGGCTCAATTAGTTGATAACTAGAGAGCTGGCCCTTTCCTTCTGCCTAGAAGGGGAAGGGGATCGGGTTTCAGGGATGAAACGTGGCAGGAGAAGTAGCAGCAGCTGACACACTTCTTCATTAGAATGAGGGGTTGGGGCTGCAACAGCTCAGCAGGGAACACATCTCTTTTCTCCCTCCAGCCGCAGCCGCCAAAGAGGGGCCCTGCCTGAACACAGACCTTGGGACCAGCTGTTCCATACACACAGCTCCCTTGCGGGCTTTCAGTAAATGGGGTAGGCACAGGCACATGGAGGAGGCAGATATAAGATGCTAACAGGGCATCCCTCATGAGTTCAGACCAGTGTAGAACAAATAGAATGCGTAAAGGCTGAGTGATCGGAGCTAATGAAGTATAGCCAGGCTGAGAAGGCGTCCTGGAGGAGGGAGAGGTTGCAGGAGGACATCTCTGGGAATGTCTATCCTAGCTGAGGCAAGGGGAAGCAGTTCTCTGGCTTTTAGTGGCCACGAGTTCAGGGGGTTCTCGCAAATGGGCAAGGACCAGGGCCTAAAGGCAAAATAAGGAGAAGAAAAGTAGGAGGTGAAAAAGATACAGTAGGAACAGTCTTCAGATTTTGGGGCAAAAGGGCAAATTTCCTGAGACAGAAAAAAACTTTTGCAAAAGATCTTATAATACATCTTCCTTGATATTTAACACTGAGAAAAGTGACTACGCGACTAGTTGACGGTGTGGTCAATGGGAAGAATGTGGAGTGTAAGGTTTGGGGTGAGGCCAACTTCAACTCAAACACTGGCTCTGTGTGACCTTCACATATTACTTAACCTCTCTGTGCCTTGGTTTTCTCATCTCTAAAATGGGGGGTTTAAAATACCTACTGTGTACAGCTACTGTGAAGATTAAATGACAATTTAAGTGCCTCTCCAACTATATGTCTTTCATGTATAGCACAGTATCTGATGTCGTAGGCACTTGATAAACTGTCGATGATGGATCGAGCAGACTGTTCTGCGTAAGAGTCATTCATACATAGAACGTGTTTATTGAGTTTATACTGTGTTTAAGGCATTTACTGGCAACTGGCACTATCATTACAAACATAAACAGACACAGATCCTGTCTTCAGGGAACTCACAGTTGAATAGGAGATATAATAATAACATAACTTGATGTTAACGTTGATATGCCAGACGCATAATTTATGGTGTCATTTAATTGACAAACCAACACTAAGACGTTGTACTTTCATTATTCTCATTTCGTGAATGAGTCAATAAAAACATGGGAAGGTTAAGTCAGCTGGCCAAAGTCATAGAGCTGGTAAGTTGAGGAGCCAGGATTCAAACCCAGCCAGTCTGATCGCAGAGCTTATGTTCTCAAGCAGTACACGTATGCAGACCTCTGGGGCAGAAATAGAGGAGTTGTGCTGTATAACAAGCCCAGGTTCAGTGCTCTGAGAGGGAGAAATCAACTCCAAGTGGGACATTAGAGAAAGCTTCATGTCATGGAAGAGGTTGCATTTGAACTAGACTTCGAGGGATAAATAGGGACACGCACAGGAGAACAGCAATCCAGGCAGATATTGAAACGACATGACAAAAGGTCCAGGGGCTGTAGTGGTGGGGATGTCTGAAGACCAGCTGGAGTTTGCCGAGAACATCGAGCATAATGCAGAGAAAGGGAGGGCAACGGTGCTGAAAGAGCTGTCCAGGACACACTATGGATATCATGCTAAAGAGTCCGGCGTTTCCCATATGCATTGGAGAGTAGCCCTGGGATCCAGAAGGTGATGTGGGTAAAGGTGGAGATGGAAGTAGGGAGAATATTGAGGTAGGAGGATGAGTTAGAAGGTTATTACAAGAGTCAGGCAAGAGACACGGAAGGCCTGAACCAGAAAGAAAAAAAGGTTGGGAGGATCCTCAGATGTTCGAGGAGGTTGATCGACTGCGATGGAGAAGAGCTAAAGCTGGTCAGAGGGAGGAGGCCTTGTGGAGGCTAAGAGGCAAGCCCTGGGAAGAGGCAGCGTTGGGCTCCTCTCTCCCTCTGTCTGCTCCTAGCCTAAGCCTGTGACCCCCATAGATGGTTGGGAAAGTAGGCCCATCCATTTCACAGCCCTCACTTCCTCCTTTCTTTACTCTCCTCCCTCCTGCAGCTCTTGGCACAGTTTCCACTCTACCTTCCTGTTGAGAGTTCCAGCCAAGAGCGAGGGGCTGTGAAGGTCCCTATTCACTGAGCTGGAGAATGGACCACTTGGCAAAAGCGGGGCTTTTCCCATTTCCGGCCCCCAGCCTCCTCCTAGCTTCCCCAGGGACTGAAAGGAACTGTGTGGGGATCTTGTGAGTAATGGGGTGGGGGGAAGTGAGGCAGGGCACACTGCCAGGCCCATGGGCAAAGCTGGAGCCTGTGTCAAAGGATTCTGGCTGGGCTGGGAGAGGGCGTGAGATGGATGGAAGGAGGGCACAGCTGCGGGATCAGTCGGGGCCCAGGGGAGGGATTGGGAAGGGAGCCGAGGATGCTGGCGTCACATTTTCCCATCCCTGCTCCTCCCTCACCACAAAGGGCCTCAAGGGTGCCCAGGGGGAGGGTGCTGTCCATGGCCAGCTAACCCCACACAGCCTCTGTCGGGGCTCAGGGCTGGAGGTCCTGGATGGTGGGATCTGGTTCCCAGCTGCATCTTCATCTCCGGCCCCAGGCAGGCAGTTCCTCTTTCCTCTTCAGATGACTCGGGGAAGAGAAGCCCTCAGTGAAAGGGAGGCCTGGGAGTCCCTCAAAAGGATGACTTCACCTTCTTCCTCCCCATCTGCTGGTGACTGCCCTTTGCACTTCCTGGTTTCTTCTCACAACAATCCCAGGAGGCTGAGAGGTCAGGGATTAGGATGACATGGAAAGCTCGTTGGCCTGGAGTACAAAAGCCAGCTTTAGGGTCACAGGATAAGCCTCAGGACCCCAGGGACCACTGGTGGTGCTCAGGATGATGGAGGCAATACTTCAGGAAAGCTTTCAGTTTAAGATGTGTATTGATAGGCGCCATCTGTCTATGGCAAGTGTAAACACTTCACACAAGTTCCTTCGTAAATACACCATTTACATAAACAGATAGGAGATGTCTTAATGGAGACTAGGTCCTATATGGTGAAAATCATGAAGGAGGTCTGGGCAGGAATGCTGGGAAACACTGAGGGAGAAGATGGACCTCCCAGCCCCCTGGTTTCCTCATCCATTACGTGGGGATAACTCCAGCTGCCAGGCCAGCCCCTTAGCGCTCCCGTGGGGATCAGGCAGTGCAGAGGAAAGGGCTAGTGCTGACACCAGCAGTTGCCATCTGAGATTCAGAACCCAGGGCACAAAAGGTGGGCAGCTTTGCCCAATGTCACGTGGCTGAGTAAGTCAGGTCTGCAGATGAGTGTGGGGTCCTTCCCAAACACCAGGAGGGCGCCCATGGTGCTACAGCTCAAATACAGTGAGGACCCCAGGGGCTGCTTTAAACTGCAGCTATGGAGACGGAAGTTTGACATGCAGAGCCCCAGAGACAGTGAGGGCGGGAGATGGCCTGTGGGGTGGTGTGGAGGCAAGGAGCGGGTGAGAAGCTCTTTCCTGGCTTTTCACAGAAGGGATTCCCACAGTCTTCACTGGAATATGCTTATTAAGGGTTTTACCTTTGATGGTAGAGCAGGTTAGTTCTGTGTGTGAGAGAGAGACACTAGGGGTGGGTTCAACGGAGGTGGCTGTTGGATCCATTCCCACTCCAGCTAATCAGGAGCAGACCAACCTTCTTGTGAATTCTCCCAGCTGACCCCTGCGAGCAATTTGGGTATGATTTGGTGCCCGTTCTGATGAAGAACCTGAGGCTCCAAGACAATAAGACTCCAGAGGAACTCCACAGTCTGCAGCCTGGAGCCGGGTTTAGACTACTCATGTCTGCTCGGGATTTTGTCTGTCTGAGCTGGAGTCTCTCCTTTCCTCTACCCTCCTTACTGCCCCCGTTTTCCCCCTATTTGGTCCTAAGGCAAGGGAAGCCTAGGGACCTGAGAGGATCCCAAGCTCTGGAAGAAGAGGGCAGATCCCAAGCTCGGCCTCCGACACTTCCTCCTTGGGTGACGGCATCCCCTGCAGTCGGTCAGGAAAGGCTGTTCTGCTGGCTCCTCTCTTAGTCAAGTCCCAGCTGACACTCCTGGCTCCCCGCTGCCCTGGCCCTCTGAGGTCCCCACAACTCCTCCTTCGCTTTCCATCCCTCTCCCAGCTGCCATCTCACCCTTCAGTGTTGGCACCCTGGATACAGCTGGGCTGACTGAGCACGGCTGGGGAGTGGGCAGGGGAGTGCCGCGGGAAAAATCGGGACCTTCTCCTTGTGCTTCTCCTTGATTAGACCAGCTTTAAGGAATGGAATCCTGTCATTATTATGTGCTAAGTTTCACCAAGGACAAAATCTTGTGGAAGTACATGGGAAGTTTTAAATTAGCAGCCAGAATTCACCTAATGCCTTCTTGGTGCCATGCAGAGATGCACATTACCTCCTGACCTGATGTGCACAATAGCAGTATGAGGTAGGAACTGTTATTCCCATTTTAAAGGATGGAGAAATTTGGCTGGGTGCAGTGGCTTATGCCTGTTATCCCAGCACTTTGGGAGGCTGACGTGGGAGGATGGCTTGAGCCCAGGAGCTCGAGACCAGCCTAGGCAACATGGTGAAACCCCGTCTCCACAAAAAATACAAAAAGAGTTAGCTGGTCATGCTGGCCCGTGACTGTAGTCCCAGCTACTTGGGAGGCTGAGGTGGGAGGATTGCTTGAACCTAGGAGGCTGAGGTTGCAGTGAGCTGAGATCGTGCCACTGCACTCCAGCCTGGGCAACAGAGTGAGACTCTGTCTCAAAAAAAAAAAAAAAGGAATGGAGAAATTGAAAAACAGAATGTAACAGAATGTAAATAACTTGCCCAGGTCACACAGCTAACATGGCAGAGCTGAGATTTGAACTCTGTTCTGTTGTCTCCAGAACCCAAGTTCTTAACCAATACAGATTATTATTTTGCATATGGGTGCAGTTTCAGCACTTGCTTACTTACATAGGGCCTCTGTTTTATGGGAAGCTTGAATTCATGCATACCCACACATTCATTCTCAGTGGCAAACTGTGCAAAATGTCAGCATTATTTCTTCTGGATTTTTCCACACTGGAAGAGATTGAATGGGGTCATTTCATTCCTCCCACTGCCTCCGACCTGGGCTGTGTTTAGCCTTCTGGAAGGAAGCCTGCTAGTTCGGACTCCTTGCCTCTGGGTGAAATGAAACCTTGGGAAGCAGCCTTGGCCCTTTCTCCCTGTGTAGTGAATTACTGTCTGAAGGTAGCAAGCAGCCTGGAGGGGTGGTCTGGTCAGTGGCATTCAATATATGCCTTACAGGTATGTAGCAAGTGCAAGGTGCTAGCGAGGTTCTGGGGTGACGTACTGATGTATAGATCTCAGCTCCTGGCCTCCAGGGAGACTCAATACATATTTCACAAGTAACTGAGCATTTAAACGCACAGAGGACATGGGGTGAGTGTGTAAGCGGCAGGACTACAGGGAAGAGCATATTAAATATCACAGAAGGTTTCTAACAGGAACATGTGGGGTACGTCTCAGGGAGTAGGACATGCCTGGAACTGAAAGCTGGAATTCTGTCCTGGAGGGTATTGACTGCAGGACCAAATAGTTTGGATTTGAGTCTGGGCATTGTAGAGACTGATCAGGTGCTCATGTGTCTGGTGGCTTGGAAGCTTTCTAGGAGGCTTCTGTAGCATTCCTGAGGATGGAAGGAAAGACAGGTGACATTTGAGAGAGGAAAAATCCAACATGAGTAAGTTGGACAGGAGCAGGGGTAGTTGAATGGAGAAGCCAAAAATGACTGAGGCTCCAGGTAGGGAAGACAAGGAAAATGGCATTGGAGGAAGGAGGAGAATAGGGAAATCAGAGGGAGAAGCAGTTTGCAGGAAGGAACTGAGTTTGGTTTGGGGCTTAGAGCCTTCTCTGACTCTGCTCTAGGTCTTATCAACTGTAGCTGAGTGCTTCCAAAAGGGAGGGGTCAGTAGAGTAGAAGCAAAGAGGCCAGAGAGAGGGGCTGTCAACAACATGCACGGCCTCCTACAGGCTCTGTGTCCCTTGTTGCTGCTGCTGCTGCTGCCACTACTCAAATGATGGAAACTCTGGCAAATCCCGGGGCTGCCAGGGCCTCGAATCACCATTTCTTCCTGCCTGTCTTGGGGAAAGTGCACAAAGCACAGGCAATCTCCAAGCCCCAGCAAAGGCCTCCTTGCCCTCAAGGGCAGTCAGTCCTCCACTGTCCTGTGGTGCTGCTTCTGCTGGCTCGAGAGCCTGGCTGGAATCTCCCATCCCTGCCAGGGCCAGGGTTGGCAGGGGAGGATTTGACCCAGGGCCTGGGAGGGTCAGCTGCAGCCCAGCCCTGCAGAGCCTCTGTGCCCAGCCTTCCGATACCTCTAACTTCTGGGCTTAGCTCTGTGCATTAAGACAAGCCAGGGAGGTAAGATGATCCCCACAGGTCTCTGGGGGGCTTAAGCAACAGATGGTCTCCACACATGAGATTTGCTGTTGGTAACTTGATCAGGAGCTGGGGAGGGAGCTGGCAGGACCAAGGCAGCTTGGGCCCAGGAACTGGGAACCTTGTGAATGTTATCAGACACAGCCCCCCTCCCCAGCCTCCAAATTCGGCCCTTAGCCCCTTCCAGCTGGCAGCCGGGACTCAGGCCTTAGATACCCACAAAAGGGCTGGGAGTACTGGCCCCCAGCATCCCACTCTGGCTTGGGCAGGGCAGCAAAGCCAACTGGGCTGAGAAGGCAGGAAGAGTGTTGAAGCCAAGTCTGAGAACAGCTGACAGGACAGGTGTTTGGGAGGGAGAAGCAGGCTGGGTAGTGCTAGGTTTTCAGCAAACAGGAGTTTCCTGGCCTCCTTGTCTCCCTCCTGACCAGTCAGATGTGAACAGCAATTACAGGAAACCCCAGGCCTACCCTTTCTGTTGGGGAATCTGAGGTCTTCCTTATCTTCTAATGCCCTTTTCAGCCCTTCTTCACTGTCCTGTAGAGGACAGAGTAGCCTTAAAGTCCAGCTGTGGGTGCAGGTAGCACACACCTGTGGTCCCAGCTACTCAGGAGGCTAAGGCCAGAGGACTGCTTGAGGCCAGGAGTTACAGGCTGCTGTCCACTACGACTGTGTCTGAGAATAGCCACCGTGCTCCAGCCCGACAAACATAGCAAGACCCTGTCTTGAAAGAAAGAAAACAAAATGCCCAGCTCCACTGCCCAGCCATCTCTAGTCTCGAGGTAGTACAGATTTGGGCATTCCTTATCTGAAATGCTTGGGGCTGGAAGTGTTTTGGATTTTGGATTTTGGAGTCTTTGCATATATATTATAAGACATCTTAGGGATGTATAAGAAGATATCTTAGAGATGGGACCCAAGTCTAAACATGAAATTTTATACAGCTTATACACAAAACCCAAGGTAATTTTATACAATATTTTTAATAATTTTGTGCATGAAAGAATTTTGACTGTGTTTTGGCTACCACTTGTCACATGAGATCAGGGTAGAATTTTCCACGTTTGGTCATGTGGTGGCTCAAAAAGTTTTGGATTTTGGAGCATTTTGGCTTTCAGATTTTTGGCGTAGGGATGCTCAACCTATGTTTGGTAGTTAGGGCTATAGCATCTGGAGTGAGCTGTGTGACCTTGCGTAAGTTACTTAATCCCTTCCAGGTTACTCATTGGTTAAAATGAGAAAATAGCAACCTCACAGGGTCTGTATAAAGATTAAATGAGACGAAGCACATAGAATCCTTAGCACAATTCCTGTTACATGGCAGATTCTCACAAATTGTTTTTTCCACCATCATCAGTATCATTATTTCAGGGAGGCCCAGGGAGGAAAAGGGCTCAGACTCAAAAAAGGATGAGGATGGTCACTACAACCTTGTGCATTTCTAGCTGATCTCAGCCCCGCCTCTTTCTGTCTTACCTTGGGCAAGTTACCTGTAAAATGGGAATAATAATAACAATAGTCACTACCTCGTAGGGTAGTTGGGGAGATGAAATATATACATACATATATATATATATATATATATATATATATATATATATATATATGGGGTGGGAAGAGCCTTCTTAGGACAGTGGCTGCCTTAGCTAGTTAGCTACTATTATTATTTCCTTAATCCAGTACTGAGCTGCACTGCTCTAGGCTATAGAGAGGTGAGGGCAGGTTGGGTGACCCTGGAAGTGTGTCAAAGTTTGGGTGGGGGACCTGGGTTCAGGGCTGTGAGAGGCACTGCTGCCTGCCGTGGCTCATAAGCCCCATGCTTTCTCTCTCCCCTGCAGATGTCCATGAAGGAGGTGGGTGATGGCTTACAGGATCAGATGAACTGCATGATGGGTGCACTGCAAGAACTGAAGCTCCTCCAGGTGCAGACAGCACTGGAACAGCTGGAGATCTCTGGAGGAGGTCCTGCACCAGGCAGCCCTGAAGGTCCCAGGACCCAGCTCGAGCGCCCTTGTTGGGAGGGTGGCAGAGGTCCTGCCAGGCCCACAGTCTGCTCCCCTGCCAGTCAACCTTCTGTTGGCAGCAGCACCAAGTTTCCATCCCATAGGAGTGTCTGTGGGAGGGATTTAGCCCCCCTTCCCAGGACACAGCCGCATCAAAGCTGTGTTCAGCAGGGGTCAGAGCGAGTGGAACCGGATGACTGGACCTCCACGCTGATGTCCCGGGGCCGGAATCGGCAGCCTCTGGTGTTAGGGGACAACGTTTTTGCAGACCTGGTGGGCAACTGGCTAGACTTGCCGGAACTGGAGAAGAGTGGGGACAAGGGTGAGACTGGGTGGGCACGTGAACCCAAAGGAGAGAAAGGCCAGCCCCAGGAGCTGGGCCGCAGGTTTGCCCTGACAGCAAACATCTTTAAGAAGTTCTTGCGTAGTGTGCGGCCTGACCGTGACCGGCTGCTGAAGGAGAAACCAGGCTGGGTGACACCCATGGTCCCTGAGCCCCGAACCGGCCGCTCCCAGAAGGTCAAGAAGCGGAGCCATTCCAAGGGCTCTGGACATTTCCCCTTCCCAGGCACTGGGGAGCACAGGCGCGGGGAGAATCTCCCCACAGGCTGCCCCAAGACCCTGGAGCCCTCCCCCTCAGGCTTTGATATTAACACAGCTGTTTGGGTCTGAATCCTAGAGACAGAAAGTTGACTGAAGCTGAAAGGGCCAGGTCCCAGTGCTGGGCCCCTGGGGAGGAGGGAGGGAGGGCGGTATGGCTCTCAAAAGCCCAGCTCCAAGTTCTTTTCCCCAAGAAAGGAGGGAGAAGCCAGGGTTCTTGGCTCAGGGCTGAAGGGAATGTGGCTGGGTGAGAGGCTGTTGCAGAGGCTGGCTGGTGAAGGACGTAAGAGTAGCTGGAGAGCTCGCTCTGTGTGTGTGTGTGTGTGTCTGTGTGTGTGTGTGTGTGTGTGTGTCTGTGTGTCTGTGTTGTGTGCACACACTCACTTTGGGGCTGGAGGTGACAGTAGGTGAGAGCAGGGGAGGAGACCAGGAAATCTCTCTGGCATCTCCTCCACTGGACCCAAAGACCTACATTAAACATTCTGTATGGAAAAGAGCCCTAGAGCATCAGGTTCCCCAGAGAGGCCCCCGAATAAAGACCTGTCTGTGGCTCCCCCAACCTTCAGCTTCTTTGGCAAGACATTGCTCCAGGCACAGGTACTGAACCTCAGGCCTCCTGGGACTAGGGCAGCAGTGAGCCAAAACCCCACCTGCCAGTCCTTACTGCCTTGGAGGTTTCAGTCCATACCTGGACCCTGAGAAAATGAGCTGAATAAGGATTACAGTATGGAAGGAGCAGCTGGGGAAGCCCCAGACACTCCTGGCATCTCCCCTACTCACAGGGGAAGAAGAATGTTGACATAGCATTGGGCCGTTTGAATGCCTTTTCATCTTCATAGTCTCATTTGAAAGTGAGCTAGGTAGGCATGATCCCATTTTCCAGATAAGGAAACAAGCCTAGATATGCTACCCATCCAGGAACAACTGCAGGCAGGAGGCACAACAGCCCAGGCCTGACCGCAGAGTAGAAGTTGGACCCTTGAGTTACCAACACTCCTCCCCAACAGTTCTTAGAGACCCCCACCCCACAACCCGTCTCCTGCACTTAACTCCCACCCGGGTCAGAACAGTCAATTCACCAGTGAGGCGATGGTGAACCCAGAAGAAATACCCACTTGATTTTAAAATTCCTAGCTCCATTCCGTGGCCTCCTCCCCAGCAGGCACAGCAGCCCCAGGCCGCCTGTTCCCTCCTCACCTAGAGGCGACTGGAAGGGCGGGGGAAGGGCCAGGCAGCAGCTCAGCTCTGGCTTTTCTAAAGCCGCTCTGGGCACGTGGCCCAGGAGGGCAGCCTGGTGATCCGGACCCCGCCTAGGACCGCCCTGGGAAGCCACTGTCCCTCCCACTCCAGCAGGGAACACCCACTGGCTGGGAAAAGACAATGTGGATACCCTTTTGGGCCAGGCAAGCCAGGAGGGCACACCCTCCCACTGCCTCTGCCTTCCACCGATTGTCCCTCAGTTTGATGGGGTGTGACAGCTGCAATTAGAGGCAGAATGCCTTCCCGCCCTCAAAGCATTAATAGCAAGTTGGAGAGGCAAAATAGTAAGAAAAGGCTCTTCTGCTTGCTTCCTGGACCCCTGGGGGGAGTGGAGTGAGGAGCAGAGGTCTCAAGTTGGAGTTGCAGGAGCACAGCCGCTGTGGTTAAGGTCACCCTCAAATCCTATGCAGTCAAATGGTAGATGTTCAGTTTTTGGTGGGGGAAGCTACAGGAGGGGGAAAGGTGCTCATGCTTTTAGGGTTTTGTTGAGCACTCGCTATTTGTCAGGTAGTGTGCACATCTCTGAAACTTAGAATGACCCTAGAAGGCATTGTTCTCCAGACACATCTATGGAGGTTATTAGGGGTCATGTAAACTGCCCAGATTAGGCTGCTAGCAAAGGAAAGGACAGAAATTCGAATAGAAGGTTGGGTTATCAGGCTCCAACACCTGTCCTTTCCTTGCTACCTCTCTACCTGGAGTTTGCCAACCGAGCAAGCCCACTCTGGTGGAACCAGCCCTTGCAAATCTTTTGTGTCTTCCCAGAGAATTCTAACATTTCAGTCTTGAGTGAGGGAACGTTGGCTATGGCTGCCTTTGGAGGTGGTGTGTGTGTGTGTGTGTATGTGCGCGTGCACACGTGTGCACGCACAGAAAGTGCATGTGAAGATTCCACCTACTGAATCATGAGAGGAGGAAGTCGTGGGCTGCTCGCTGGTGGAGAAGCCATCCAGCAAATTATTCAAGATGACACCAGCTCCAAGTCTGGAATGAGTCTATGGGAAACCAAGGTACTTCTTGGACATTCATCTGCAACTTCATCTACAACTCACCTGTTTCGTGGACTGGTCACAGTGGTTCAGATTAAATTGAACAAAACTTTATGAACACCTCCCAACACCAGGCATTGTGATAGAAACTAAGACCAATGAAAAGGACCCAACTCCTGCTCTCAAAGGGATCCAGTGGGAAATAAGCAGGCTATGAACCATTAGTTAGCCAGAAGAGACTCGGCGGACTGAAAAATTATTTCCACTTGGGCCAGAACAAAAAATTAGGAAGCAACGCTTGCTGCCAACATGATTCACAGGTGCCAGCACCTTCACCTCTGTGTTATTTCCTTCCCACTACACACTGAAAGCGGTTGCTATTACTCTTGTTTTACCTGGACAGGCTCAAAGAAGTTAAGCAACTTGTCCAGGGTCCCATAGTGACAGAACTGGGATTGAATCAGTTCCAACTGACTTGCAATCTTGTGCTTTTCAGACAGTCCCACAAATTGTCCATATCTGTTCCAAAGCCAAATCAAAAGGAACAGCAACAAAATCTGTCCTCCCATATTATCCATGGTCCTGCGTGGATCATAAATGGCATGTTGACTATCCGTGGAGACTTAATTTTCCCTTCCCTTTGGGCACCTGCCACAGCAGTGACAGGCTGTATTTTTCTGAAGTGGAGGGAAGAGGTGAATGGGAATGCCTAGGCGCTAACCATACAGGAAGGTGCAGGGAGAGGGAAGCACTATGTATGTGAGGAGACAGTGAAAATAAGCAGAGAAATCAGACAGCTTAATTATTCTTCTGGGGCTCACTTTATGGTTAATTAGGACATGCAAATGAGCTAGAAGCTCATTTAATACCCTCCCTGACATGTAGCCCCATCCTGCATCTGGCCCACTTCCCTGCCAGGTACAAAGGCCACCTGATTGGTCCAGGTATCTGTGGAGGGTTCCACCTGCTTCTTTGTGACCCAGGGAATAGAGAAGAGCCTGCTGGGCATGGCCAGTAGGGCCTGCCTGCTCTCCCTCCTTCCTTTCTCTTCTCAGCCTTTCAGACCTGGGACCTCTCTTTTCTCTCTCTCTAAGACACTTCCCCTGCACCCCACCCCTCAGGGTGATCTCTGAATCCAGATTTGCCCCAAGGAAGTTTCCTCTGTCCTCTCCACATCCCTGCCTCCTCCCCAGAGCCTTGTGGGGGAGAGGCTCCTCCATCTTTCCCAAGTCACACCATGGTTTCCTACGTGGCCTGGACAAGAGCAAGGGCACAGCCTGTCCCTACCTTCTCCAGAGCCGCCAGAACCCACCTCAGGTGCCTTCCCCACCCAGTGCAGTTCAGGCACTTCCGCCAGCACCATGGTATGAGCACTAGACTTGGAGTGAAGATTTGAGAGCCCTGTCACTGTGGAAGCTTGAGCATGTTGCCTGACCTCTCTGAACCTCATGTTTCTCATCTGTGAAAGGTGATAATGTGGGGCTGCTGTGAGATTTAAAGGACGTAATGCACCTAGGGGCCAAACGCTGCCTGGAACACAGTGGAAGCTCAGCGGATACCGGACTACCCATCCCCTTAGTAGAAGCACTAACCATGTGACCCAAGGCAAAAGTGCTTTAAAAAAAATGCTTTCTCTGAGCATTGGTCTCTTCTTCTGTCAAAACATTTATATGGATTTAATATTTCGCAGGATTGTAGCAAGGATCAGAGAAGACAATAGATGACATGTTTTTGTACACTGTAAAAGTACTACCCACCCAGATGGGCTGTTACCTGCTAAATGGCAAATTTACACTGTTCCCCAAGGGATGACATGCCCTGGGGAGGTGGGGGAGGAGGTGTGGGGGTGAAGGGCTGAGCTGGAGAAAAGGTGCTTGAGGAGAGCCCCACTGCCTAAGGACCTGCTCTAGGAAACATTCCCATCCCCTACACCCTAGCTGCCCCTCACAGCCAACCCTTAAGGACCTCAGATTCTTGGCAAGGGGTAAAGAGTTGAAGGTGCCAAGTCCTAGTGGTTTTGACAAATAGGCCTCTGGTCGCTCTTTCTGCTCTATAAAGCCTTCGTTGCTAGAGTCCCCCAGAGCTCGCAAATCACTCCCTTCCTCCTGTCCTCCAGCCACCCTGGAAACGAATGGCCTAAAGGTACTGTGGCTGTCCTCCTAAAATCCATTCCCTCCTGATGGGGTGGAGGCATCTGTAAAGCCTGCCTTCATGAGGTCTCAGGGCTCAGGCTAGTGCTGCCAGAGAAAGGGTGACTGAGCCAGAAAGGCCTAGGGGTAAGCTCAAACTGCAGTCATCCCCTTAGTACGATTATTAGGATGTCCCTTGCCTTCCTTCTGCCTCCTCTACTCAACCCCTAAAACAAACAGTGATGAAACCTCTCTTCCGGATCCCCTCTGAATTTGACAGAGGACTTACTTCCTGGCTTTCTACCCTTCAGTGAGTCCTGACATATCACTCTGTCCACCCCCTCCAAGCTCCAGAGCTACACCACCACCACCCCTCCCCCCGCCCAGTTCTGGAGCACACATGCACATGCACGGCATCACAATTAAGTCAGCCTTGCCAATGTCCCTGAAACAAAGTCCCTGCATGGTTACATTCTTATCCCCCACTGGAGTCCTTCTCGTCCCCGCCACCATGCACACACTTTCCCCGTCCCCTGAAAGTGCCTCTGTGTTCCTGGTCAGAGAGGACACTGAGGAGCAGTGTGTCCCTGAACACAGCTTGGGGCAACACTAATTTGACAAGGGGACCATGACAACCACCGTATGCTTTCTCTTTTCCTTGCATCTTGGTCAGGTCCTGGGGACAAAGAGCAGGATTCTACGCCTGGCTTCAGGCCACAGCTGCGCGGTCCGTGGCTTCCACTCACAGAACCTATTCACCTATACACCCCTCTGGGCATGTCCCTCAAGATGACTGGCCCTTTCCATGGACATACTGGAAACACTACCAAAACCCAGCTCCCCTGAGCTCTACAACTCCGCCCTCGCTGGTTCCCAACTGGCCTCCACCCACCTTGACTTGGCTCTGGGTTGTCTGCCTTGCCCTTCTTTAAGTCTTCTCCACTCTGAATGTGATGACCCCAGTTTCCTCTAACTGGCCAGGGAAGGATGGCTCAGCAGTCCACCTGAGGCTGCCTGGGGCTGCTGGTTTACAGGGGAAGCTATCCTCATCCAAAGGAAGAATGAAGTTTTGTTTTCCTGTGATTCCTTTTCTCCCTGCCAGCCTCACCCCAGGCTTCCACTTGAGCCCCTCCCAGTGCTTCTGCTGGAGCCCCACCTGCCTCACCGCGGCCTCCAGGCTGGAGGCTGTAACCTGCAGCTGCAAGGAAATGCTGCTCAGGGTCGGAAGGACAGAGGAACAAGTGCAGGATCTGTCTGCGAGCTCCTCTCATTTCATCCTGTTTACTGTCTTCCCTGGTGTCTAGCCCAGTCCTGCCCAATTAGATCCCACCCACTTTACCCTCCAAGGTGAGGGGCTGAGTGTGCCAAGCTTGGGTACTTTCCATGCCAGTAGGTCTCTGCATATGCAGTTTCCTGAGGAATTCAATTCCACCGCTGCCAGAACTTATTTTGTAAGTTACTTCTGTGCCTGTTTATTTTCCCCTCTACAATGTTCCACCTCCAGGGTGGCAAATACTCATTACTCATTTCTCTACCTCTAGTACTGAGCACAAGTTCCCATGTGACCTCCACTCCTCAAAGTGAGCCCTGGGCTGAGCCCATCTCCTGCTTCAGGGAAGACCAGCAGTCAAGGCCCCTTAGCTGCCTTCTAAGGCCTATTTTTCACTCTCGTCTTCAGCTCATTCTTCAGAAGAAGGAGAGCTGCGACCAGTCACTTTCAAGACAGCAGGAAAACTCTAACTCCAGCACCCCCTCCAAGCCCTTTGTCCCTGGCTGGTGCTCTGGCGTCTCCACCCTAGCTTCCCAGGCCAATTCTATTTTAATGCAAGCTGACTGGTGAACCTTCGTTCTCACCCCGCCCACTCAGCTCCCTGTCTGCATTGTCATGCTCTTATTGGCTACCCAGAGCTCAGGCCCTTCAGATGATCACAGCCACTTCCTACACCTTCTCAATCCCAAGTGGGTCCCAGTGTCCATTCCAGAGGAAGTCGCCTTTACCCTATCCTTCACAGTTTTTCCCTTGCTTCCTCCATCCCTTTCCACTCGTCTTCCTGGGCCGGTTCATCTTCTTGTCCTCTTTGGCAACAACCTCTGGTCCCAGATTTATCCTGCCCTAGGAGTTTTTCTAACCTGCCATGCTGGTGGTCCCACTGGGGACATTGAGTCTGCTAGATTCTCTCCTCCTATTGTGATTACCAAGGGAGGGTCAGAGCAGGGAAATGGGGAAGGAAGTTGAGAGTTGAGTGTTCAGCGCCTTTCCTGCCTCTGGCTTCTACTATTGGCCACACTCCAGGCATTGTCTCCCTACCAGGGACTGAGCTGCCAGTAAGGCAGCAGAAGTAGTTATTTGTGTAGAAGAGGTAGGAAAAGTGGGGGGCGGTGGATGGGTGGATAGGCATTAAAAAAGAAGCAACAGAGGTTCTTCCAAATGGAGTAACAGCAACTGAAATCCCTGCATACCTCAGCTCACTGAGCAGAGGTGCCAAAGCTAGTACCATCACCTAGATCACCTCCATGTCCTAGCCCAGGGCTTCCACTTGCACTCTCACACCATGCAACTGGCCTAGGGAGCTGAGTTGCTATCATAGTGAGCAATGGGCCAGATTGACTTAAGCAGGTGTTAGAATCCCTGCTCTGAAGTTCCAAGCATCTGTTAATTCATATCCCCAAAAATAAAATTCATATCCCAGATAGGCTTTATGCTAGTGATTTCAAGGGCCCAAATAACTCTGACTGGACTTCTGACTGGGCTTCAGGACCCTACTGGGAGTATAAGGATCAAATATCTTCTTTAAACTTCTCCATGTACATGTATCCCCTCTCCAAGGAAGACAGGTAGGCCCCAGTGCCTAGTCTCACTATTCCAAGTCCTACTTTCCAAACTGAGAAGGCTGCATGCTTAGAGTTCCCTTGATCCTGGTGTCCGCTTCGAATTCCCCAACCTAGGCAACTGGAGATGTTAGTGATGCTAAGGGCAAGGATGACAGGGGCTACAGAAGTGTGGCCTGTGCTCTTCCTCTCACCTACAAGAGGTCTGATGATGGGATCCTGGTGGGAACCTTGGCAGCTAACAGATGGGGGTGGATTAAAGAAGAGTCCCCACTAAGCCCTCTCAATACAATATGGTAGATCACTAGGATAGAACAGAGGGGCTGCCGTCTCATGCTGCTCATGAAAGAGTAGAGAGGAAAACTGGGAGGATATCAGCACCCTGCCTGCCCAGTGGGAGCCAGATCCTCTGAGTCCAAGAAGAAGAGAATCATGTCAGGTCAAACAGAGGAATACAAGGTGAGAAAATGAGATTTTTCAATCTTCTTTAACATCTTTGAGGGTCAAATAATTAATGATGGTTCCCTTCTAAATGGAACATTTGTCTGGGAGTCATGAGCCCTAGATGTCATCTTCATTAGACAAAGGGGGGAAATGAAGTGAGAAATGAAGCGAGGACCATCAGAATTCACAGAAAACAATCCTGACAACTGTGATTTTCATCCTAGAGACTTAATTCAACCTGCTAGATAGTTAACTTCTTGTTTCAAGGTCAGCCATGACATGGCCCCAATGTTTCCAACGTACTCCTTCCACATTTCCCAACACCAAATGGAACTAGATGACTTCTTGCTCATTTCCATTTTCTGCACTTGCTTTTCCTGAAATCTGCCTATAATATTCTTCCCTACTCTCACCTGTTGAAAATTCCACCCTTTCTTAAAGGCCAACTTCAAATTCCCCTCTCTGGGGAATTTCAACCCAGAACAGAAAGCATCTGTCCCATGCCCTACTACCTTCTTTCTTTGTGACCTTCTTTATACCTATACACCATTTTCCCTCCTGCAACTATGCCCACTCACTCTCCTATCTGAGTCAGGTTTACTTTTATACTAGATTCCACCCATTTTGCTTACTCAGTTTTCCTTCTCAATAGGCAATCCCCATTAGCACAGAAACATCCACTATTTCACCCATCTTAATAGGGTAATCCATGCTTGATGTCTCCAGTGGTTCCCCCCCACCCACCATTTTCCCCTATATTTACTCCAGACAGTTGCCAACCATTCCACTAACAGTCCATCAGGGTCACCAGCACCCTCCATGTTTTTTTCTGCTAATTCCTCTCCATCTCTCAACCTCTTGATAGAATTCCTCAAGGACTCTTTTCTATCTACGCTCAACCCTAGTGATTCTATACAGCTTCATGTTTTAAAATATTAAATGTCCTCTCCAGACTGCTTCTGCTGAATTCGACTCATATCCAACTCATATGCCTACTATAAATCTCTGGAATGCAACACACTTCTTACACATAGTAGGTTCAGAATGGAACTCCTGCCCATTCCTCATTCTCCTTCCAATCTACTCCCGTCACAATCTTCACTTGATTATTGGCCCAAATCTTGGATTCTTTGTCTTCTATTATACTCTTATGTGTCAGCAAATGCTGCTGGCTCCATTTGCAAAATACACCTATAGCCACTCCACTGCTACCACTAGGGTCCAGATCACCGTTCCTCACATGATTCCATCTTCTGTCTGGTATCACGCTTCATGTTTGCCCCTATACGGGCTATTCTCAGCTCAACAGAGCACTCCTAATGGCATATGATGGTTGAGGGGTCTGATCCCATTATATCCTTGGCTGAAATCCTTTCCATGGACTCAACAGAGTAAATGCTGCGGGAAACTTCCCCTTACCCAATCCCATTGCCTCTCTTTTACTACTGTTCTCCCCGTTGCTGACTCTGCTCCACCCGTACCGAGCTCCTTGCTAGTTTTCAACACAACAGACACATGTCCACCTCATGGCATTGGCACAGACCCTTTCCCTGAGGAATGAAAAATCCTTCTTTCCCCCAGGCAGCTGCATGGGCTGCTCACTTCACACACTTACTCAAATATCAACTTCAATGAGATATAAACCTTTAACCCACTACCACCACATTCCCTCTGCCCAGCACTCTTGCCCCTTTCTACCACTTAACTCTTTTTCGAAGCACTCATTACAACAGTTGTCTTTTAGCATTTTCTAAAGATTAAAAACTCCACGAGGAAAGGGATCTGAGCCGAGTCAGTACTGTTCACTGTCATATCCCCAGCATGCAGATCAGCACTTGCCATGCAGTAGAAGTGCAACGAGTATTTGTTCGTAGGCCCGTAAGGATCATGTCCTGTTCTGATCTGCATGCCCTACAACATTTAGCACAAAAATCTGAACATGGTTAAGCTTTAAAAAAATTCATTGAAAAGAGCTCAAAATAAGAGTCACACCACTGTTTAAAATGGGAAGGTTTATTAAGGTTTTTCCTCAAGACGAACAGCCAATCTCTTGCTTCTTGAGAGTAGCAATTAGTGGGAAATGTATGTCACACCTTGGGCCCAGAACCATAGGAGGCCGCTTCTCAACAAGCCCAAAGAACTTACATCGCCCAATTCCCGTTTAAAACTCATTAATGTCTGTAAAACAGAATCCATGTTGCCTTCCCAGAAAACACAACTATGAACCCAGTCAGAGCCCCCAGCTGTTCTCAACAAGAATATTTAAGCAAGACAGGGCAATAAATGGACTACACATTCAACACACCCAAGATGAAACTGCAGTGAAATCCATGATCAAAGTAATGTCTGAACTACAGTTTCAAGAATAACTTACAGTTTTTACATTTTAGGGAACATAAATGCTAAAAGCTGGGTGGTTAGACTGCCTCAAAGCTCACATTCATTTCCCTCTTGGCAAGATGAGCTCTTTCCAGACCCCGGACAAGAATCCAAACCACTCTGCCCTTTTAAGCCTGGAGCTGATTCAAGAGGGGATATTTTAACACATATTTAGCACCTTAAATAAGTACAAAACCCAAATTTTTAAAAAGGTTATTTTACAAATTATTTTCCTCCTCCAAATACCTGACAATTTCTTCACACTTTGGTTTCAACACACATACAATTTATAAGAGTATATTTTACATTTTCTAACATTCTGCTGTGACTGTTTACAAAGGAAAATATCAAGGTATTCCTTATTTCTCTTTCTGTGCCTCAGTCCCTAAGACAAAACTGAGCCACATAAACTGACATACATGCATGTTTACGAGGATAACGTGGCAAAATATTTTAAACTGGCCATGTCTAGGAAATGTAGAATGTCTTATTACTATTCTTCAATGGAGAAAAATGTTCCAAGCCTGTTTTAATAAAGTTGGTAACAAAGGTATTTTTTCTGAGTATTAACTTCTCCAAGCACATTATAAACTCAAAGAAGCAGACTGTTTCAGTGAGGAGTAAATGGTGGCCATTTATGATGGCAAATTAAGGTGCCAAACATGGATTAGTTCAGAGTTGTAGGGAGAAGAAGGTAACACACCAACATCCGTATTTCACCAAAAGTTCCTAAGAGAATTACCCGTGTAGCCACAGTTCAGAAAACTACAGTGTTATTCATACCTTTGATGAACTGTAGTATCTTCCCTGCCCCATTAGATTGTAAACTCTTGAGAGAGCATCTCTATGCCTCTTTGTGAACCATGCAGTGTTTATGGATTAAGACTTAAATAGCTACTTCAGTGCTTATCAGAGTATTAACCAGGCCGGGAGCAGTGGCTCACGCCTGTAATCCCAACACTTTGGGAGGCCAAGGTGGGTGAATCATGAGGTCAGGAGTTCGAGATCAGTCTGGCCAACATGGTAAAACCCCATCTCTACTAAAAATGCAAAAAAAATTAGCTGGGCGTCGTGGCAAGCGCCTGTAATCCCAACTACTCGGAAGGCTAAGGCAGGAGAATCATTTGAACCTGGGAGGCGGAGGTTGCAGTGTGCTAAGATTGCGCCGTTGCACTCCAGCCTCGGCAACGGGAGACTCCCTCTCAAAAAAAAAAAAAAAAAAAAAAAAAAAAAAGTATTAATCGATGTTGAAGCTCCCCCTGGTGGAGGGTAAGATTACAGCTGGATTTTTTTACTGTTAATTTCTAAAAGGAGACTGTTGGGGATACCACCAAGCCACTGAAGCAAACTATGAACTATGGCATCAAGCCTCCTTAAATTCTATGTGACTCATATAACCAAAGTAATTATAGTTTAAACAGTCACACATACTTAAATCAGTTTCTAGACATTTGTCATCTGACATTCATATAATATCCTAGAAACTTTTTTTTTTTTTTTAATTTTTCAGCTATAAAAATACATTTATTTTCAGGTACCTTTCCCTTTGGAACCAAGACTAAGGAGTTCACATCAGGACAATATAAACACACACCTGTCTCACTTTCTAACAGGATACCTTTCCATCTTGTTCAGCAACCATAGATTTTCTTGCACATCTGACTTCAGCTGGTCCTGCTCTGCACACCACTGTGTGCTAGAAAGTTCCACCTTTAGCCCAAGTATAGGATATGACAAAGGAATCTGTAACTGTCATCTTTCCCCACCGCATTCTAAACTAGAAGACACTGAGTTTATGCCGCTAGTCAAGCAGACTGAGACTTGGAGTTAGTCTTATCAAATGACTTCTATTCAATCTGGCAAGTAACTACACAACAGTTGGGACAAGATAGTATTTAGAAAGTTTTACTGGTTGATGAGAAGTCTGTCTATGATTTTAAGTTCAAAGACATGTTTGAGGGATGTTTTAAAGAGGAATGGCTTTAGAGGACCTTAAAATAAAAGATGCCACCCTGACCTGACAACTGGCCCTAATGCTTCATTAAAATGTACTATAGTTTTGGCCCCTCCATCCCAGACATATGCATAATTGGATCAGTAGGATAGTGTCAGACAACTAAGTTTATTAGAAACTAAAAATAATAATAATTTCCAGTTTTTCAAAACAATACTTTAACATTTTCTCAGGTTGGTCAGAGCTTAACATTTAAAACCTGATTTTAAAATTTCAATTCAGTAAATGACAGGCTGACCACATGCCTGGAAAATCTCAGCAAGGCATGAACACTTCTTCATACCTAGTTGCAAAGAGACAGTATCTAGGGATCCCTGAGCAATGACTTAAGACTTTCTAGGACTGGTCTCCTCCTTAATATTTGGGGACAAGGCACAGGGTTTCCTAAGCTCGCTTCTTTCCTTTTCCAGAACTTAACTGGCTAACAAGCTTGTGTTCTACCTTTCTTTATAGAGATCACATAAGTAGTATCACCCTGGGTCCATGTCTTACTTAAGCCCTATCTTTCATAAAGAGGAAAATAACTGGGAAGGAAAAGAAAAGCACCACTATATAGGAAGCTAAAATTTTAACTCAGCAATCTCTTCCACATTACTACTACCATACTATTTCATAAATAGTTGAAGCAAAAGTAACACATTCCTTTTATGTGTTTTAACTTTCTCTCATTTCTCTCAAATTCTTCAGTCTATTATAGAGCAAGTTTGAAATTTTTCGCATAACACTTCATCGGTGGACTCACACCCAACAAGTTAACAATGGCAAAAGGATTCCCTTGATGAAATTACAAGCTGTGGAAGATCTGAAATAGTAAAAGTTAAACCCTGATACAGTATTAAACTTATCTTTTTACATATAAAAATAATATACAGTGGGATTTTTATTCAATAAGATACAATCTTTAAGATCAAGAGAGAATATACAAAACTATTCTATGTTGTCTGATGTATTTACTGTATAGTAGGAATAAATATATCTAGAACAGAAAGTGCGAGCTCTGTTTCTAGAGAAATCACCAGTTACTTCGTATAGTTTAAAGCCAGTGTTCTGCAGATACTCGGCAGAAAGGAGCTACTGTCGCATTTAAAACAATGTGGTCATTATAAAATAAAGGCCTTAAATCTATAAACAATAACAGAAACACACAAACCAAATGAAAATGTACTAAAATTTAATCATCCATAAAAGCTGGAATTTAATCTGACAGTAAAACACAAGAAGCAATATTAGAGTTGGTTTAGTATATTATATATTTTAGCTTTGAAAGCCATAGAAATCAGTTATCCCAGTTTTTTTTTCCTATAAAAGACCCATTTTTCCAAAGCATTATGCACAATTTTAATTAGAATATAATGACAGATGATATTCCATAATTTTTTAAATATAAAATGAAGTCAATGACTCAAAAAAGTTATCTGCTGCAATGAGTTTGAGGGGACATTTCATATTATCATTACAGATATAAAGTATAATGGTTCAACTTTTTAGTGCTTGATAGGGAGGATCATGATAAAAAGGTCAATATGAAATCATTTGATTATAGTAGCAATATCTAACATTTGAAATGCATCCATGCTCTTTTGTATAATCATATTAGAGTCAAGTATATTTTCACATCTGTTATAACTGCTATTGCAAAGGAGAAATACTATTGTCTTATTTTCCAAGAGATATACACAGAGCAATTTTTTTCTCCAGGGAACTTGTGCAAACCAATATAAGATCTAAATTCTTCACATAATATATAAAACAGGAGAAGCCTCTTCAGATTTATTTTTTGAAGTCTGGAATGCTGGCACTTTCCAATTAGGCAACAGTTCTTCATTCCTGTAATCTAAAACATTGGATACAGATATACACATATGTATGGTTAATCTCTTGATGTCAGAAGATGGTACTAAACAAGCAGGTATCCAATAAAGTAAAAAATAATGAGTTTAGCTGATCATAACTTGAGAACTAAATTATGCTAAACAGCTACAGTAACAGTGCTATTTTAAATTCCCTTTCAAAATGTTTTAAAAAATCAAAAATAGAAGACTGAGTACACAAGAGAGGAGTCCATAACTGATCAACTTTAGCTATCCTCAGTTATACTTAGTTATACTCAATTATATTTAGTGTTTCCCATTACATCTGACAATCGTGTCTGTACAGAGGAAAACAATGCTATTTTTATTCTATCTCATTACCATCTTATTTTTACTTTCCTTTTTTACTAAAGAAAAGAACACCTGCCTCCATAAACTTTTCCATAAGACATTCTTTATTCAAGCATTTTATGATTATATATTAGAATTACCATTTCTAATACAGGTTAAGGCAAGAGATGATACAGAGAGAGCTAATTATCATATTCAAGGGCAGAAGAATCAAAGTTAAGTCTTTGATTAGAGAAGAATTAGGTTAAAGGAAGAATCCTGACAATGGTTTTCTCTGATGTCTTTAAAACTGGGACATATAAAAAAGAGATTAACATGATTCAATTCAATTTTGCCTAAAGGCTATGGACTACATAAGCTGCCCTCAGGGTTCATATACTCTTACTAAAAAGGTTTATAATTTCTACTTAAATCTACCCTGTATCTCAGTACTTTTACAAGTATAGGAACAACATGGCACTTCGAGTCTATAATCACAGTAAAATGTACTGCAAAGCAGTCTGATTGCTAAGTCACCTATTATTTGTTATTATCAAACATCCACAGAGATCTTGGATGACTTATTAAGTAAACTTTATTATACATCAGAGTCTAAGAATTTATGCAAGCAGGATAAAAGTCTTATTCCAGATTTAGGTCAAGATTTATCTTCTCTAAGGTAAAACTCACAGGGCACTGTCACATTGTTGGGTGTATATAAATGAATTTTAAAAATCGTAATAGGCCAGGAGATAGCACCTTTTCCTTTAAGCATAAGCTAAAATAATATTTTGTGAGAACTAAAAGTTAAACTAGGGCCAGCCATAATAATGAGCTGTTAATGAGCCAGTCAACTATAAAAGAGTTAAATAATATAGTATTTAAGAACTGGAACTGAAGCCTTCATTTTCTCTATCTTTGCACCCTTGCCTAAACAAACACATATACCAGTAATCTTAATAATCACTTTCAGGGAACTGATGATTTAACGTTATTGAATCAAGGCCAGGCACGGTGGCTCACGCCTGTAATCCCAGCACTTTGGGAGGCCGAGGTGGGAGGATCGGATCACCCTGAGGTCAGGAGTTTGAGACCAGCCTGGCCAATGTGGTGAAACCTCATCCCTACTAAAAATACAAAAATTAGCTGGGCATGGTGGTGTGCATCTGAAGTCCTAGCTACTCGGGAGGCTGAGGCAGGAGAATCGCTTGAACCCAGGGAGGCAGAGGTTGCAATGAGCAGAGATTGCACCACTGCACTCCAGCCTGGGTGACAGGGCGAGACTCCATCTCAAAAAAAAAAAAAAGTTATTGAATTAAGATTTCATTAAAAGCCTAAAGCAAGCATTTAGCCAGATGCTGTCTTTCCTAAATCTGACTACCGGAGATAATCCCCACGTCCCTTTCTCCTTTCTGTGTATTTTCCTCTACGTACCTTCATTTAAAAAGGGAGCTACAATTACTCAGGTGTTTCCCTTAAGAGAGAGATTCATATCTCTAAGGAAGCACATATTAGTTAATTTGGAGGTCTTAAGGGATAATCTACTAAATGAACTCAAGAGATTTACAAGAGTTAGTATAACCAACTCTCCAGTGGGACCAGTTTACGCTGACTAGAGACTAACTTTAGTAATAATCATGCAATTAGCATAAACTTACAGAATAAATCCACTCCATGAAAGTACTCTTTTATGGTATTATCTATAGAATTGATGAAGTAGAACTGTTCAGGGGATTTAAGTACATAATTAAAGAAAAACAGTCCCCACAGATCCTGGTTTCTCACTTGATAGCTTACATGCTGTCATAAATTTCTTTTCAATGGGGTCACTTAGTGTAAACTAAAATAGTAACTAGTGGAAAAGACAACTAATACTTAGAAGCCTAAATAGAAACATTTATTTGAAAGAAGTTGATCCATACCAGAGAGGAAAATACCTATCAAAATTACACTGATATACCACCACACATTCCCTGAATGGGTCGAGTTAAAAAGACTGACAACACCAATTCTGGGGAGGATGTGGAACTCAAAATCCCTTGGAGGGTGTGTAAACTGGTACAACCACTTTGAAAAACTTTTTAGCAGTAACTACTAAAGCTGTCCATACATATAGCATATGACCTGGCCATTCCATTCCTAGATATGTACCCAACAGAAATGTATGCACATGTGCACAAAGACATATAGGAATGTGCACAGAATTATTCATACTAATTCCCCCAAAGAAAGAACTTAAATGAACACCAATAGCAGAATACATAAACATACTGCCAGTACTCTCATGCACTAAAAATGAACTATTGCTACATTTAACATAAATAATTCCCAAAAACATATTTTTTAGTGCAAGAAGCCAGACACAGAAAAATATACTACGTTCTTATTTATGTAAAGTTCAAAAAAAGGCAAAACTAATCCATGGAGTTAGAAATCAGGGCAGTTTTAATGTAACTTGGGGAAGAGTGCCTCTTGTTGTTATATATGGGTGTGTTCACTTCAGGATAATTCACCAAATGTACACTTATGTCTTTTTGTTTCAGAGCAACTACTGGTTCACTTCAATTCAGCATGAATTTGGGGGTCATCTAGGAAAGTGCTCTATTCATTCAACCACTATTTTTTAATATCCAACTCTGTATCAGGCACTGGGGACACAGTGGCAAGAAAAACAGACACGGTCCTTGCTGTCAGAAAGCTTAGCTCAAGGGGAGAGGTCAAGTTATCCAACAGTTAACCTACAAGTTATAAATCACATTTACAAGTTACAGAAACTTAGAAATATCATAATAGATGAAATGAGAAGTAGCTAAAGTCTGGAAAAACCCAAAATAAGAGGATGAGAAAGGTACTTGTTCTACTTTTAGCATCTTACCTGGCTCAGAGCTGCTGCTGACTATGGGCTTAGAGCAGCAGACATGATTTCTTTTTAGGCTTCTTCTTTTCCACTGGTGTTTTTCTATTTATCTGTCTGACCAGGTCATAAAATATCTAAAAACAAGAAAAAAAGTACTTAACCAACTTTTAAGACTTTGTTCCACAAAACAATTCTGGTAAGAATTATTCTGCTCTTAGATCTGCATTCTGCTTCTTTCTTTTAAAGTCAGGTTTCTTAGAAGGCTCTGCTGACTTTCAATCAGGGTAAAGCAGGACTTACCTATTTATAATGAAGGAAACGCCCTTACTCCTAGGTATTCAACATCAAATCAAGAATAAGAACTGGTAGTGAAAAATAGTAAAAACTTCAAACCCACAGAAAAATTGCAAAAATAGTACCAACAACTTTGGCATATTCTTCCCAGATTCACCGATTAGTAACATTTTGCCACTTTTACTTTACACACACACACACACACACACACTTATTTTATGAATCATCTGAGAGTAGATCTTAACTATTAAGTCCTTTAATAAGTATTTACTAAGAACAAGGATATTCACTTATATAAACATATTACAGTTACTGCACTTAAGACATTTAAGGATTGACACATTTTGCATAACTACAGATTTTGTCAGTTGCCCCAATAATGTACTTCCCTGTCCAAGGGCAGGATCCATCCAGGATTACACATTACATTTTATTTCCTCTCACTTTAGTTTTTTAAATCTGGAACAGTTCTTTGGCCTTTGTCTTTCAGGACATTGTCATTTCTGAAAAATAAAGTCTAGTAACTTCCCTCGATTCGGTTTTATCTGATGTTTTCTCATGATTAGATTCAGGTTATACATTTTTGTCAAAATAGGACAAAAGAGATACTGTCTCCCTTTCAAGGTATCACATGCAGAGGCACATGATTTTTGTTTGCTTTTTTAAAAAAATGTTAATTTTGGTTAAAATAAAAAGTAGAAAAAGTCTGCTAATCCTTGATTTGAAATGACAAATATTTGTGGTATTTAGTTTGTTTGTTTGTTTTATTTTGAGACACAGTCTTGTTCTTTTACCCAGGCAGTGGTACAATATCGGCTCACTGCAACCTCCACTTCCCAGGCTCAAGCGATCCTCCCACCTCAGCCTTCCAAATAGCTGAAACTACAGGCGTGCACCACCACACCCAGTTAATTTTTGTATTTTTCATAGAGACAGGGTTTCTCAATGTTGTCCAGGCTGGTCTCAAACATCTAAGGTCAAATAATCTGCCTGCCTCAGCCTCCCAAAGTGCTAGAATTATAGGTGTGAGCCACTGTGCCTAAATGTTTGTTAATAAATCTTGTGGATTCATTTTTGGACGAAAAGTGCAAAGTATCAAAGACAAAAATACAATGCTACTTATTTCATAAAAGCAGATAATTTTAATTCCGATGCCAAATATTAAAACAAGAAACAGATAAGCTTCACTATGAAATACAACTCTTACTAATGATTTGGAATTAAAAACAAATATCACAGAAGTCCCTTACTGTTACTAATCTGGAATAAATAGTTCTTTGCAGAAGTATATTAAAAAATGGATGACTTTAAGGAGCATTACAGGGATGACTAGTAAAATCTGAATATATAACAAATACAGACTGTGTCATCAATTTTTATGATTCTAATAATTGTGCTATGGTTGTGTAAGACAATGTCTTTGATCTGAGGATACGTATACATCAAAATAATTAGTAGTAAAGAAGTGTGATTTCTGTAAACCAAGTGGCAAAATTTTAGTAATGGGTGAATCTGATGAAGGGTAAACAGAAATTATTTTTATTGTTTTTATAACTTTTGAGTAAATTTTAAGAGTAAAATATTTTTAAATTATCGATCTACATTTAAGATAGATGGTAAACAATTACATTTCTTTAAAATGATAATTACCTATTTACTTTTTTTAAATGGTCCAGATTACAAGACTAAATTAAATTGTTAAAAAGGAAAGAAAAAACCTGAATGATTTATCCAAAGCTACAAAAGTGACTCATTTAAATTCTTTTCTTTCTGCTCCATTCTTCCCACTCCCATCCTCTTCAAATCATTTAACCCTCTGTTGTATCATTTCTAAAGAAAGTCTGAAAACAGAATTTACAAACAAAATTGTAGTTTACAACTCTGAAGTTCAAATTGTTTCAAAACTCTGAAAACTTCAAGAACTCAGTGTGCTTAAGCCACAAATGGGCTTTCATTGGTTCCCTACACTCAGTGCATAAGCTATAATATTTAAAAAAAAAAAAAAGTAAACTAAAACAGTAAGTTCATCAAAATTACATGTTCTATTTCAGTTTCTTCATACTAGCCAGTTTCTGGTTCCTGGTACTATACAGAAAGGTAACTAATTTTTGTATTATTATTCTAAATTATTTCTTTGGAAAACATTGCCTACCTCACAGCAGCAGATGGTTCAGTGATGAGGGCAAGTTCGAACTATAATATTTGGTTAGAAATGCTGAAAGGCCCCAGCCTAGGTTCTTCCTCATCTCTCTGAACTATAGAAAAATCTAAAGGGAACACAGAATAGAGTTTCTCAATCCCTCTCCCGTTCCTAAATTGGGATGTCTTGATTCCAATTACTATTCCAGCCTCAGCAAAGAACAATTAATTCTTGATTAAGACTACTGTGATTCTGGCATAGCCATATATTACTTTCAGAACATTGCAAAGTGGTGTGAATAAGAGTTTTAAAAAACGTTTATATATATATATATATATATATATTATATATATATATATATATATATATATATTACATATATATCCTTGTCTGTTTTCAAATTTAAGGCCAAGAAGTGAATCTTTGAAAGTATCGCTCTAACTTCAGGCATTCGAAAATCACAAAAAAATTTACAAGGCAAAAGTTATGTGAGCAACTATTAGCTATCAAAGGAATCTTGTAGCTGGATTATCAGGTTATAAAGAGAAAAATATTTTTAAAAACTCAAATTATCTGCTCCATTCTCCCCACTCTCAAGAACTCAGCATAAAGTTTGTATGTTTTCCAAAAAGTAAAGATTCTTGAGATGACTAATGCATTTCATTTTATGGTTTTTCTGTTTGTTTTTATAAACCCTCATTTATAAACTCTCTGCTTTAACAAGACTGCTATGAAACAGTACTTCTGCTGACTGGAAACTAATCCAGAGGAAGTTTAATAGCATGTAGATTCTCACATATAGTACACTGTCCTCTGGATCCCAAAGGGAGAAGTCCTATGCACTGGACCCAGGCCCAACCCAGCCCCACCGTAGCCTGATGAACTTGGTTGTTGGGTCCCATGGAGGTAAGGACAAGGACAGCAAGAAACCACATCTCTTAAGGTCAATTATCTTGCAGATGGTGACCTCATATCACTGTTACGCTAGCGAAACAGATTCACTAATTCTAACACATTCTTTATCAAAATACTTTTTTTTCTTTAATTATTGTTGAAAGACTTGTTCCCCCAGTAGGGTGCAAACTTCTTTAGGGCAGGAATAGTGTCTGTCTGGGTGACTGTTACCTGGGGGCCTGACACAGTATCAGACACATAATAGCTAGTAAGTATTTGCTGAATAAATAAAATTTATAAATTTCTTGTTTTTATATACTTGTTAAAAATGGTTTCACATAAAAAAGCAAGCAATGGCATTCTTGATTATCTGTAAAATACAGAAGTTGAAGCAAGCTTAATTTTTTTACCTGCCAGGTGTTTAAAGTAACTTGTTCATTTAAAAAAGTCAGATAATAGTCTATAAGCATAGTATCAGTCAAGAAAAAGTGATCAGCAGAACCACATGCCAGAGAGGAACAGCAAGCAAAAACAGAGGACTCATAACTTAACCCACTCTCACTCTCACCTACGTAGTTAAGTGATCTGAATTCTGACTGATTACGTGTAATGCTATAAATGGCAAACACAAGGGCAGGAAAGAAGCCTACTCTGTTTTGTTTTTATTTTTCAAAAAGGCTTAGGGTAAAGTAAACAAAAGCAAGGGAACTTTTTAAGGTTGACTGGTGGAGACAGTTGGAAACTGTACTAAATTTTCAGGAACCCAGTAAACTAGTAAACCACTGGCCCTTTACACCCAGGCATGCAGCTTATTATGCTAAATATTCTCCTCCACAGGTATGTTTTCAAGATAGCGGAGTGCTTAACTTAGTGACCCCACACCCACACTCCCTAAAAAAGCCTTGTGCACCTGCTGTATCAGGCCTAAAGGACTAAGGGAATTCCAGGTACATGTCCATACTCACACAGATTACCCACTTTGAGTCATGCCCCAAAGGTAAGGAAGACTCATAACACAATTCTGTGATATCCATGAAGGTAGTCACATCGTTCTGTGTGACTACCTCCACATATTATTTTCCAACTTGACTTTACAACCTATTTATAGAAATCTGGATAAATAATTCTTACAATATAAGGATGATGTAACAATTTTTATACACTACTTTATCGCATATCACTTAGAGGCTTATTATCACTTAGAGGCTTAGCAGGACTTTATACACATTCTTTAATTCTAGCTTCCTCTTTTATAATATGGTAAATTTAAGTGTTCTCATACAGCCATCAAAGTGACCTCATGTAAGCTAAAAAATACAGTTTCTAGGAATTACTTAGTGTTTCCTATAACATGATAGAGTCCAGATTGCTTAAAACATGAAAATTTTTCCTTAAAAGTCTGGCTGTTAACTTAAAGCAAACTAAAAAGGCACTTGTTTGTGCTGCCCAGCAGTTATAGGTTACCTCATTAACATTGATCTTTGACTTTGCAGAAGATTCTAAAAAGGCACAGTTACACCACTGTCTTGCTAAATTCTGGCCCTGTTCTTTGCCAACTACTCGCTCATCTTCCAGGTCACATTTATTGCCAACCAAAATCATTGGAACCTGTGGGAAGAAAAAAACATAAAATGAGCAATAACATACTCATTCCTTAGCCTTTTTTTTTTTAATGAATAAGCAATTATCTGCCACCGACTGAAACGGATTAGTTAAGACTGCAAGCTTCACCAAGTAGTAACAAAAAGTATATGTTGAGAGGAAGAGGTGAAGGAAGAAGACACAGAAAAATACGGAAGAGATCCTACTACATAGATATGCTAAATTATTTTAAGGATATAATCCTGGCCAGGCCCAGTGGTTCATGCTTGTAATTCAAGGACTTTGGGAGGCTGAGCCAGGAGGATTGCTTGAGCTCAGGAGCCTGAGACAAGCCTGGGTAACATAGTGAGACCTGGTCTCTACTAAAAAATTCAAATATAATCAGCCAGGCAGGGTGGCACACACTTGTAGTCCCTACTACTCAGGGAGCTACGGTGGGAATATTACTTGAGGCCAGAGGTAGACACAGTGGGCCGTGATTGTGCCACTTGGGTGACAGAGCAAGACCCTGACTGACACAAACACACACAAACACACACACACACACACACACACACACACACACACACACACACACAGAATATAATCCCCAAATTCTCTTGTGGACCACTACTAATAGCTGAATTTCAAGTAGAAAAACCTAAAGGATAAGGAATCTCCTACAAAACAGAAAAGAATAAAGTCAGTGGGCCTATTTTTTTTTTTTTTCAGACAGAGTCTTGCTCTGTTGCCCAGGCTGGAGTGCAGCAGCGCGATTTAGGCTCACTGCAACCTCCTGCCTCCCCGGTTCAAGTGATACTTCTGCCTCAGTCTCTCGAGTAGCTGGGACTACAGGCGCATGCCACCAGCTCCAGCTAATTTTTGTATTTTAGTAGAGACGCAGTTTCACCATGTTGCCCGGGCTGGTCTCGAACTCCTGAGCTCAGCCAATCCGCCCGCCTTGGCCTTCGAAAATGCTGGGACTGCAGGCGTGAGCCATAGCACCCAGCCGGCCTAATTGGTTTAAGTGCGTCATCTCACAGGTACAACAGATGCCAAAAGTAGTGGCAAGATAAAGATATTAACAACAGGTTCTACTTCTGCATTTGACATCTAGATCTGAAGATCTATTTAGATTAAATGTTAAGGGGGATTAACAATAAAAATAAAACCACTAAGCAGCTATGTGTTCCTCCTTTCTCCACACTATAGATGCTTGGCTACATCCATCTAAAAACTCCCTACTTCCAGTAAAACAGGCAGTTAACTAACTGTATTAACTTCCTTAGTTAAAAGGTGTCCAGAGAACAAAGTAATCTGTTTGAGGTGATGGACACTATAAAAAAAAATTAAGGAACATGGTAGACCTTCTACCTAAAATAGGAATTTATCATGAGTTAGATTAAACACACTAGGCATCTACAACTCCATCTTTTTTAGTTTATTACATGTTTCTGAACATAACTACCACCTTTCAAAGCTCGACTCGGGTACCACTTCTATGAAGTATTCTTTGACTCCTCTTTTTCCTCTACTGCACTTTTTAGCCCATAGCACAATGGGTATTTTATCACATATGTCCTCATTTTCTAAACATCTCACCACATAATTTCTAAGTTAATTTTGAAAGTTAAAAATATTTTTGGTCACAGGGACTCTGTCAGGCATGTGGTAGATAGCTTCCAAATCCTCCACTGATAGAGAAAACAGGCACTTTTTTATCTGGCCACAAAGAGACAGCAGTATATCTTACAGAGAAAAAAAAATACTTACATCTTCTGTGTCCTTAACCCGTAAAATCTGTTCCCTCAGGTCCTGTAAGTCATTAAACGTGGACTGAGCTGTAATAGAATATACTAGTGCAAAACCTTGGCCATTCTTCATATACAAATCCCTCATTGCTGTAAATTGCTCCTATAAAAAATATGCAATTATAAATATATAAATTTCTTAACTGTATACTAGAACAATTTAAAACAGAATAATTACAAGTGAACTACATTTTTTATTACTTGCTATCCTGAGATAAAATAAGACATAATACAGTTTCTAGCAACTTTCTAGGTGACTACAAACAATGACAATAAATTGTAGAATTAAAAGGAATTCTTAACCATTTTAATTTGCTTTTGTGTGATTTAGAACAGTATATCATTTTTTAGAAACAGATCTTAATTTTGATCCTAAATAATTTGCAAATTTATGACACAACTACTGCCCAGGTATAAACAATCTGAGCTATAAGACCAATCCTGAACTACAATTTAATCATCCAGCATCAATATCTCCACCAGCAGATTTTATCATCTTTCTTTTTCTATTTTTATGGCATAGCAAGACTTTACCATCTTGATAGTCAATAAACTCTTTTTATAAAAGCTTGTTCATGGCCAGCACGATGGCTCATGCCTATAATCCCAACACTTTGGAAGGCTGAGGTAGGCGGATCACCGGAGGTTAGGAGTTCCAGACTAGTCTGGCCAACATGGTGAAACCTCACCTCTACTAAAAATACAAAATTAGCCAGGCATACTGCCACACACCCGTAGTCCCAGCTACTCAGGAGGCTGAGGCAGGATAATTGCTTGAACCTGGGAGGTGGAGGCTGCTGTGAGCCAAGATCATGCCATTGTACTCCAGCTTAGGCAACGAGAGTGAAATTTCATCTCGGAAAAAAAAGAAGAGCTTGTTCATGTATTTTCATTTTCCCCCTCATTCCAAACCTTTAGAAAAGATGTGAGAATAGCACAATGACGATCTATACCCTTTAGTTAAATTTACCAATTGTTAACATTTAGTCACTGTGCTTCAGTCACACCAAATTATTTAATTTTAAGCTTCCTTACTTTTATTTGGTGACAATCATTACTGTATGTTGTAACTACCAATGTTAATACAAGACAAAATCTTATTTTTAAAAAGTTTTGGGATTTTACATATATTATTTTTAAAGCACATATGGTAGAATATTAAAAATGTATATATCTTGGGTCTTTATATTAAATAAGCTGTACATTTTGGATCTTTTTACGTCTGGATACATTAAACATAAAACACCTAAATCCACAAGGTTTTTTAAGCTTTTTGCTGTCCTGACTTCCTTGCTCCCCATGACCACTACCTCTATTTTGTCTATTACATCTAAAATAGTTCTGCTTGTTCTACCCTGGCGGATGAACTCTTTCTTATATTCCAGGGAGTTAGCTATACTACCACTCAATCATTTCCCCAGCTTCAAATGCTAGTCTTTGGTGTACCACAGGAATATGGCTAAGCTTTTTATACTGCTGCCAGTGTATTTTCTGGGAAAGATGTAAAAACCGGGAGTTTCCTGGATTTTTCATTTATTAAGTTTGTATATTCCAGGATTGCACCACTGTGGTAACCAATTAAATTCTGCCATTGTCCAAATATTCATATAATAAACGAATTTACCTACAAATGTAAGTGCTACAAATACTAGAAATACTATTTCTATGATGTTCTCTAGAGATTATGGTCTTTGCTTCTTATTAAATCAAAAGAATAAACATACAGGCAACCTGAGTTCTGAAAATCCAGTTTAAGAATAGTCCTTACAGAACTGCTGTGGTTGGTGTCCTCTCCTTTTGAGAATGCTAACCTCCTTCTTAAAGATATTCTACAAGTTTCTACAAGTTTCATCCATTCACAACAAATATCCACCGATGCTGTTGTAGCCCTACAGATACTGTCAGTGATCGTGAGAGGCAAAAAATTTCTGCCCTGGAGGAGTGTACATGGAGACAGACAAAAATCAAGTATCCAAGCTGGTAATAAATGCTATAGCTCAGGGAAGGCCTCACAAGTAATATTTGAGCAAGGATCTGAGGGAGGTGAGGGAGTAAGCTCCAAGGTTATGTGAAGGAACAGTACCCCAAGCAGAGGGAAGAGCAAATACAAACGCCCCAAGGGGAAACATGTCTAAAGTGTATAAGAAGCTGTAAGGAGGCTGGATTCATTGAAACATTGTTACCTAGTGGGTGAATACAGGAGGTGGAGCCAAAGAAGGAACAGAGAGAAAGATGATTCTCATTTGGACCTTTTAGGGAAATAAAATAAAGACTTTGGATTTTACTCCGAGTTTAACGCATAATCTAAGCTGAGGAAGACATGATCCAACTTACATTTAAATGGGATTATGATGGTTACTGTGTTGAGAACAATCTGAAGGGGGTCAAGAAGAAAAGCAGGGAGATCAGTTTTGAGGTTACTGAAATAATCCAGCTGAGAGATGACAACTGTTTAGACCAAGATAGATACTGTCATTAGATTCTAGTGGTGGTAGTGAGTTCTGCGTAAGTTTTAAAGGTAAAGCCAATAGGGTTTTCTGAGTTTGGATGTATACAGAATATAACAAAAACGGCAGTCAAAGATGACTCCATGGTTTCAGGCACAACCAACTAAAAGGGTACTATTTACTGAGATGGGAAAGATTGGACAGACCCAGGTCAGGGAAAGGGTATCAGGAGTTCAGTTTGGACATGCTATGTTTGAGACGCTTATTAGACATACAAAAAGAGATATTGAAAAGGCAGTTAGGAGTTTGACGTTCAGAAAAGAAATAAGAGGTGGGGATATAGTTTGTACGTTTGTCACCTCCAAACCTTATGCTGAAATGTAATCCCCAATGTTGGAGGTGGGGCCTGTGGGAGGTGTCTGGGTCATAGAGATGGATCCCTCATGAATGGCTTGGTGCTATCCCCACGATTCTGTTCTCATGAGATCTGGTTGTGTGGCCCCCTCTCTCTTGCTCCTGCTCCTGACATGTGAAACACCTACTCCCTTTGCCTGTCACTATGATTGTAAGCTTCCTGAGGGGTTCACCATAAGCAGATGATGCTGGAGCTATGCTTGTACAGCTTGCAGAACCATGTGCCAATTAAACTTCTTTTCTTCATGAATTACCCAGCCTCAGGTATTTCTTTACAATAATGCAAATGGCCTAATACAGACAGAGATATAAAGTTAGTATTTATCAGCATACAGACTGTATTTAAAACCATGCAACTAAACATCTCCAAAGCAGTGTTGTTAGAAAAGAGAAGTGCAAGTATTGAACCCTGAGGCCCTCCAACATTAAGAGGCAGGGGAGATGAAGAGGAATTAGGAAAGGAGACTCAGGAGTAACCAATGAAACAGAGAAAATCAGGCAAGTATTGTTTATTGGAAGCCAAATGAATAAAGGTTTTACAGTAAAAGACAGTGATGAACTGAGTCAAAGGCTGCTGAAAAGTCAAGGGAGTTGAGGATATATTTAAGAGAATTATAAATGATAGACCGTGAACCTGAAGCTATACGCAGAGGGGGCTGAAGATGTAAAAGATAAGAAAAAGATGTTAGGATAAATGGACTACAGATTGCAATGAAGTTGAAGGGCACTAAAAGAAATGAGATGGCCTAGGTGCAGTGGCTAACACCTGTTATCCCAGCACTTTGGGAGGCCAAAAACAGGAGGATCCCTTGAGTCCCAGAGTTCAAGACCAGCTTGGACAACATAGTGAGACCCTGTCTCTGCAAAAATAAATAAATAAATAAATAAATAAATAAATATAAAATAAAATAAAAGGTAGGTGTGGCAGTGTGCACCTGTAGTAGTACCAGCTACTCAGAAGGTTATGGTGGGAAGATTTCTTGACCCTGGGAGTTTGAAGCTGCAGTGATCTGTGTTCACACCACTGCACTCCAGCCTGGGTGACAGAGAGAAACTCTGTCTCAAAACATAACAAAACTAAACAAAAAGAGGAAGTGAGATGGATAAAGAAAGAAGTAGTGAGTAGTGGAGGATAAGATACTTGGAAATTAGATTAAGGAGGTATTATAGTTATTGGTAATCACACAGTCTAGAGTAAAACCATGGTATGAATGGTTTAAAAGTACGATGGACATCGAGGAACTGACAGGCCAGGTCAGGGTAGTGATCATCTATAATAATCTATATAGATTCTACATGGATAGTAAAATCACTAAGAATTCTGATTGAAGCAGTGAGAGAGAGAGCGAGCAAAAATCTTCAGAGTTAGGAGTGATTTTGACAAGATTAATAAGCAGCAGCTGTTTGCAAAGTTTTCTGCAAGGCACTGGGGACACAGACAAGCAAACAGGCCATTATAACAGCATGTTGAGTGCTGCGATGGGAGACAGACACAACACTGGATAGCACAAAGTAAAGACCTCTGTGATAGAGAACTTCCTTCTTACAATTTGGACAGAGAAAGAAGAAAGAATGCCTGTACACTGTGGATATGACAAAAAAAAAGTATAAAGTATTCTTTTTAGCTATTGGGGTTTCTGGAAACAAAGGGGAATTCTGCTGATTCAGAAGCTAAAAACATTAGGGCACAGAGGGTGGGAAGAGGGAGAGCAAGCTTGATTCAGCTGATCTAAGATGTAGTTTCAGAAGGCCTTTACCAGAAGTTTGCTATGAGGGCAAAGCTCCCTGATAAGAGTTAAAATCCATCTTCCCAAAAAAGATTAGAAAAATATAGTATAATTAGTGCTATATTGTTGTATATAATCACTCCAATTTGCTTACATGCTTTTTTGAACTATCTGAAATGTTTCCAACATTTATAAAAATCATAGTGAAAAACCTTGTGCTGAATTTTAAACAATTTATAACATTTAAGCATACCAGCTGAAAGCAATGGCTCACACCTGTAATCCCAGCACTTTCAGAAACAGGCAGGAAGATCACTTGAGGCCAGGAGTTTGAGAGACTAGCCTGGGCAACACAGTGAGAACCCACTTCTACAAATTTTTGTTTTTAATTAGCTGGGAGTGATGGTACATGCCTGTAGTTCTAGCTACCTGGGAGGCTGAGGCAGGAGGATTGCTTGAGCCCAGGAGACTGCAGTGAGCTATCACTGCACCACTACACTCTAGCCTGGGTGACAGCAAGACCCTGTCTCGTAAGAAAAACAAAAAACAAAAAAAAACCTCATCCATTTTAAAGCTAGGAATTGCCTAAAGCATCAACTCTATGTGTATGGAGAAAAATAAAAAAAGAAAAGCAAAGATTGCTTAATGTATGTATTTTGTGTGGCAGTATAATTGGAAACCATCATTATTAATAAAAAAATATAAGGCCAGGTGTAGTAGCTCACACCTGTAATCCTAGTACTTTGGGAGGCTGAGGCGAGTGGACTGCCTGATCTCAGGAGTTCGAGATCAGCCTGGGCAACACGGTGAAACCCTGTCTCTACTAAAATACAAAAAATTAGCCAGTCATGGTGGTGTGCGCCTGTAATCCCAGCTACTCAGGAGGCTGAGACAGGAGAATCACTTGAACCTGGGAGGCAGAGGTTGCAGTGAGTGAGCTGAGATGGTGACACTGCACTCCAGCCTGGGCAAAAGAGTGAGACTCCATCTCAAATAAATGAATAAATAAATAAAGGTGATAGTATTAATGGAGATAAGAATAAAAGCAAATACACAATTCCATACTGTGTAACAGACATTATGCCAAATGATTTATAATTATTATCTCATTTGCTTATCACAAACACCTTATAATGTACTAATGTCATTATACTCATTTAAAGATTAGAAAAAGGAGGCTCAAAATAATCCTAAATCTTCTGAGGAAGATTTTTGCTTTCTTCAGAAAACACATATCTGTCACCAGCCCCTTGAGATGTCAAAATGCTAGTGAAAAGAAAAAATTATAAAAAATTAATGACTACAGTGCCAAGAGACAAGGTCTTATTTAAATCCGCAGAAATACAAATATTAACTAAAATTCTAAATTTAAAATACATTTTTAAAAAATCACTGATAGCATAATCCCTACCTCAGTGTAGGAAGAAACTCAACACAGAGATTATCTAAGTGAGCTTTGTGATGGGTGAGCATTAACTGCATCACAGTTGATTTCATACACCTAAGAATCTCTATGTTCAGATAATTTCTTCTTAATCAGAATTACTTTTACTCAGAATTATTCAGATGACAAAACCTGCTCACAAATTAAAATCTATCAAAAAATGAGAAAACATCCTTACTGTCCCCGCAGTATCCAGGATTTCGAGCATACACTGTTGGCAATCGACTTCAACTTGCTGTAGGGGCAAAAAAAGAAAAAAATTAAAATGTACATCGAAATGTCATTCTGTTTTCTTCCCACCTCTTCTATCAAAGTATCTATTAACAAATTCAAAGCCCTTCTCCAGCAATATGCTGTAATGGCTGGGAGTAAACTTGGCACCACAATAAAGAACAGAGGTCTGAAGGACAGTCTATTAATATTACAGAAGCCATGATGGTGAATGCTGAGTTCAGATATTTTCTGACCTCTGTAATGATTCTTATTTGTTCTTATTAAAGGCAAAAGTTGTATTTTGGAATTTAAGAAAAACTTCAAAAAACAAGTATAGTTCCAACAGAAAAATGTATTATGTATATTTATATTATCTCCAAAGAAAACAAAGTACAAAAATATTAAATGGCTCAAAATGCGCACAAGAAGACTTTGGGGGAAAGAAAATTTTGCCAACTTAGCATGTTTGAGTTGTTAAAATTTTACTAAAATATGCAGAAAATTACATACATAGTAAAATTTGAATTTAAGACATAAAAGAAACAGGCATACTAAAATAAATAGCACTGAGCTCACACAGTCCTCAAGACTAAGAAAAAGGCACTTTTCTAGAAAAGTTCTATATAAAAGATGAAATTTTATACACTGAGTTCCATTTACTCACTGGTCTTATAAAAGAAGAGAAGGTTGGTTTAAAGAAAGTATCAACTATCAACTGTGTAGAAAACTTTTAATAAAGGGGTTAAGAAAAGATAGTCCTTTAGAATTTTAGGTACAGATCTTATTTTGCAGTTAAAGCTCTAACTAGCAACTTATTTTGGGGAAATTTCAGTAGAACAACACTGTCTTCTAAAAATAAATGTGCTAACCTAAAGACTACTTTAAAGTCTGCCTCGGTGTCAGATCAGACATTGATGAGAAGCATCACTGGTTGGACCATAAACCCATCCACCCCACCACTTATGGGACAAGTGTGGTAATCTGCAAAATTTGTAACTGGGAATGTTCAACCAATCATCAGCTAGGACTATAGTTTCTCGATGTATCTAGAGCATAATTTTGTTTCCAATTTGAAGACAGTGAAGCTGCTCTGCTAGTAGTGCTTAATGAACTAAATAATTAATTCAACAAAAGTTACAGCACTATTAAAGGTAAATTCTAAAAACAGTTTCAAAAGCAATTCTTTCCTATTAAAGTTTAATCTTTAAAAAAAAATATCCTAGGCTACTAGTCTTTTATAACTCCACCCCACCCAATATATCTGAGAAATAAAATAATGAAAAATTTCCACAACTCTAGCTGGTCTTCTATAGAATATTTTTTGTCAAGACCAAGTACCTAATTTTTCCCCCTTTTAAATACACTTTATTTATTAGAGCAGTTAGTTTCACAGCAAAATTTAGGGGAAGGTGCAGAGATTTCCCACATACTCCCTGCCACCACAGATACATAGCCTCTCCCCACTATCAACATCCTGCACCAGAGTGGTACAATTGTTACAGCTGATGAATCCACATGAACACATCGTTATCACCAAGAGTCCACAGTTTTTTAGGATTTGCTTTTGTAATTGTACATTCTATGGGTTTTGACAAATGTATGGCATGTAACCCCACTATACTATTAAACAGACTAATTTTTTTGTAGTCTAAAGATTAAATATCTTTAAACTTATAAAACTAAGCAAAAATAAAAATCTTCTGTCACTGGATAACTTCAAGCATAAAGATGGTCTTAATTTTTGGTAACAAAAGAGTAAGTTGGAAACACACCTCTTATTTATATGCATTTTTTTTCTATATTAAAATTTCCCACCAGGAAAATGTCCACATTAAGGAACAAATCACTAATCAGTAACAGAACACAGAGCTCTGAATATCGAAGTAGTATTCTGTAAGAAATATTCTATCTTGATGAAACTTTTAAAAATAGATACAAAATACCTGTATCATTTCTCAAAACTATTTTCAAAAAGCAAATCTACAGATCAAATTTTAATATCATAAGGAACTACTTGTAAGCATGTGTGTACGAGTTTCACATTTTACCTTTCTGTAGGAATCTTCTATCGTTGGGTCATATTTTTCAACAAAAATTCCCTGAACAAACTGAACTGTCTGGGGAAAAAAAAAAAAACAAGAGAAATATTAAAAAGTTAAAGAAACAACTCCTTTGAATGTTACTTAACCTCACAAGTTATAATGATTAATTGAAATTATGTGAAAATTCTGGGTAAACACATAAATGTAAAATATAACATCATTATTATCTTTCAATATAAGGATATACCCATAACTAAGAGTACATTTATTATGAAAGGAGGTAGTCATGTTAAAAATTGTCATCAATACTGATGCTGATAATACACTGTTAATTACTTTAACTTTTAAAATATAAGGATACAAATAACATATCTGAATTAGAAAATAAAAAATTATCAGTATTTAAACTCCTACTGCCCCTTTATATATCTATAATAACTTTTATCCCATGCCCTCTGCCCTTAATGGAGTGATGAAGGTTCTATTTTTTTTTTTTTCTTTTTTTTAAAAACACAGGGTCTTTGCTATGTTGCCTGGGCTGGCCTTGAACTCCTGAACTCAAGAGACCCTCCTGCCTCAGCCTCCTAGGTAGCTGGGACTGCAAGCAGCTTCTGGCTTAAATTTTTAAAAGTCTTTCTAAATTGTGGTAGATAAAAAAAGAGAAAAGGAAATTTAAAGTTACTGAATGTCTATTATGTTCCAGACATTGAGCTAGTCACTTCTAATTTATAACCACATTCAAATGTCACATTCGTCCCAGAAATAGTTATTCTTCTTATTTGCCAGCTGAAATTCAAACATACATCTTCCTGATTCCAAAGCCTTACTTTTTCCATTGGAAAATATTGCCCACTCATCCTTTTGAGATATTACCTACTTTTATCTTGAAGGTATCTAAAAGCACATATTAGAAAATACATATTTATCATTCAGTAAGTGAAAAAAAGTATAGAAGATGGTTTTAAGATATTTCTTAGATAACTTTAAAACAAGGTCTGGTACATTACTGCCTAAAAAGCAAAGGTAAGAATGTGGACTGAGATCATCTACCCTTAAATTACTCAGAGGAATATTTGATACACTACTTTAGCTTGAGCTAAACAGTTACAGTTAACAAACTTCTTTTTCCTACTAAGCTTCTATTATTCAAAGGCAACTCAAGATATAATCACATCAAAAACTTTATTTTTATCAAAGATTTAATCACCTCATCTTCTAAGTACAACACATAATTTAAACATAAAAAGCAGTCTACACTGGGTGCAGTGGCTCATGCTGTACTCCTAGCACTTTAGGAGGCCAAGGCAGGAGGACTGCTTGAGCTCAAGATTTTGAGACCAGCCTGGGCAACATAGTGAGGCTTCGTCTCTACAAAAAATTTAAAAATTAGCCAGGGCTGGTAGTATGCACCTGTAGTCCCAGCTACTTGGGTGGGTAAGATGGGAGGATTGCTTGAGCCTAGGAAGTTGAAGCTTCAGTGAGTAATGATCACGTCACTGCACTCTAGCCTGGGCAACGGGGAGACCCTGATTCAAAATAAAAATTTTTTAAATTTAAAGAAAAAGCAGTCTAATATGTCTTCCTAATATGCTTTAGGCTAGAACAGAAGTTCTCAAAATATGGTCCAAGGCAGAGGCTCCCTGAGGTCAAACCATCTTCCTAACAATACTAAGATGTACTCTTCTTCTTCTCTCATAAGTTTACAGTGAAATCTTCCAAAGGGTATAGATCATGTGCTATTGCAAGAGACTAGATACAGAAGCAGGCGTAAGATCATGTGCCTTCTATAAGCCAGACATACATTCATTCATTCATTCATTCATGTAGATTATAATTTTATTCCTCTAGTTTTTATACTGGATCATCTCCTCTTTTTCTCTCCTGTATCCTCATTTTCCTCTCCAGTGGAGAGGAATTGCCTCCAGCATACAAATATGCTTTACTATCTCCAATTCTAAAACAAAAGCAAAAACGTCCCTTAAACCCAATATCCCTCCAGCTTCTGCCCCCATTCTCTGTTCCCTCTCATAATCAACTTTCCTCAAGTGTCTATATTCTATTTCCTCAGCTCTCCTTTACTCTTCAACCCACCCCACTGTGGTTATGGCAACATGACCTGACTAAAGCTGCTCCCTTTATCACATCCAACTACCTCTATGAGCATCTCTGATCATCTCTTTCCTCTTTTTTACTTGACTTTCGAGCAATCAAGTAAAGACATATTCTTTAAGCTATATCCTCCAAACCAGAGTCCCGCTCTGTCTCCCAGATTCAAGCAATTCTCCTGCCTCAGCCTCCCAAGTAGCTGGGACTACAGACGTGTGCCACCACACCTGGCAAATTTTTTTGTATTTTTAGTAGAGATAGGGTTTCACCACATTAGCCAGGATGGTCTTGATCTCCTGACTTGTGATCTGCCCACCTCAGTCTCCCAAAGTGCTGGGGTTATAGCATGAGCCACCGCACCCAGCCAATCCTCCCCATTTTCTAAAGGTTGAGAGGTACTCAGAGCTCAGTCTGGGCTCCTCTCTCTCTAGTATGTCCCTAGACCTCTTTCACCCCTATGGATTTTTTCCAAAATTATTTATTTTTGAAAAGTTAATTCATGGACACAGGACTAAATTCAAAAGGCATAAAATGCTATGCAATAATAAATAAATTTATCCACCACCCTTGTTCCCAGTTATCCAATCCTACTTCCAAGGAAGTAACTGATGTTATCCATAGTTTGTTTAACCTTGCAGAGATACTCTATGATTTTTACAGGTATCTCCCCTCAGCCTACATTTTTGAAAATATAAAACATTATATTAAAATATTATAGTCTACACTGTTTAGTACCTTTTTTCTCTCTCTAATAATCCATCTTGGATATCACTGCATATTGGTATATAAAGACCTGTTGCATTCTTCCTCATGGCTGTGTTCTACTCTGAATATGTATTAAAATGTACTTAACTAGCCCCTTAATGGAACACATTTAGGTGTTTCCAGACTCCTGTCACTGTAAAGAATGTTGCAATGGTTCCTGACTATGTCATTTTGCACATGTGAACTTATATGTGGGCTATATTTTTAGACAGGGAATCACTGAATTGAAAGGTATATGCCATTAAAATGACAGATATTCTTAAACATTCTCGACAGAGGTACTAATTTACATGCCTAACAGTAACGTAATTCTCATGAAATTAAATATCATTGCCATATTGATGGCACCCAAAATCATATCGCAGGCCTCTCTTTTTTATTACTTCAACATGTCACAAACATAAAATTTGACATGACTTTAATTTCGACTCTCACAGCTCATTCTCCACTGTTTATCTTCTTTTTTAAAAACCATCCATAAAATTAGTAGCTCAAACTAGAAATTTGGGAGTCATCTTTGACAGTTCCCTCTCTCCTAGTACCCGTATCAATCTAGCACCAAGTTATGTCAGTTTTACCACTTATTCAGTCCTCAAACATCTACTTTTCTCTTCTTCACTGTCATGGTCCTAATCCAAGCTTCCATAAACAATTATCTCGTATACTGTATTAACCCCCAATTTGTCTCCCACATCCACTCTGCCTTTCTTCTAAATTAATCCGTATTTTTCTTTCAGAGTATCTCTCTCACGAGTATAACCAAGTAGTTATTTGTTTAATTGTGTATTTATTACATCTCCTCCACTATAATGCAAGCTCTATGAGAAACTATGACTGTTTTGTTCACTTCTGTGACCCTAGAATCTGACACTGTAGAAGCTCAATAACTATTTACTAAATTAAAACAGCATGAACACAAAAAATGATCTTCATTCCATGTAAGTCTAGGGTGAGGGCAGGGAAGGAATGATCCCACTAGAATCTGTAATAATCAGTTTCCCCCAGTACAATGTAAATTCCTTAAAAATGAGAACAATCTTACTGCTTTCTGAATCATAAACACTGGTGCTTGACACATAAGATAGCCAACAAATATTTGGTAAATATAATAAATGAGCCAACATTATACAACTATATATCTGTAGGTAGTAAATGATTTCCTGTCCCTTGTGGGACACACCAGATATATAATAACGCCACCTTTTCTCTTTGACATCTAGAAGTCTGAAAGAAAGGAAATATCAAAATTCTTTTTGTATTATACTAATCAGTTACAGTTAGGTGGCTAACTTACCAGAGCAGACTTCCCAACGCCTCCTGAACCAAGGACCACTAGCTTGTACTCACGCATGATGTGGTATGTTTAAATACTGACGATCTGAAAAACAAAAAAATAAAAATCAAAGATTAAGAAACAGGCTAACAGCCTAATAATGTACAACTACTACATCAAATATAGGAGTTTGTTTTGTGTTTTTTCCCTGTAAGACTATCAAAGGAACAACAGAAGCTACACAGCAAAATCCATATAGATTTTAATGTAAGTTTATAGGATTACTTTCAGACATCTTAATTCTCTAAAGATCATCTTTGATTAGGCATCAATTATGTTCAAATTACTTCCAAGAATATTTGATCAAAAAACAAGACAATTAAATTCAATAGCTGATAATCTTCTGACTACAATGATAAACCCAATTCTTTGCAAAGCTACCATTTAAACAACTTATGCACTTTTTAAAAACATTCACTCAAGAGCTTTAATATAATGTACATGCTATTTTATCTGCTTAAAATATCATACAATAATTCTCTACTATTTTGTTTATTATTGTATTATAGCTGAACCATTTAAAATATCATCTTGAAAATAATTAAAGATGTGAACAGGAGATCAGATGAAATTACTAAACACTATAGGCAGTTATTAGCAATATATGCCAAAAGGCCCAAACAGCCAGATAAAATAAAAGGAACATAAACTGTATTTTTTATCTTCATGGTTATCTTAAAAGGCATAAAGACAGGAAATACTTTTCAATGGCCATGGTGGATTAACTAGAAACGGACTTTTCAACCCACAATAACAGCTAGAACAGTGAACAAAAAAAATATAAAACTCTTTTTAGATACTGGATAATAAGCAGTGTAGGACTGTGATTTCTGAGATGCAAAAGAAATGAAGTGAGACCTAACACTGCTCTGGCTGCCTGCCTAGAGGCACTTTTCAGACTGTGGTAAAGGGAGGAAGAACTCAAGCAGAGCTTGGAACTGTGCCAGAGAAGTAGAAGCTATGCATATAAAATTCCAGAAATCTGCATAAGGATTCATTGAGTCAGTGGCCAACAACTAAGTCCAGCACACAATCTGAAGTTTTGAGTAACTTCAAAAGGTAAGGCAAAGAATAAATAGAGATCTACAGGTGGAGCAATTCCCAGAGTTCATATAGTTCTGACTAGAAGTCTTCCATGTTGAAAAACTAGGAATTCACTAGAAACCTCAGAAGACTCATATCTTAGTAGCAGAGCTAAATAAGCTCTAGAGTAAATGATATTCTAGATGCTTCCTAACAAAGCTTAAAACAAGTCTCAAAGGGAGTTGATCCATGTTTAACTCAACTGCTTGTCTGAACAAAGTCCAAAATTCTTTAAAAGAAGCATAAAAAAAATTCCACCACTCAACAATATAAAATTAACAATGTCTAGCATCCAATAAAAAATTAATAGAAATGTGAATAAAGAATATGTGACCTGAAACCAGAGTGAAATAAACCAGCTGAAACCGTCCCAGAAACGAGATGATAAAATTAGTCAATGAGGACTCTAAAACTGCTATTATAAATATGTTCAAAAATTTAAAGAAAAAAATGAGGAAGGAAATGGTAGACATAAAAACCAAAAAGAACTTACAGTATTCAAAAATATTATGTGAAACAGAAATAACACTGGATGGTATTAACAATATATTAAATAGCGCAGAAAGTAAGTTCAAAGGATCTGAAGACACAGCAATGGAAAATACCCAAATTTAAACATAGTTAAAATGTGATGAGAATAAGGGGAAAGGAGAGATGGGGAAAGGGAGACAGGAGACAGGGAAGAAAGAAGCAAGGGTAGAGGCAGTAGGGGTGTAATAAGAAAAGAAAAAGAAAAAAAAGACTAGAACAACAGGACAATATCAAGCTATCAAGCAGTATAATATATATGTAACTGGAATGGGGAGAAGCGGTAGTACTTGAAGAAATAGACTTTTTTTCCCCCTTTGGGATGGAGCCTCACTCTGTTGCCCAGGCTGGAGTGCAGTGGTGCAATCTCAGCTCACTATACTGTCCACCTCCTGGGTCCAAGTGATTCTCCTGCCTCAGCCTCCTGAGTAGCTGGGATTACAAGCGCCCATCACCATGCCTGGCTAATTTTTGTATTTTTAGTAGAGACAGGGTTTCACCATGTTGGCCAGGCTGGTCTCGATCTCCTGACCTCGTGATCTGCCCACCTTGGCCTCCCAAAGTGCTGAGATTACAGGAGTGAGCCACTGCACCTAGCCTCACCTTGAATTTAGTAATCCCCATGTGTCAAGGGCAGAACCAGGTGGAGATAACTGAATCATGGGGGCAATTTCTCCTATACTGTTCTCATGGTAGTGAATAAATCTCATGAGATCTGATGGTTTTAGAAGGGGAAACCTGTTTCGCTTGACTCTCATTCCCTCTTTGCCTGCTGCCATCCATATAAGATGGGACTTGCTCCTCCTTGCCTTCTGCCATGATTGTAAGGCTTCCCCAGCCACGTGGAACTCAAAGTCCAATTAAACCTCTTTCTTTTGTAAACTGCCCAGTCTCAGGTAAGTCTTTATCAGCAACATGAAAACAAACTAATACACACACATAGTGAGGACACTATAAAGCAGCCATAATGGCAAATATTATTTTTATTCTGAATCAAGCATTTGCAAAGTATTTTCTAGGTACCAGTTCTGTACTAGGTGTCAAGGAAACAAACATGAAAAGCATCTGTTTTCCACCCTCAAGGAGCTTATAAAAGAGAAAGAAACAAGTAACTACAAAATGATGGGAATAAAGCTGGTGTAAGACAAAATTAAAGGGCTGAGGAAGGATGGAGGAACAGAGAAGACTCCAGGGTAGTTTTCTGATTTTGACTAGCTTATATGAAGAGCTAAGTAAAAAACTGAATAGGAATATTCCAGCTATAATGCTTAGAAGGACATTCCAAGCAAAGGAAACAGCTTAAGAAAATGCACTAAAGAATTAAATACAAAAGATCCAGGGATACTACACAGCTCAGCATTTGCCGTGTTAACCAGCTTCTATTTCATCTAGTAAGTAACGGGGAGAAGACAAAGTTATTTTAAAAAATTAATGATTACATTTGTATTCTGGAAAAACAACGGCCAGTATGCAAAATGGACTGAAGAAAGGAGAGACTAGTGGCAGAGAGAATAGCTAGGAAGCTACTGCAATAGCTCGAGTGCGAGATGACACAGGCCTGTACAGGAGCACTAAGGCTGAAGAGGGGCAATGCTTTTCTGAGGATAAAACTGACAGAACTGATAAGAAGCTACTAAGAGGAATGAAGAAGAGTCAGTGATAACTCCTAGGTATCCAGCTTGAGCAAGTAAGTGGTTGATAGCCTACCTCCAATTAAGACAGGAAATACAAAAGGAGGTCTTAAAAAAAGATAATACTTTCTTGCAAAAATTAAGTGTAAGATTCCTGTGGGAAGAACAGGTAAGGATACATGATAGATATTTTAAAAGCCAAGTCTGGAGGTTCCATGGAAACCAATGGACTAGAGGTACAGACTCAGGAGTCAACAATGCTTGTCAAGATGGTAGCGTTAAAACCATAGCAGTGGATGAGATCAACCAATAAGAAAGAGAAGAAAGGTAAGAACTGGGTGAGCACTTAAAAATAAACACCACATTTTTAAAAAGGTAGAGTGAGGTGGGAGAGGTTTGTGTTGGACACTAAGCATCCTATACCTCTATCTGTATCAGGAGATCCCCCCCTCCCAAAAAAAAAGTGGTTTCATTTCCATGAAAAGAAAAATACTGACAGCTAAACACAAGAGCACATATTTCAGAAAAAAGGATGCCCACATCCCTACCCGCTTTCCAGGCCTCTTAAGTCTGGGATCGCTGTCATTTTAACAAGATGTGAATTCACTGTCTCTCTAATCCAAAAATGTGTATCTTTCAAGACAGAATCCTAATATAGCAAGGATCATTTATATTGCCCAAATGCCTCCAGCCTTTCTAGGGCAACAGAAACTGGGGAAAGAACTCAAAGATGGTCAAATTATTTTGGGTATTCTGCAACAACAACATATTTGGCCCCTGCTTCTCAACTAAAATGGCAAGACATTCTAGTTCCAAAGCCATTTTTCACAGAGTATGTATAGAAAATTTTATTTACACCTAACAAATGCCATGGGTCACGAATGTATGCACACAGGCACACTCACAAATATAAAAATCAAATAGGTCACACAAGAAAGCACACACATAAAAGAATTCCCAATAAGAATGTAAGTTAATTTTTATTTCTAAGGGCAGTTAGTTCTAACTCATTACTGCCAAGTCAGAAAACCTCCATGTTCTTCCAAGCAAATCCCATGCCTTTTTATGGAAATCTCTTATGCCCTGCACTCCCAACATAGCACCAGAAAATTTCTTACTCTGACAAAGAATCTTAAGATTCCCTGACAAATATGGAAGACAGGAATAAACATTACACTATGTTTAAATCTTAAGTCAATTTTGAGTCCCTAACATTATGGTCCAAGTTATAACCTAACTCTTCATTCTTCCTTCAGGAAACCTATTTCTAACATTTACAAAATAATATGACTTGACTGTCTTTGTGAAGTAAATTGATCCCAACTTTGTTGTTTCTGTAATTTTTAACATAAATGAATGTACTACAGACAAAAGTTTCTCCTGCACAAATGAACAAAACAAAATTCATTAAATAAAATTTGGTGATGAGAAATTTTGGAGGAAAAAGTTTTTATATTAAGGAACAGTAAAGGTAGTTTCTTAACAAGCAGTATATTGTTGGTTATCTTTAAATATTTACAGAGATCATAAATATTTAAAACTCACAACTGACCACAACATGCTGGTGGGGAGGGGAGTGAATACGGAAATCATGGTAAGATTTAACTTTCCAAAACAAAAAAACAATGCTCTTTACAGTACATCAAAGAAAAACTGAACTTTTCGGCAATAAGAAATCACATAAATATACAAATACACAAACCAAAGAGTGCCGAACAAAAGAACAGAAAGATGGAATGTATGAAAGAAGAGGTAAGGAGGACAGACTCAAAGGTTTTGCCAGCTATCTGATGGGAGTGTAGAAAGAACACCAGACCCAAAGTAAAATAGTAGAAGAACATTTCCAGAAGTAAACTAAGAAAAGTTAGGAATCACCACATTCAAAACACCCAATGAATGCCAAACACAGTGGGAAGAGGAAAGAACATATCATAGTTAAAATTCCAAACCACTAAAAACAAAGACAAAATTCTAAAAAGCTTGTAGAAAGAAAAAACATATTCCCCTTCCCTTGAATACAGGCAGCCTTAGTAACGAACAAAATCCAGCCAACAGGGTGCTGTCTGAACTCTTAAGCTGGGTTAGAAATGGCATCAGAGCTAACTTCTGAATTTTTCTCTTTGGGGATACATATCTATGGAGTCCTAAGTGTCAGGGTGCCATGCAGCCACCACTTTGGATAGACCACAGAGATAGACATGGTTGCCAGAGTCCCAGCTGTTTCTGTCTTCCTACATCTGTGAATAATAAAGGCTTCAAGATGATCCCAGACAGCAACCATCTTACTGCAACATCATCAGAGACTTAGACTAGATTCACCAAGCTGAGCTACTCCCTAATTTCATACCCAAGACACTGTAAATTCCTTACAATGTCCTAAGAAACAACCTCAATGAAACAAAAAACAGATCAACAAACTGAAAATAAATGGAAAGATGTCAGATAATCCATGTATATAAATACATTAATATTAATTTACATTAATAGCACTCAATAGAAAAATAAAATTCAAATATAAATCAAAGCCTACAAAGCAAAAATTGACAGAATGGGAATCATGAACAGAATTTAACAGAATTTGCTCAGTAAATGACAGAAAGGGAAAACAAAACCAGGAAAGATATACAGGAGATTTGGCCGGACGCAGTGGCTCACACCTGTAATCCCAGCACTCTGGGAGGCCGAGGCGGGTGGATCACAAGGTCAAGAGATCGAGACCATCCTGGCCAAAATGGTGAAACCCCGTCTCTACTAAAAATACAAAAATTAGCTGGGTGTGGTGGCACACACCTGTGGTCCCAGCTACTCAGGAGGCTGAGGCAGAAGAATCGCTTGAACCCAGGAGGTGGAGGTTGCAGTGAGCCGAGATTGCGCCGCTGCACTCCCGCCTGGTGACAGAGCAAGACTCTGTCTCAAAAAAAAAAGAAGATTTGAGCAGATAATGAATCAACTTAACCTAACAGACATATAGAACACCACACCCAACAACTGCAAACTATACATTCTTTTCCAGTGCACATGGATAACTTATTAGAACAGATAGGTTATTAGAACAGACCATGCTGAGCCATAAATCAAGTCTCAAGGACTGAAATCATACAGAGTATAATTTGGACTGAAATCATAGAGAATATAATTTGTAACCAAAATTAACCATATTATCCCCAAATGTTTGTAAATTAAACAAAATTCGAAATAACCCATGTGTGAAGAAATCAAGATGGAAATTAAACAATTTGAACTAAATAATAATTAAAATGTAACATCAAAAATTATTGGAGCTGGCCAGGCATGGTGGCTCACATCTGTAATCCTAGCACTTTGGGAGGCTGAAGGAGGTGGATTTCTTCAGGTCAGGAGTTTGAGAATAGCCTGGCCAACATGGTGAAATCCTGTCCGTACTAAAAATACAGAAATTAGCCAGGTGTGGTGGCACACATCTGTAATCCCAGCTCTCAGGAGGCTGAGGCACAAGAAGCGCTTGAACCAGGGATGCGGAGGTTGCAGAGAGCCGAGATTATGCCACTGCACTCAAACCTGGGTGACAGAGCAAGGGGCGGGGTGGGGGGAGGGAAGAAAAGAAAAGAGTACACTTGACTTACATGAGGCAATTTTTTTTATGAATAGCCAATTTTATGTTTTCTTGTTTTAAATGCTGAAGTCAGTATTCAATAGTACACTGCAGTCACTATTCTACTGTCTTTTGATTTCTACTTTCCTTTCGTTAAGTCAGCTGCTAGCCTAACTGCAGAGCTTTTGAAAGTGATCTGTCTTCTCCTTCTGGTTATTTTTGACATCTCTGATCATCTGCAAATTTAACTATGAAGACTTTAGGTTTAGATTTCCATTTACTCTGCTTAGGATTTATTTGACTTCTTGAATTTGTATCTTTTTGCAGTTCTGAAAATTCTAATTGTAATCTCCTTAAATATTGTATCTACTTGACTTTTCTTAATATCTGAAATTCTAGTTAGACAACTAATAGACCTTTCCATGCTCTTCTTGTATTATTTAAGACGTAGACAAGGCTGCTGTAATAACAGACTCAAAAGCAGTTTAACCAAAATTCAGGGTTATTTTCCTCTCACATGACAGTCTTGTTTGGCAACTTAGCAGTCTGAGAGAGCCAAGCTCTTATGTCTTGTTGCTCTGTCTTCCTTAGAGGATTGCCCTCTTCTACGTAGGCAAAAATATCTCATTGCCATGTATACATTCCAGTTCATGGGAAGGAAGAAAGAGAAAGAAAAAGGCATACCCCTTTCCTCTGATAGGCATGACCCAGAAGATACACACATTTCTATTTGCATCCCAAATTACCAAAGCCTTGTCACATAGTCAAATCTCACTATCAGGAAGGTGATGGAATGGAAGCTTTAGCTAGGCAACAGAGCATCCAAGTAACATATCAACTACTTATTAAACACAGAATGGTATCAGGGAAAACTAGCAATTTAGGCTCTGGCTGTCCAATTTCCTTTACTCTTTTTTACGTATTTTCTCCTCCTTTTTACATATTTTCCATTTCTGTCTCTTTATTTTGGTTAATTTATTTTTCAGGTCATCTTCCAGGTCACTAATTATAATCTACTGTTAAACCCATCCATTGACTTTTAAGATTTTTATTTATACATTTCTTTTTTTTTTTTTTGAGATAGAGTCTCACTCTGTTGCCCAGGCTGGAGAGCAGTAGCACAGCTCACTGCAGCCTCGACCTCCTGGCTCAAGGGATCCTCATACCTCAACCTCCCAAGTAGCTGGGACTAGAAGCACACACCACCTTGCCCAGCTAATTTTTGTATTTGTTGTAGGTAGAGGGTTTCATCATGTTGCCCAGGCTGGTCTCGAACTCCTGGGCTTAGGCAATTGTCCTGCTTTGGCTTTCCAAAGGGCTGAGACTACAGACGTGCATCACTGCACCCAGCCTATATATTTCATTTCTAAAAGTTCTCCCCCAGCCCCCCACTCCACAAAAAAGCTATTTGTAACTTCTCATAACCTCGTTCTCTCACAAGCAGCATAGTAAAATGGTTAAAAGCCTAACTTTAGAACCCATACTGCCTGGCTAGAATCCTGGTTCTACCACTTTACTAACCTTGGTCAAGTTACATCCCTATTCTGTGCTTTATTCCTTCACCTGTAAAATGGGGATAATAATAATCCCTACTTTAGAGTTGTTGTGAGGATTAATTGAATTAATATGTAAAGTACTGGAACAGTTCACGGTTCATAGGAAGCAGTACAAAATGTTAGTTATCATAATGTCATCATTCTTATATGAAGTCAATGGGAGTCTACGTCTGTTGTCTGTTGTCTTGGCTAGTTCATATTTTCAGTTTCTTTTTCTTTTTGAGTTGTGTGATCTTTTCTGAGATATGCATTTGCTTCTGCCAAGTGCCTGGGGTTACTATTGCCCAGAATTACTTTGAACCATAGTCAAATTATAAGGTATTTTTGGGCTAACCCAAAAAGTGCAATTTAGATATGAAAACATAAAGCCTAGGTTACAACTATAAAACGTCAGAGTAACAACCCCAAACCTGCACCACCACTTCAACTTAGTGCCAAAATTTGTGACAGTCAACTATCCTTGGAGTTGGCAGAAGGGGTGGGGAGAGATGCATAGACACTCAGTGGCAGGTCTCCTCATAGACTGAGCTTAGTCTCCCATCCTCTATGTCTGCAAAGGTAATGAAACCACAAGCCCAGGTTTAGCCAGTTCAGTAAATGCCATCAAGACAAAAATAGGCTTTGAGTGCTGGTTCTAGCTTTCACTTACTTTTTAGCCTTTGAGCATGTCTTATAAATGTCAGTTCCTTGATACTGTTTCTTTAGTTTACAGTTGTAAAAGAGACCTTCATTTAAAAAATCTTACATGGCCAATATGCACATCTTCACAAGTGAGAAGTCATGAACCTACTTTTTATTTATTTATTTATTTATTTTGAGACAGATTCTTGCTCTTGTTGCCCAGGCTGGAGTGTAATGGTATGATCTTGGCTCAATGCAACCTCCGCCTCCCAGGTTCAAGCGATTCTCCCACCTCAGCCTCCTGAGTAGCTGCGATTACAGGTGCGTGCCACCATGCCCATCCATTTTTTTGTATTTTTAGTAGAGACAGGATTTCGCCATGTTGGCCAGGCTGGTCTCAAACTCCTGACCGCAAGTGATCCGGCTGCCTCGGCCTCCCAAAGTGTTGGGATTACAGGTGTGAACCACCGTGCCCAGCCATGAACCTACATTTGATGAAAAAATTTCTTTATAATATTCTAAACATAAAATTTTGAGTATTAGTTTGTTATCAAGAATATAATCTATAATAAAAATGTGAAATTTAATCACAGAACACTACTTTGTATTTTGTATCACTATTTTTTTAAAGAGTGGAGAAACAGGAGAGGAGGGTAGTTGTGTCAGAATCACCTGGTCAAAGACCCACTAACCTCCAGGCAAATTATCTATCAGTTCCTTTCCTTTTCTATAACCCTGACTCTAGTATAAGCAACTTCCTGGGACTACTGAAATAGCCTCTTAATTAGTCCATTGCTGTTTGTTCACTTGGGTTCCTCTACATTGCAGCCAGAATGATCTTTTCAAAACAGAAAATTAAATGATTTCCTTTTCCTCACAGGGTGAAGATTAAACTCCAAGTCCTCAAAGCTCCTCATGATTTGGCCCGCCTCTACTTCATCTTGGCCATATCCCTCTTTACTCTCTTCGCCAGCCACACTGGCCATCTTTCAGTTTCTTAAACCTGATAGGCTCCCTTCAGCCACAGAGCTTTTGCAGAAGCTATTCCCTTTGCCTGCAATGACCTCCTCCTTCTTCACTTAGTTAATAATGCCTGCTCCTTTCCTTGGATCTCAGCACAAGTATTAATTCCATAAGATAGTCTTCCCTGACCCCTTTGAGTCAAAACTTTATATACTCTTATAGTATCGGGTGTTTTTCCTAAGCAATACTGATCACAAATGCAAACGAATGCTTTTTTAAAAATCTCTGTGATTTGATTACCTAAATTAGACTGCTGAATATCATACAAATTATTTGCCACATATAATAATCTGAGAATTATTGTTAAAACCTAATTTACACTCTATTTCTAGAATATCAGCAATGTGATCTGAGTTCTTACACTGAATGACTTCATGTTGTTATAAATAAGGAGTTTTTAATCTAATTCTTTATCAAAAAAAGTCTAAGATTGTTTCAATAATTCCATATTTTATGTATGTAAATTAATAAATACATGCACATGTTGCATGACTGAGCACTGCCACATAGAATTGTACAAATAATCCCTAAATGACAGTTTTTGCAGGTATTAGTATAAATACTGAATTTGAGAAGAGTCATCATTCTGCATTTTTTTCTGAAAGATAACTAGGAAAGTAAACATTTTGGTGAAACTCAAATTTAAATAGCTTTGTTTACCCTACTATGAATTTTCATATTATGAGGCAAATGAGTTGACAATCTCAAATAACACTTGTACTGTTCTGAAGACTTCAACAAAAGACTATACAAAATTATATCTTTCCTGTATGCTTTGTCTCAATGCATTTACAAAATATTCTCCCTTTATTGATTTCAGTTTAAACTGTCAGTCATCAAGGCTACATGTAACTATGTCATCAGATTGAGCCATTTTCTCTCTTCAGAGAAACAAATGTTTTAGAAACAAATGGAATGAAAATACTTTCAAGACAAACCCAAAGGTTACCAAAATTGTTACTTTAAAATCAGTTTAAATCTCCAAAGTAAAATATATTCTGCATATTAAAGTGATTTAAAAGAAAGAGATGGTCTCCTTTGACTATAACTTTTCCTCCTAAATGTTTAATACTGGGAATGCTTCTAATTAGGAGAAGAAAGGGGAATATCACAGTATCCAAAAATATCCTGTACTCTGTGCCTTTGGAAACTACATGTGCTCTTGGATCCATGAGCTGTCAAAAAACAGTGAATGAGTATCCTATTTTAGCAACATAGTAAATCATCAAAAAGTGCATCACCAGTAAATGTTTGACTAAGGGAAATGAAAATGAAAGACTGCTTTTTACATATATTACCATCTACTTAAGTAAAGTGAATATTCTTCAGTAACTGTTACCATCTTAGGCAAACAAAACATTTGTAAATCATTCAGAAAAATTTTAAGGCCATGACTAATACTTTCTAGGTTGACCAAAATACATTATTTTCCTTAAAACATACATTTGGCCAGGTGTACTAAATTATGCCAAGGATAGCTAAGTATATCAATTCTGGAATCTTGACAGATATAGTTCCATAAATATAGGTATTTAGTCTAACTATTCCCTTAAAAGCAGTGCCACATAAACTATATATGACCAAAACTAAAGCATCCCAAAGCTAATGAAAAAGTATGAATTTGGAATAATTATAAGCAAAAATGCATAACTATAACTAAGTTTTTGATATCTTTGTTTTTTAGGCTATTATCCAACTATAACATTATAACCTTTCCTTGAAGGTAAAGTAAAACCATGTAACCAACAGCAACTAAATTTTATATAGTATTCTGTCGCTTACAATGCACTTCCCTTTTTATTTTTTTAGGTAATCAAAACCAAAACTTTATGTCATTACCACTATTATAAAGATAAGAAACATACAAGGCTTAACTTGGATGAAATGACTTAAGCATAAAGTAATTAGGAAGCTGTATTCAAACCTATGTCTCTAGATTTTAAATGTTGTTCTCTTTTGAATATATTATGCTGTTATATAATAACAACACAACAATAATAATGGCAAACATTTACTGAGTGTTTACTATGTGCAAAAGTGCTGTAAGAAATCCTCCTAATAAGCTTACGAGGCAGATACCAGTAATATCCCCAAAGTCACTTATCTAGGAAGAAAAGCCATGATTTAAACTAAGGCAGCCTGGTTTCAGGGTTCACAATCTAACATGATAATTTGCCTGTATTCATACATGTACATAAACTTGCATATGCATAGAATACCTTTGGGAAGGAAACTGAGGAATGACGGGACATGGGGGGAAGAAAAGAGATTTTTCACTGTGTACTTTCTATGTATTGAAGCTCAGGGAGACGGGGGTGTAGGTAGACAGAATATTATAGACATGGAATTCCAGAAAAAAGGCACAGACTCAAGGAAATCTGTGATGATCTAATGGGAAAACTATATTTAAAAAAAAAAAGTCAAGGTGGCCTGAACATTTACTGTAAAAGACTAAGAGAGGAAAGGACTTAGTACATACGTGGTTTTGTTTTTCATTTTTGAGACAGAGTTTCACTTTGTTCCCCAGGCTGGAGTGCGGTGGCACGATCTTGGCTTACTGCAACCTTCACCTCCTGGGTTCAAGTAATTCTCCTGCCTCAGCCTCCCAAGCAGCTGGTACTACAGGCGTGTGCCACCACACCTGGCTAACTTTTTTGTATTTTTTATAGACAAGGTTTTACCATGTTGGCCAGGCTGGTCTTAAACTCCTGACCTCAGGTGATCTACCCTCCCCAGCCTCCCACAGTGCTGGGATTACAGGCATGAACCGCCATACCTGGCCCATATATGGTTTTAAATAGCAGGCTGTAAAAGCTCCTCTATGACATCCAATGAACTTGAAACTTTCCCATCAGAGAAGAAAAGCCTCCTAAGGCTTTTAAGCAAGAGTTTGAAGAGAGAGAGAAAAAAGCTCTGAGTACTCTGTAGATTGCAACAGAGGAATGAAAAACTAGAGAAGGGAGATCAGTTAGGAGGGCAAAGCAGCAAACTTTTTTTTTAAGTGCTGTTTCCTTAGTCTTTAGCAATCTTCAAGGCAGACATTATCTTCCCTTCAGAATGCAGATAAAGATGCCATTCCTAGTGTCCAGAACAGTGCTTAGGAAATAGTAGATGCTCAATAAACATTTACTGAATGAAAGAAAAAAACAGCTGAGTTTGGATTCAAAGCTAGATTTTGTCTAACACTAATGTCTAAGACCTTTTCCACTGTATTCAGTAACTCAATTAATCCAAGCAATCTTTAAAATCTGGTGAGACCCTTTCGATAGAGAGCTAATCCTAAAGTAAGGGATACATTATCTTCCTTAAAAGATACATAGTTCAGCAGTGTTGCTGTGAACACCAAATGAGATAATACATATGTGGCACTTAGGAGTGTTATTGGTATCTTGAGAAGAATGTTGGAAAGGTAATGTAAGACAACAGAAAGCACTGTCAGATTAGGAACCCCAAATGAGGAGGCAGTATAATCAAATATATTGATTCTTAACTTTATTAGATTCCTTAGTCTAGTAAATCCAGTTCTTTGAAAAACATATACATACTGGGGGAAGTGAGGGAAAAGTTGGAGACTAGGAAACCCAAATTAACAACCTCTGATCAAAAACAAAGAGCCTTGGCCGGGCACAGTGGCTCACGCCTATAATCCTAGCACTCTGGGAGGCCAAGGCAGGAGGATTTTGAGGTCAGGAGATCAAGACCATCCTGGACAACATGGTGAAACCCCGTCTCTAGTAAAAATACAACAATAGCTGGGCATGCCTGTAATCCCAGCTACTCGGGAGGCTGAGGCAGGAGAATTGCTTGAACCACGGAGTTGGAGGTTGCAGTAAGATCGCGCCACTGCACGCCAGCGAGACTCCGTCTCAAAAACACATACACCCCCCCAACACACACACACAAACAGCCTTTTGCAGAACTATCTGGGTCCAAAATCAGGATCTATAAGTTGTGTGAACCTGGACAAGTTATTTGTCCTCATTAATATTCAACTTCTTTACTTACACAACGAAGCTGGACTAAGATAACTCACTGGTTTCTGGTAAGTAAACAATATATTTAATAACATATTTTAGGTACAGAAGCTTAATGCTTTTTTTCCTCCCCAAACTAAAGTGAAAAGAGAATTAACGTTTTAGTTGATAAAAACACTGCCACATTAGAAAACTACTATTAGAAATTAGAATCCCTGTTTATTAAATCTGTTTGCTCACATAAGAGCTTCAAGTCTCTTTTAGTATGGCCAGAGTGTTACGAGTTTCCTATTCTCATAAGTGCTACAGTTTTACACAAATGTTTGTCCCCAGAGGCTATTAGTTTTGTAAAGAGAAATAACACCAGACATATAGACACTTTTGTCTTGACAACACCCTGTTGAGGAATAATCTTAGTCCTGATCAACTTAATTTTTTGAGATGAGAGAAAGCTGGGAAAAATAAGGAAATTAGTGAAATCCCTGCCTTCATGAGAGATGAATCAATGTGAACAGGATCTAGAAGTGACCATTAAATAATAATTAGCTGAATTAGGAACCTCTGATTTTATGCCAAATGCTAAGAAATACACAAAAAAGATACATAACTATTTGACTTACAGAATTTCTAGGGTTTATTCTGAAGAATTACATTGGGAAAGCCATTCTATTTTCTCATCATCGAACAGAGATCCTCTAAAAACTGGAAATCTTAACCTGGCCATCAGGAGTTGTGAACTGCTGACCACAGATGTATATAAATGGATTTTTTCAAAGAATCAGGGAGTTTCAAACATTCTTTTTGTATGGCCATCAACCATAACAGACTAAATAAGCTACCATCAGCTTACACCTGCATCACTATAATAGCCTCTCATCTGATCTCCCTATATCCAATCGTTTCCCCCACCAATATGTTCAAAATGAAGCTAAAATGAACTTTGTAAAATGGCAAATTTAATCACTTAGAGACCTCCTCCAAATCCCTCCAGTTCAGATACTTCAGTGATTTCCCATTTCCCTTATAGATAAAGCCCAGGGATGTTAACATGGCTTACAAGGGTCTGCACAGTTGGGTCCCTAACTCCCATTCTGGCTTCACTTCACAACAGCACTCCCTCTCATTCTCAATGCTCCAGCCAACTGACTTTCTTACATCTTCTCCAACGTGCCATGCACTCTCCTGCCAGAGACAAGTCAGCTGGTAAAGTATTCCAGAGAACATAAAGCGACAGGGAGATCGCAGTCCATATGGCATGTAGGTTTATAATCCAGAAAAGAGTGATGTTGGAGCAAACAACTAAAGATGGGCAGTTAGAGAACAGAGCTGGGCAGACATCAGAGGGAAGTAGAAAAGCCTTGAGATGCCTGGTGACTTCAATAAGGAACAAGTAGCGCACTGTAACTGGAGGACAATGAGGAGCTCATTAGTAGAAGAGAAGGTAAGAGATTAAACAAAATACAGGCTTTTAGGCCATGGTAAGGACTTCAGCTTTTACTTGGTATGCACAGGAAGTCACTGGACAGTTTTGAGTACAGGGTGTCAAGTTTCCACTGAAATTTTTAAAAGATCTCTCTGGTTGTGAAAGAGAAGGTCGAGGACAGAATTAGGAAGAACTAGAAGGGAACTGAAATCCCGAGATAGGAATGTTGACCAAAGAAGTAGCAATGGAGGTAGTAAGAATTGGTTAACTTCCACATACATTTTGAAGACAGGGCCAAACGAAGAGATGAGATGGGAGAAAAAAGACTGCTAAAAAATAAACAGAGGACAGACACCAAACCACAGACCCAGGAAGTTCAGGGTAAATACCAAAACATCTACACTTAGGTATATTCAGACTGCATAAAATCTAGGGAAAGAGGAAACGCTGAAAAAAGCCAGAGAGGGGAAGAAACATCTTACCTATAACAGAACAGAGATAAGAATTGCATCAGACTTCTATTCAGAAACCAGGAAATCAAGAAGAAAGTGAAGTATTTGAAGTGCTCTCAGAAAAAACAACCAAGTTACAATTCTGTATCAAGTGAAATTATCCTCCAAATGAAGGAGAAATGCACACTTTCTCAGACAAAAATTGAATTTGTCACCAGCAGACATGCCTTGCAAGAAATGTGAAAAGTTCTTCAAAAAGAAGGAAAATCACTTATATCAGAAACTTTACATTTACTTTTCTTATCCTTTATTGATCTAAACATAACAGTTTGTTCAAAATAACAGCAACAAGTTATTAGGTGATTACTAATAACTTTCATTATTAGATTATAATGAAAGTAGGCTTGGATTGGTTGTAAATGTATACTGCAAATTCAAGCACAACTAGAAGAAAAAAGTAAAAAGAAGTATAATCAATACAGTAAGCAAAGAGGAAAAATGAAGTAACATAAAACGTTCAATTGAAATCAGAAGACAAAGAAACAGAACAAGGGAGGGCAATGAATAGAAAACAGTAACAAATATGGTAGATATATATTAATCCAATAGCAATTAAAAGAGACTGTCAGGATGGACTAAAAAAACAAGACCCAATTTTATGTTGTCTATAAAAAAATCACTTTAATTATAAATACCGTAGACTCCCCCCATCCATGATGTTGCTTTTTGCAGTTTCAGTTACCCATGGTCCATAGGTATCTGAAAAATACTACAATATTTTGAGAGAAAGATTACATTCACATAACTTTTATTAAAGCATATTATTAGAATTGTTCTATTATTAGGTATTGTTGTCAATCTCTTACTGTGACCAATTTATAAACTGAACTTTATTATCGGTATGTAAAGGAAAAAAACATAGTATAGATAAGGTTTGGTACTATATTATCCATGGTTTCAGGCATCCACAGAGGATCCTGAAATGTATCCTCCATGGGTAAGGGGGACTACTGCACACACATTACAAGTAAAGAGATGAAGAAAAATATATCATGCTAACACTAGTTAGAAGAAAGTTAGAGTAACTATATTATTCTAAGACAAAGCAGGCTTCAGAGTAAGAGAAGTTATCAGGTATGAAGAAGAATATTATATAACGATAAAGGCATTGATTCTCCAAGAAGACATACCAGTTCTTAACGTGCATGCATCTAACAACAGTGTCAAAATACATGAGGCAAAAAAGGATACTGCAAGGAGAAACATATGAATCCATTATCATAGCTGGAGCCCTCAACACCTCTGTCAGTAACTGACAGATCCAGCAGGCAGAAAATCAGTGAGACTGTAGTTGAACTAAACAACACCATCAATCAATTGGATCTAATTGACATTTACAGAATATAGCCAGGTACCACATAACACTGTTTTGGCCAATGACGGACCGCATATGTGATGGTGGTCCCACAGGATTATAATGCAACTGAAAAATTCCTATGGCCTAGGGACATCTTAATGATCCTAAACCAGTGTAGGCCTAGGTGAATATGTGTGTTTGTGTCTTAGTTTTTAACAAAAAAGTTTTAAAAGTTAAATAAAAGTAAAAAATTTTAAAAACAGACAATCACAGAATAAGAATATAAAGAAAGGAAATATTTTTGAACAGATGGACAATGTGTTTTAAGCTAAGTGTTATTACAGGAGTCAAAAAGATTATAAAGTAAAAAAGTTACAATAAGCTCAGGATGAATTAATTGACTGATTTACTTTATTTTTTATTTACTTTATTGATTCACTTATTTTAGAGAAAAGGTCTGGCTCTGTTGCCCAGGCTGGACTGCAGTGGTATGTGACCATAGCTAGGAAATATGCTGTTAGTGATGTGTGACTGTATTTCTACATACTGGCAAATATGTGGAAAATAAAATTTAAAAATCATTTACAAAAGTAAAAAGAAATAAACTACTTAGGGATTAATTTAGCAAATTACCTGATACATTTCTCCAAACGTATCCCTGTTAAGTGATGCATGATTATACTTTATTCAACAAAAGAATATACATTATTTTCCATTGCACACGAAACATTTACCAAGATAGACCATATTCTATTTTTTTTTTTAAAGAGACGGGGTCTCGCTATGTTGCCCAGGCTGGAGTGCAGTGGCTATTCACAGGCGCGATCCCACTACTGATCAGCACGGGAGTTTTGACCTGCTCCGTTTCCGACCTGGGCCAGTTCACCCCTCCTTAGGCAACCTGGTGGCTCCTGGCTCCCGGGAGGTCACCATATTGATGCCAAACTTAGTGCAGACACCTGATCGGCATGGCGCACTACAGCCCAGAACTCCTGGGCTCAAGCGATCCTCCCACCTCAGCCTCCCAAGTAGCTGGGACTACAGGCATGCGCCATCGCGCCCAGCAGACCATATTCTAAATTACAAAGTAAGTCTCAATAAATTTGAAGAAATTTAAATCATACAAAGTATGCTTTCTGACTACTATGGAATTAAATTAGAAACCAGCAGCAGAAGAAAGATCAAGAAAATCCCCAAATATTTAGAAAGAAATCAAAATGGATATTAGTATTTTGAACAGAATGAAAATGAAAACACAACATATTAAAATTTATAAAATAGCCCAGAAATAAATCCCTCACATATATGGTCAAATGATTTTGACAATGAGGCCAAGACCATTCAATTGGGAAAGGATGGTCTTTTCAATAAATGGTGCTAGGAAAACTGGATATCCACATGTAAAAGAATGAAGAATTGGGCCCTTACCCTACACCACATATAAAAATTAACTCAAAATGGATCAAAGATTAAATGTGAGACAGCAAAACCATAAAAATTCTTGGAAGAAAACATAGGAGGAAAGATACATGACAATGGATTTGGCAATGATTGCTTGGATAAACACGAAAAGCATAGGCACAAAAGAAAAAATAGATAAATTGGACTACAGTTTGAATACCCCTTTGGGAATAGAAGTGCTTCAGATTTCAAATATTTTCAGATTTTGGAATATCTGTATATATATAATGAGTTATATTGGGAATGGGACCCAAGTCTAAACACAAAATTCTTTTATATTTCATACACACTTCATATACATAGCCTGAAAGTAATTTTATATAGTATGTTTAATAATTTTGTGCATGAAACGAAGTTTTGAATACTATTTTGACTGAAACCTACATGAGGTAAGGTATAGAATGTTCCACTTCTGGTGTCATGTCAGCACTCAAAAGTTACGGAGTTTGGAGTATTTTGAATTTCGGGATTAGGGATGCTCAACCTTGTTGATGTGTTCTTTGATGCACAGAAGTTTTCAATTTTGACATATAGGTACCCCTAATCCACTTATATGAAGTACCCCTCTTAGTCAAAAATTCAGAGAAAGAAAATAGAATGGTGGTTGTTGGGGACTGAGAAAGGGGAATGGGGAATTATTGTTTAATGGGATCGAGTTTCAGTTACGCAAAATAAAGAGTTCTGGAAATGGATGGTGGTAAAGTCTGCACAACAATGTGAATGTACTTAATTTTACTGAATTGTATACTTAAAAATAATTGCTATGGTATAAGTTACGTGTATTTTACCACAATATAAAAAAATACAATGCAATTCTCCATATTAACTTTAAAAAAAAAATCAAAGCAGAGGAGCCATCAAAGCAGGTCAAGAAAGAGCAACTAGTGAGGTGGGGTGGCAGGTGGGGGGAACCATGTATATAGTTTCTTAGAATAAAGAGAATAAAATATTTCAAAGAGGAGGAAGTGATCAACCGTCAAATGCTGACATGTAAAGTACGCTGAGACTGAGAACTTGACCACTGGAGGTCACTGGAGACTTGATAAACCAATTTCAGTGCAGTAACCCAGGACAAAAACACGACTGGGTTCAGGAAAAGACTGGGAGGGAAGAAATTGGGAAACAGCATCACAAGACAATTTTTTTGAGGCATCTGATTGAAGGAAGAATAGAAAAATTGGGTGGTCACTACCACAAGGGAAAGGGGAATGCAGTTTCAAAATGGGTTTTACCTTATTTATTTTTATAGAAGGTACTCAGTAAATCAAACATTTAAGAGCAACTCAGTATTTATTCAGAATGAACTGTTCTCAAGACTAGGTTTACTGCTTGACATTAGAGGTTAAAGTGTTGCAATTTTGAATCTTTCTTATTCCCCGCCCCTGCCCCCAATATTACTTCATCTTTCTTCAAGGTCACTGAAGTTTTTCGTAACTATTTAATAGATATTGCAATAAATGTATAGTAATTCAACTGTCCTTCTTGCTGGGTATGTCCAAGTGTTTTCTATTATTATAGATAATGCTTATTTATATATTATTATAGACAATGCTGCAAGGAATCTTTACTTATATAATACACTTACATAATCCAGTTGTCATTTTTTCTTTGGGTTATACTCTCACATGAAACATTACTTACTCAATCGAAGACTAGGAACATTTTCAAGGTTCTTCATGGAGATTAGTAGTTTTATCAATTGACATTCCAATCAGGAATTTGTTGGTCCCATTTCACCATATCCCTAATAGTACAGAGTTTCAACATAAATGTTCTTATTTTGTTAATTGTATTATCAAAATTTTATTACTCTAAGTTTCTCTGATTAGTGAGGTTAAAGTTTTCAAATATTTATCAGTCGTGCTTTTTTCTTTTGTGAATGCCTTTTTTTATTTATCTTTAAAAAAAAATTTGTTCCTATCAAGCAGTCTGTTCTATTTATCAAGAATAACCACTTTTTTGATTGATTATCCCAGGTCTTCCCTCAGATGTTGTTTGCTTTTAGCTGTTTATTTTATCACCATCAAGTTAATTTTTGTTAATTTGTTTTTTATTTTGTTTTTTGCAATTTTTTCCATTATTTTGCATTAAATCGATGTTTTCCATTGTCATTTTTTCCCCTCATAGCTCATAAGTTTGGTTTATAACTGCTAAGGATTGGGCACCAATGGATTAAAGCAAAGACTGGGTGTAAGAATGGAAATTCTGTTGTAAGGAATTTCGCAACTCTCTTTTGCTGTAACTACCAGGTCTATGGTCTGGCCCACATTTATTTTTTCAGACAGAATCTCGCTCTGTCACTGCTGGCGTGCATGACACGATCATAGCTTAATGCAGCCTCGAACTCCTGACCCGAAGCAATCCCTCCCACCTCAGCCTCTAAAGTCCTAGGATTACAGGTGTGAGCCACGGCACTCAGCCAGTCCACATTTAAATTAAAGTTTAGAAGGTTAATAATTTTATGTCCAATAAGTAAATAAACATATAACAAAATATGGTAAAGGCAACTAGATAAATTAGCAAGTAGGACTTAGATTCAGATCACCTACATTTAATTACTGGCTCTAACACTTACCAGCTGGAAGGCTCTGGACTTCTTAACCTTACTCAATTCTCATGACCTATAAATAACGCTTTAACACTTAAGAAGGGCGTACTATGTGCAAGCATGTTTCTAAGAATTTTACTTTTAGTCAACTTATTTAAAACAACTCTATGATATTAATTATAATCACCACTTCATACAAGAGAAAACATATGACCTATAGAAGTTCAACAACTCAAAACTCACAAAACAACTAGTAAATGGCAGAACAAGAATTTGAACCTAGGCATTCTGCCTCCTGTGCTCCCATCCTGGCTCCCATTATATGGCCTCTTTCATCTTTAAAATGGGAATGATATCACCTAACTCAGGTGTGGTGGAAGGATTAACTAAAACAGTATACATGAAAGAACTTTATAAAGTGTGAAATGGTATAAGGAACAGTATTAAGGGGGGGAGGGTTGTTTTAAATAACAAAACCTGATAGACACTTTGTATGACTTAAAATAGGTTTAAAAAAAGATGGCAGCAAATTTCACAAAGCATATGCAGTGAACTAAAATCCTTACAGTAACCTGTTAAAAATACCATGGCAGAGAGTCCTTAGGCTCTTGCTCTCTGGCTGGAATAAAAAATTCTTGCCCAAGACTAGAAGGATATGCAATTTATCCCATGAAAATAATTGTGCAAAGCATTATCCTTAGCAGGCCAGATCAGTTAATATGCCAGTTTAGAAGCCCCATGAAAAGAGACTCGCCTTGTCTTTTCTTCCTCTTACATCTTGCCACTTCTCTTCTGTCAAACAATATCTTGGTTTATACCCCTTCCTAAGTAATGCCTTACCCACTTGCTTTATCTATCCAAATCCTCTATGCCTTTTGAGGTGCATTTCAAGCCCCAACTTCAGAGTCGTATCCACTAATTCATGCCCACAGTCTTCTTTTTCCTCCCTGACCTCTCATTACCTCTTTTATACTACTTAATCTCTGGTTACATTTTCTTTTGTTGAGATATGATTCATATACTGTAAAATCCACCATTTTAAGTATACAATTCAGTGGTTTTAAAAATTATATTCACAAGGCTGTTATAACCACCATCACTATCTAAATCCTGAATATTTTCATCACCCTAAAAAAAACATATCCATGAACAGTCACTCCCCATTTGACCTCCCCACAGCCTCTGGCAACAACTAAACTACCTACTGTCTCTAAAGATTTGTTTTTTCTATACATTTCACATAGATGGAATCACACATGTGCCCTTTTGTGTCTGGTTTTTGTGCTTAGCATGTTTCCAAGGTTCATCAGTGTTGAAGTGTGTGTCGGTATTTCATTCTTTTTATGGGTGAATAATATTCTATCCTATGGCTATATCACATTTTGTTTATCAGTTGATGGACATTTGAATTTTTTCCACTTTTTGTTTATCGTAATGAACAGTCTTGTACAAGTTTTAGCGTACACATGTTTCCAATTCTCTTGGGTATACACCTAGCAGCAAAACTGCTGGGTCATATGATAGCTCTATGTTTTTCTTTTACTTACTTATTTTTAAATTTTTCATTGCATGTCTTTAGCATATGTTTAACTTTCTCAGGAACTACCAAACTCTTTTCCACAGTAGCTGTACCATTTTACATTCTCATCTGCAATGTATGAGAGTTCCAATCTCTCTACATCCGGGCCAACACTTGTCATTGTCCTTTTTTATCCCTAAATTACAGCCATCCTAGGGGTATGAAATCATATCTCATTGTGGTTTTGATTTGCATTTCCCTAAGGTCTCTGTTTACATTTTATTTTATGATACATATTCTTCTAATACAGAGTCAGCAAACTTTATCTGTGAAGAGCTACATAGTAAATGTTTCATGCTTTGTGGGCCACAGATGGCCTATGTCACAGATTATTCTTTATTTCTTATTTTTTAAAAACAGCTCTTTAAAAAGTAAAAGTCATTCTTAGCTTGAGGGCCATACAAAACAGGTCTTGGACCAAAGTTTGGTGAAACTCCTTTAATAATTTCATAATTAGCCTTGCCTTTGCTATCAACATCAACTTTGCCGAAAGCAAGGTAATGGTTATTTTGCATTTCCACATAGAGATTTATACAGGGTCTAGAATACAAGAACAGAGGTTCTAAAAATACTTGAACTGGATTGGGCACGGTGGCTCACACCTGTGATCCCAGCACTTTGGGAGCTGAAGCAGGTGGATCACCTGAGGTCAGGAGTTCAAGACCAGCCTGGTCAATATGGCAACACTCGGTCTCTACTGAAAATACAAACATCAGCCAGGCATGGTGGCACACACTTGTAGTTGTAGTCTCAGCTACTTGGGAAGCTGAGACAGGATAATTGCTTGAACCTGGGAGGCAGAGGTTCTAGTGAGCTGAGATCGTGCCACTACATTTCAGCCTGGGTGACAGAGCAAAACTCCATCTCAAAAAAGAAATCGAAATAAAAATACTTGAACTAAGCTTTTTACACTAAGAAGTCAATTTAAAAATATATATATTTGAGGGGCTAGGCGTCATGGCTCATGCCTGTAATCCCAGCACTTTGGGAGGCCAAGGCAGGCAGATCATTTGAGGTCAAGAGTTCAAGACCAGCCTGGCCAACGTGGCAAAACGCTGTCTGTACTAAAAATACAAAACTTAGCCAAGCATGGTGGCACATGCCTGTAATCCCAGCTACTCGGGAGGCTAAGGTATAAGAATCACTTGAACCTGGGAGGCGGAGGTGGCAGCAAGCCAAGATCACGCCACTGCACTACAGTCTGGGCAACAGAGCGAGACTGTCTCAAATACACACACACACACACACACACACACACACACACACACACACACTTTTATCTCCCCACAGGCATTATGCAATATAAAGCATATTTGTTTTTTAAATGATTATTAAAAGTACAAAGTCATTTTTCTTTTTTGAAACTGGGCAACTTGACTAAGAATTTTGTTAAGAACCAGAGAAAGACTCTTTCACAATGCCCTTAGAGGCAAAATTATAATCAATTAACTTAAAGATATACTTCTGAATCAAGTATTTCTAAATCCCAAAACTACAAACAAGATTAAAATTACAGTAATACAATGTGGAAGAAATTGCTATCTGTCCCTCTTACTTTATATATAGCCAAAACAGCAAACAAAAAAAAGACAGGAACACAGAAGACTTTTAGGGCAGCAAAACTATCTGTATGAAACTAAAAGGTGGACACACATTTTACATTTGTCCAAACCCATAGAATACACAACACCAAAAGTGAACTCTGAGGTTAACTATGGACTCTGCATGATAAGGATGTGTCAACGTACATTCACCAGCTGTAACATATGTACCCATTTGGTAGGGGAATTGTTGATAATGGAGGAGATTATGCATGTGAGGGGGCAGAAGATATATTAGAAATCTGCTAAATTTTATTGTAAACCTAAAACTGCTCTAAAAAAGATTAAGCCGTGACTGCTTCGGCAGCACATATACTGAAAATGGAATGATACAGGGAAGATTAACATGGCTCCTGTGCAAAGATGACACACAAATTCATGAAGCATTCCATATTTTTTTAATTGTTTATTTTTTAAAATGGCACACACTTCTGGTAAACGCAGAAAAGCCAGAAATTTCAACAATTTGAATTTTACATTTTAGAAATTGTAAGTAAATCATATAGAAGTCTTTCTGCATAGAAACTCTTTGATATAGGAGAATGAAAACTAATGTAAAAGATAGCAGACATAACTAGCTATTTATCTCAGGGCAAGTCACTGACTTTCTTTGAAGCCCAAACTTCTTATCTTTAAAAGGAGGAGTGACACTATCTGTCCTACCTTTTTCACAGAACTGTGAAGATCAAATGAGACAAACTTTGTAAAAGTATGTTAAAAAAAAAAAAAAGCACCATACAAATATTTCTCACATATATTGTTAGAAGAATTTGAAATCAAAACCACATTTTCACTATTAAAGTAAGTATAAACAAGAGTTCTCTGGGTCTTCATAGTTGAAACAAACATTTTTCCTAACAGTCTTAATGACATCAATGAACAGTGTGGTGATTCTTTTTTAAGCCTAACAGAGGAATGAAAATCAGCCCAAACTGTTGTCACATTCTGAATGGCCTAAAGGTTAACCAACTGCTTAAAAGCATTCAGACCGGTTTCCCAGGTCTTAGGAACCTAAGACAACATTCATTCTTTTGCACCTTTAGCTTATTCTAGCTAAAAGAAATAATGTATTAAATATTCCTTTAAATACTAACCTGTCTACTAAAAATTCTATGGGAACGAAACCTCAAAAATCAAGTCAGAATCAGTAATAAAGTTTTGATTATCAACAGCAAAAGAAGAAAGGGATATTAAGCAATGATAACATCTAATATTCTGGCTGTCAGCAAAGCCTGAGTCCTGTCCTCTCGGTCTCCTCCCCAGACAGCATGAGCATCACCTCTCGCTCCACCTTACCCACCAATTACCAGTTCCAGACCTCTGTCCATGTGCCCAGCTATGGCGCCCGGCCGGTCAGCAGCACGGCCAGCGTCTAAGCAGGCACTGGGGGCTCTGGTTCCCAGACCTCCGTGTCCCACTACATCAGCTTCCAGGATAGCTCGGGGTCTGCGGGCCTGGCTGAGGGGATGGCCGGGGACCTGGCAGGAATGGGAAGCATCCAGAACAAGAAGGATACCATGCAAGGCCCGAACAACCTCCTGTCCCCCTACCTTGACAGAGTTTGGATCCTGGACGCCAAGAACCAGAAGCTGGAGAGCAAAATCTGGGAGTACCTAAAGAAGAAGGGACCCCACCTAGGAAACTGGGGCCATTACTTCAAGACCATCAAGGACCTGAGGGATCAGATATTCATAAATACTGTGGACAACGCCTGCATCATTCTGCAAATTGACAATGCCCGTCTTGCTGCTGATGACTTTAGAGTCAAGTATGCAACAGAGCTGGCCATGTCCCAGTCTGTGGAGAGTAACATCCATGGACTCTGAAAGGTCACTGATGACACCAATGTCATTTGGCTGCAGCTGGAGACAGAGATTGATGCTCTCAAGGAGGAGCTGTTCTTCATGCAGAAGAATCACAAAGGGGAAGTAAAAAGCCTACAAGCCCCAGCTACCAGCTCTGGGTTGACTGTGGAGGTAGATGCTCCCAAATCTCAGGACTTATCCAAGATCATGGCCAGACATCCAGGCCTAATACAGTGAGCTGGCTTGAAAGAAGCGACAGAAGCTAGACAAGTACTGGTCTCAGCAGATTGAAGAGGACACGATAGTGGTCGCCATGCAGTCTGCTGAGGTTGGAGCTGCTGAGATGACGCTCACAGAGCTGAGACGTACAGTCCAGTCCTTAAAGATCGACCTGGACTCAATAAGAAATCTGAAGGCCAGCTTACAGAACAGCCTGAGGGAGGTGGAGGCCCGCTACTCCCTGCAGATGGAGCAGCTCAACGGGATCCTGCTGCACCTGGAGCCAGAACGAGGCAGAGAAGCAGTGCCAGGCCAAGCAGTACAAGGTCCTGTTGAACAACAAGGTCAAGCTGGAGGCTGAGATCGCCACCTACCGCCGCCTGCTGGAAGATGGCGAGGACTTTAATCTTAGCGATGCCCTGGACAGCAACAACTCCATCTAAACCATCCAAAAGACCACCACCCGCTGGATAATAGACAGCAAAGTGATGTCTGAGACCAATGACACCAAAGTTCTGAGACATTAAGCCAGCAGAAGCAGGATACCCTTTGGGGAGCAGAAGGGCAATAAAAAGTTCAGAGGTCATTGGATGTCTATATATATATATATATATAGTTTGAACCTGGAAGGTGGAGGCTCCAGTGAGCCGAGATTGTGCCACTGCATTCCAGCCTGGGCAACAGAGCAACTCTTTCTCCTAAATAACTAAATAAACAAAATTTAAAAATAAAATAAAATTCTCTACAAGAGTACAGACAGATTGTGACCTAGATTTGAACTAATAAATGTTAAACAGAAAATGATATTTATAGTCAAATCAAAACCACCTGAACACAGACCTTAAAAGTATTACTAAACGCCTTGAAGTTTGGAGTTCAAAGGAAGAAACTACAATTAAACACCTATGACTAAACTTTCTAAAAGCTATGATCTTAACATGTATTAGATCTAGATCCCTGGCCAGGTACACTGGCTCATGTCAGTAATCCAACAACTTTGAGAGACTAAGGCGAGAAGGGATTAGGTGTTAGAGACCAGCATGGGCAACAGAGCAACACCTCATCTCTTAATTTAAAAGAAGGAAAAACAAGATCTAGAGCCCTGATTCTAACAAACCTTACAGCGGCAAGAAGCGAATAACTGAAAAATCAGCCATATCAATCTGTAAAGCATGTTGAGCTTTAGCTTAATATCTAGATTAATGCAGAAAAAATATAATAGTCCCTGATATAACCACAAATATCTATTATGTTTATCTATATAATTTAAGGTAGTGGTCCCAAAACTTTTTGGCACCAGGAACCAGTTTCATGGAAGACAGTATTTCCACAAGACTAGACTGGGTGTGGGAGATGGTTTCAGGATGATCTAAACGCATTACATTTATTGTGCATTTTATTTCTATTATCATTACATTGTGATATATAATGAAATAATTATACAACTCATCGTAACATAGAATCAGTGGGAGCCCTGAGTTTGTTTTCCTGCAACTAGACAGTCCCATCTGGGGATGATGGGAGACAGGCATTAGATTCTCACAAGAAGTATGCAACCCAGATTATGTGCATGTGCAATTCACAATAGGATTCGCACTCCTATGAGAATCTAATGCCACTGGTGATCTGACAAGAGGCGGGGCTCAGGCAGTAATACTCAACACTGCTTACCTCCTGCTGTTCAGCCTGGTTCCTAACAGGACATGGACCATTACTAACTAGTCTGTGTCCTGCTGGTTGGAGATCCCTGATCTAACGGTATGAGACAGTGAGAAACAAAGGAAAATATGACCAGTTACCGAAATTTAACAAGAAAAAATATTTTAACTCCGTTTCTCAAAGTGCTAGTTTGATTAATGTTATCTTGGGTAACAAAAAGTTGGAAAAAGCCAAACAGGAAAAAAACAAATCAACTAGTTGTGTACTGAGAAGGTATTCCACTCCAATGGACATATTCATTTTTTATTCCTTTAGTCTGCATTTGCTCAAATTTATTTATAATTTGGGCATCATTTTTTTTTAAACAAAAAGGAAAAGTGACAGAGAATTTAAAGACAGAGACATGCTATCTCTCCAAATTAAAACAAAACATCACTAGCTCTAATTGGCAGTGATCTCCTATTAAATGGGCAGAGGTTTACTAGTGGATACAAAAACACTAACATTTTTAAAAGCTTGCCAAACCCATGTTATGTTGTGTGACAGAGAAAAAAAGTGTAGAAAACAACCTGGTCATTTACTAAGGGTTCTCTCAAAATATGACTATGGTAGGGGGTACAAAAGGAAAAGAGGTTTATTTGTACAAGAATTCCTTACTGCCCTCTATTACACAAAAATGGAGTAAAAAGAATTGTGCAATGCAAAGATGACCCATGAAAAATGCTCTTGAAAGAATAACTGGTAAATGTCTAAATTAATTGCCTTTTTTTCAGCACCTAACCTGATATAAACAGGTGTGCACATATGTATAATCTGAGGAAAACCCCACAGCACAGGTTTTCCACCTCACTGAAGCATCAACTTTGAGCCCTGAGCCCTTCATCTTCTCCTAGCTTATGACTTCCCTTCCTTTTCTCCTAACCCTGGACTCCAAGGGTGATCAATAGCATAGCTTAGTAGTTAAGAACATAGACTTTGGAACCTAGCTTCATGGTTTTAAAGCCCAGTTCACTTACTAACTCTGTAATCCTAGTCAAGTGTCTTAATCTCTCTGTGCCTCAGTTTCATCATGGGGATAACAGAGCCTGGCTCACCGTTATTTGAGTAAATAAAGCGGTATCTACAAAACTTATTTATGTGCCCAGCACAGAGCAGGGGCTCTCTAAGTTACATACCACCTTCTTTGTCTGAGTTAGTCTTTGCTCATATTCCTCTATTCCATGTATTCCTGTTGTTTCACCCAATTAGCCAGTTTAACAACAATTGTTAGTGAATCTTAAATTTTCTCTTCATTGCTGGAGAAAGTATTATTATATAACTGATGTCACTACTTCAAATTCCTGGTCTGAAATCTTACCTGGACCCTCAGTACTGCACATCAATCCTTTTACCAATCTCTTCTCCACTTCCTCTCTCATTCCCTCCCTTCTTGATAAATCCAGTTACTATCATCTTTTTTCCTGAAGTCCCATTCAAAGGATGAGGTCGTCTCTCCTCACATTTAAGGTCAACCTTTCTACTTGCCCTGTGTATTTCCCCTGCATTTCCTACAAGCTGGAAACCTATAAGCCATACTTGACTCTACTCCCCATATATAATCAACAGTTGAGCTAGTTCTCCATATTTTGTTTCCTAAATAATTATTTAAATTGTAAATTCTTTTTAGCCCCATTTCCACAGTGTGTTAATAAGGCCCTCATCATCTCTTAACCAAATTCCTCCAAGAGAAATCAAAGAGATTAAGGAGAATCAGGAGTGCAAATATCAGAAGCTGAGAGAAATATAATATTTTGATTGTTTTTCAGGTAAAGAGACTAGCTCCTCTTTCCACCAACTATGTATTTTAAGAGGTAAAACAAACTCTTGAAATGTTACGTGAAACAAAACAGAAACAGATCTTTTTTAAAGCATAGGTATAATCTTCTAAGAGAGAAGAGGGCCCAATATGTGGCCCAAAAATTTCAAAATTTCAAAGAGATCTATGACCCTCCCCCACCCCCACAAAAGGTGTCATTATTCTAGAGGATAAGGCCCAAGCTCATTATCAGGGCTTGTAATGTTTTACATGATCTGGTTCTGATACATGTCAGTTTTACCAGCTGTCCCTCTACGTGGGCAGATATCAAGAGTTGGCAAAGTGGACATCTGCTATTTGTGCATGTCTAGCATTCCTTCTTCTTTTGATAACAGTATTGTGATACTTTATTGGGAAACAAACCTTGTCTTCCTGAATGCAGCTGTGGTGAGAATGTTAATCAAGGTGTTCCCACTTTTCACTGGGCAAGGGAGACACATAACATAAACTCACACCCATCAGGCTGAGTTTCCAGGAAGCTGAATCTTAAGAGTGATGTGAGGAAGGAAAATGGCTAGAGCTGATTCATTATGACTGTAGTACACTAAAGACATTGTTCCTTACTATTACCTAGGTCCCTACCCCTGCAAACTGCACTGGTTCTTCTTGGGACTTCTTGAAGCTTAAGTGTTTATTTTTTACTTAAATTCTGTTATTCAACACCCTTCGAATAAACATTTTTCTGCTTAAATTAACCATTTTAGCCATTTGTTCATCATTTTATTGGACAAATATTTATTGAACTGTGTAACAGCTGTACATGTCAACTTAGCTAAACTATAGCATCAAATGGATAGAGGTGTTGCCATGAAGGTATTATCTAATTGTGGTTAACATCCACAATCAGTTGACTTTAAGTAAATTATCCTCAATAATGTGAGTAGGTAGGTCTCATCCAATCAGTTGAAAAGGCTTAATTGCAAAACTGAGGTTTTGCTGAAGAAGAAATTCTACTGCAAGACTGCATTATCAGCTTCAGTTAGAAAATCTGCAACATGTTGACCTGCCCAATAAATTCTGGACTTTCCAGTCCCCACAATCATATAAGCCAATTCTTTGAAATAAATATATTTACATAATGTATGAGAGAGAGAGAGAGAGAGAGAGAGTATGAGTGTGTGTGGTATGTGTGTATGGTGTGTGAACGTATATATTGCCTTACAGGTTCTGTAGGTATCTGTCCGGTTCTCTGACTGACAGAAAACCTACTACATACTGGTGCTGACAATAAGCACAGGTTGTCATTTGCTTGCTGCTATGACTCTGAAATAAAGGGCTCAGTTTCGTGTACATCCACAAGACATTTAAGTTAAATTTTGCACCAAAGAATAAAATCTCCAGTGAACAAGACAACATAGTGATGGTTCTCTTGCTTGCAACCAAAAGAACCCTAAATACAATCATCTATGTCATTGCTTGAGGAGAAGAGAGTCCACAAAGTTTCACTGTTTCAAACAGTGCTAGCTTAAGTTCAAAGCTGTGAATAGAATTTTAAAGTTCCAAATCTGATGCCAAAAAATTAACTTTCTAGATTCTCCCAAAGTACAGAGAAGTTAAAGAATGAAGGCATGCCCAAGAAAGAAAAGATGTCTAAAATAGTTGTCAGAATGTGCAGGTTCATTTACCCTACTTCAGGGGCCAGCAAACTAAGAGCCACAGGCCAAATCTGGGCCACTGTCTGTTTTTGTGTGGCTTGTGAACTAAGAACGGTTTTCATATTCTTGCATGTTTTTCTAAAAAAACAAAAAACAAGAAAAATATTTTGTAACATGAAAATTATATAAAATCCACTTTCAGTGTCCATAAATAAAGGAGAAACGACCACTCCCAGTTGCTTATGTAAATGGCTGCTTTCACCCTTTAACAGCAGAGTTGAATATCTACAACTGGGACCATATGGCCCCAAAATCCTAAAGTACTTATTATCTGGCCCCTTACAAAAAAAGTTAGCTAACATCTACTCTAGTTTATCAGAGGAAGTATTAACTTCGGAGGAATGAGCAAGAAAAGGGTAAGAAATTTTAGAAAATAGGATACAAGAAAAGGAATAAACTAACTTATTTATTGCATATTTACTATGCATAAAATACTGTTTTGAGCACTTTACATCTACTAGTATTTTTTTTTTTTTTTTTGAAATGAAGTCTCACTCTGTCACCCAGGCTGGAATGCAATGGCACCATCTCGGCTCACTGTAACCTCTGCCTCCCGGGTTCAAGCGATTCTTCCACCCAGATTCTTCTGAGTAGCTGGGATTACAGGCACCTGCCATCATGCCTGGCTAATATTTGTATTTTTGTAGAGATGGGGTTTCACCAAGTTGGCCAGACTGGTCTTGAACTCCTGACATCAGGTGATCTGCCCGCCTTGGCCTCCCAAAGTGCTGGGATTACAGGCATAAGCTACTGTACCCGGCCTATATCTACTGGTATTTTTTAATCCTCACAACATATCTGTGGGGTAGAGACTGTTGTACCCATTTTATAGACAAGGCAAAAAGGTGAAAACTAACTTGTCCAAGCTCAACAGACATAAATTATGGAGCCAGGATTATAACTCAGGCAGTGTGGCTCTAGCATCAGTGTGGTTAACTACAATACTATATTGACTTACCAGTCATCTTCTTGTCTATTTAATCTGTACTGTGCAAATATTGTTTTTCTTTAGAATTAAAGTATACAAACTCTATGGATGAACCAATACTAAATAAATTAAAAATTTGGGCTGGTACATTTCTTAAGAGAATTTAAAGGATTACAAAGACCTATGTGCATGCTCACACACACACACACACACACACACACACACACACCCCTTTCTTCTTGAAGGCAGAAAAACTGAGAAAGATGGCCCCTTTGATTCAACCATTGCTTTCCCACAGACCGTATCTGAACTCTGAAGCTGAGGCAAGCTTCTATATGAAGGTTAAGATAAAAAACGTTCTCCTCCCACATGCTGTGCATCATTATGACCAATTAATTAAGAATCTGGACGGTGGAGTTAGAACATGGATATTTCTCAAAGCTCCCAGTTAAATCTAATGGATAGCTAAGCCAGCATTGTAACCCACCATACTATACTTCTCTCCTCTCAAGAAGAGTGGTAAGAACGGAGTAAGACTGAAGGGAGGAGCAAGCAGAAAGATGAGGGAAACTTGACAAAACTTATCTCTGAAGAATGGAATTTTTTTTACTAGCATGCTAATATAGAACATTTCTAGTCTTCACGTCTCATTGCTACATCTGAAGACTTAAAAACAAAAGGAACTGTAAAACGAAAACGATTTCTATACATGCATATATGTACATACGCATGTTTTTACAGGAAACTTCTGTAAGGATACACAGCAAACTGATAACCACTATTTTTGTCTCATTTGCACTCTTTTCTTGATCTGTACTTTTCAGGGCATTATCTATATTTATTACTTTTAAAATATATCACTTAATAAAAATAGTGGCATTTTTTGTTTTTTTTTTTGAGACAGGATCTGGCTGTCACCCAGGTTGGAGTGCAGTGGCACAATCATGGCTCGCTGCAGCCTCAACCTCCCAGAATCAAGTGATCCTCCCACCTCAGTCTTCTGAGTATCTGGGACAGCTATGTGCCACCACACCCAGCTAATTTTTTGTTTTAATTTTTGTAGAGACAAGGTCTCACTATGTTGCTCACGCTGGTCTCAAAATTATGGGCTCAAGCTATCCTCATACCCTGGGCTCCCAAAGTGCTGGACTTAGAGGCGTGAGCCATCATGCCTGGTCAAAAATAGTGAATTCTTAAAAAACAGTGTGACTAAAAGGATGTTTAAGGATTACTTTAACATTACCTTGAATAGGAAAATAATTATAAAAAAGGGCTAGTAAAAATGACTTGATACTTTCCTGAAAAACAGCTTACTTTTAGTTCACTAAACAAAACATAAAAATCTCCCAACTTTTATGTACTGTGGAGATGTATATTCTAACAAATCTATTAAAGAATCCTTGCAATCAGATGTCTCTTATTAATTAAAATCTTACTGATATTAATTTATCACAATATTTAGTGAGGAAAAACGTTTTAAATAATGAGAAATAATAAAGTGAAAACATTTTAAGTTTTACAAAACATCACACATTCTAGTTTTTGTAATGACTTATAATAATATCACATAACACTCAGTTAAAATCAAACATCGTCCTAAAAATAAATTAAATATCCTCCTTACAGGGACTATTCATTTAAATGAATTTGAAATTTTTAAATGGCTTCTGTCTTCAAAAAACAAAGAAGTAGACAATGGTGGTAGGTAAGGCTTTATCTAAGCAATCACAGGCTTGGACAAAGGTCTAAGCCATAATGAGTTAATGCTCAAGCATAGGTTGTCATTTGTTTGCAGCTGTGATTCTGAGATAAAGGACTCAGTTTCCTATACATCCACAAAGCATTTATGTTAAATTTTGCACCGAAGAATAAAATCTCTAACCTAGTTAAATGGTAAACTTTGACACACAAAATAACCATTGTGATGTTAATTTTCATAAACACATCATGCAAAAAGCGTATCACTACCATGAGGGAAAAAGTTGGTTTTGCACATTGACAGATGCAGACCCACAATCTGAAGTAAGGTAAACCTCTGTAATAAGCTTAACCTAGCTGTGGTGACAATTCAACTCCAAAGGAGGCTAGTGTCAGAAAACAGTCCTGTCTGAAATGCCTGGGTACTGACTACCATTTATTATATTTATTTGATTAGTCTTCATCCTAGTGGTGAGTTTAGTACTCCTGAGAGATTCTTCATTACAAAAGTAAACTCTTCCAGAACACTAAAAGCATTTGAGACTCTGACCTGACAGTATGTCCTAAGAAAATATAAAAGCTCATAGTGTATTAGTTACTAACAGTATCAGAATCAACATTTAAAAATTTTAATAATGCTGTGAGTGGCTATATTTAAAGAAAAAATAGTCTCAGAAAAAAATTAGCATTTTTAGGAACTAGGCACAGTTCTACTTTAAAAAGCGAAGTGTAACAATTCTTTTGCAATGTTTAATGATTTCTCATAAAGAAACCTACATGAATCCAGCAAAAACACTAGGTTTTTTAAAAAATCAGATGTTAATTCACAAATGTGTTACCTACTATAACATCTATTCTGATATTTTGAGCTATATTAGACCAAACCTCAGGAAAATGTATGTATAACTCTGAAGATAATATATAAGTACAGAACTACAGAAATAAGCAGAAACAACACAGTATATCTAAAATAAATATATTACCAGAAATGAAAAAAAGAGTGTATCTTCTTTAAAAAGAATAAAAGCTTGATAGCAGAGAGTATAAGTCCAAAATACTTCAATCAATAAACCAAAGATTAAAAGGCATATTTGACAGAAGTGTTATGATTCCAAGTATTCTCAGAAAGCTCAGCTCAATAGCTTGTTTGTTCACTACGCAACTTTCATGTGCTTTTAGAGTTCTGAATTACTGCCAGGCCCTAAAAGTCCTAAACAACTTGTATTATTCTAGACTATTTAAAACACATATAATTGTCTTAAAAAAATAAAAATAAAAACCAAACACCTAGCCAAAATTCAACTGTGACTTATCCACCTACTTATTAGAACATGTTATATTTCCTGATATAAAGGTAATTAAAATCTGGTCCAATACCAGAGTAGGTAAATAAAGGAATGAAAAAAAAAACAGAAATCACAAGGTACAGTAGTGGCTCATGCCTATAATCTCAGAATTTTGGGAGGCAAATGACTTTTGCCTCCCAAAAGGGGCAAAAATGACTTAAGCCCAAGAGTTTGAGACCAGCCTGGGCAACACAGCAAAACCCTGTCTCTACAAAAAATACAAAAGATTAGCCAGGCATGGTGGCATGTGCCTATAGTCCCAGCTACTTAGGAGGCTGAGGTAGGAGAATCACCTGAGTGTGGTGAGCCATGATCCTGCTACTGCATTCTGGCCTGGGGGTAGGAATAAGACCCTGTCTCAAAAACAAAAACAGAAAAAGAAAAAACACACAAAAAACCCCCTGCACATATAAAGTACTTTCAATTCTTAAATGACCCAGCAATTCTATTACAAATGGGAATTTATGCTGCAGAAATAAAAAAGCAAACAAAGACATATGCAAAAACAAAACAAAATGGGAAAGAAAAGATCCTTCCATAGAAGAATGGACAAATTACTATGTATTACATAGCTTACAAGAATGAGGCAGAATTATACATAGTGATATGAGAAGATAACCAAAATCTCTAAGGCAAAATATCTTAGGCAAAAAAGTAACTTGCTATAGTTAAGGAACAATCTATTTTTCTTTTTTTGAAAGATAGATATTGCTATATAAAATTAGTTATATGTAGTTTTTATATAAATTATATAGCTATTTATGTTAGGATATATATAGGAAAAGGCTAGACAAAGATTCATTTTAATGGTGGCTATTCTTGGGGAAAGGGACTTTCACCTTCTAAGTTATACGCACCAAAAAATATTAAAATGTACAGAATGAAGTATTTCTACCTCTTGGAATTTATCCCAAGGACATAATTAAGGATGTATCAAAAAATCAACTATAATGATATTCATAGCAAAAGTTTTATAATAAAAAACTGAAAACTATAGAAAATCATTTAAATAAATGATGGCAAATTCACATAATGTAATACTATACATCTATAGTATTTATTCATTAGAGATGATACTGTTAAAAGATATTCATTTTTCATGAAAAATTCACAAAATATTAAGAAAAAGGAAGCATGAAGTATTACGTATCTGATTTCATTTTTATCACAGAAAAGGCATATATGCATTGGACATCACTGAGAAAGATGTACACCAAAACGTTAACAGGTTGTAACATAAAATTAAAGGTGATTTTTCTTTTAGCTTATTACATGCATTCTCAACAGGGGCAATATCACCATCAATAAGGTGAAAATTGGCATCTGAGGGGCAAAAAAAAAAAATTCTTACTCTTTTAGTGTATAAAACACAGTTACACATACAATACATAGACAAATATACAGTTATATCTGTGGCATTAAAATTTCATGAGCAGGACAATTAGAAAAAAAATACCTAAAAAGGCTGAGAAATAATGTCTAATTGGTACTTTCTTATTTTTTCTACAATGAACCTGATATTACTTGAGTTTGACTTAAGTAATCTATGTACATTTAACTAATTGAAAAGGTAAAATGAAACATACCATGGAACGCTAAGACATATTATGAATTTTCATTATTAAATACAAAATGTGCTCCTTTATTCCTATGGCTTTAAAAATGTAATACAAACCTACAAAAACATACAAAATAACAATAAATGTATTTTTGTATAAAAATATACAAAAATAACACTAAAAATGAAAATATAGAGAAATAAATTGAAAAAGTATCTCATTAGAATCATCTGGGGATCACCCACATGAGTAAAATACAGGACCTTAACCCTATCCCAGACCTACAAAATCAGTATTTCTGTGAGTGGGGTTATGAGGTATACCAGAGTAGCTTTTATTAAATGAAGCACACTTACATCATCACACCACTCCATGGAAATATGAAATCCAGACAAAAATATATTTTAATTTAGCCTGAGAGATGTAAAAAACTATATACTGAAGTTAATAGAAATAATCTAAGAGCCTAGAAATCTAGAAATTCCCAGTAAACTCACCCCTTTCCTTTAATGAATTCAAAGATTTACATTTTTTCACAAACTACTGAACACAATTTATTGTTCATTATACTGGGCGCAAGATATTGTGAAACATAGAAAAGAAATGAGCCAAATTCATGAATTGCTACTAAAATAAAGTTACTTTATTGCCATAGTGTTGTAGAAAATCAAGAGTTTATCTAAATTTGCAAAAACCAGTATTAACTACTGGCTTTCTCTGGTCACTAAATTCACAAAGAAACAGTTTTTAATTCTATGATGAAAATTAAACAAGTAGAGAACAAAAGTCACTGTTGGGTAATAAAAACTGGGATACTGTCAGCTATACTCAAGTCTCTGGTTAACAGACTTGTTCAGCACGTCAGCCTTGAATTCAAAATTTTGCCTATACCAGATTATAAATTTCTCATGCCAAATACTTTAGGTCTAAACTGTTAAGTCATGAATACCAAAAATTTATTGTATACATAAACAATAAAACTACTTTAGTGAGGAGCCAACCATCCCACTTAAATAATGGGGAATACACAGGGTTGACCAAAATAGGGGATACATGGCATAAGATATTGTTCCAGTCCCTAGGAATCTTTTACCTCAGTTTCATAGAAACATCAATACTGGCCAGGCATAGCGGCTCACACCTGTAATTCCAACTCTTTGGAAGGCTGAGGTGTGGGGATTGCCTGAGGTCAGAGGTCAGGAGTTCAAGACTAGCCTGGCCAACATGGTGAAACGCCATCTCTACAAAAAATACAAAAATGAGCCGGGCGTGCTAGCACATGCCTATAATCCCAGCTACTTGGGAGGCTGAGGCGCGAGAATTGCTTGAACCAGGGAGGCAGAGGTTGCAGTGAGCAGAGATTGCAGCCATTGTATTCCAGCCTGGGTGACAGAGTGAGACTGTCTCAGAAACAAAACAAAACAAAACAAAACACAAAGGAAACAAAGAAACATCAATGCCAACTTTTACATAATAACAGTAGCAACAATTTTAAGTGCTTCTTGTGTATCAGGCATGCTTATTTAATTCTCAAACAAATCTAAGATATAGATATTGTTCTTTTTCCACTGACAGATGAGAAAACTGAGAAAAACTCGTAGGCACTATATGCAAATTTTTGCCAAGTGTTTTGCCTGCTGACCACAAATACAAATGACCAAATAGTCAAAGCAAGATTTTGCATACCATTTATATAAATAAGAATCCTATAGTTAAATACTTATCCATAAAACAGTATACGATGTAACTGAAACAAATCTGAGTTAGAAAAATCAAAAGGTTTCCAAGGCAAGGTACAACAGTACAAAACTATTCCTATTTCTCTTATCTCCATTCCCAGAAAATGGCAAATTAATTTTGTGTCTGTTTTAGTTTTAAAGGAAATATGTTTATTGTAACATAAAATTCCATTTCAGAAATTCTATTTATTATTTGTAAAACTTGTAACTTATTTTATCACCTAAGAATCTTTCTTTAAAAGCTTTATTAAGCTTAATTTCATATTCTATAATGAATTCATTTTAGAACTTTGTTTGATTATAAAATATATGAACAATGTAAAGTTCATAAAATAAAAGGCTTAACAAGAGAAATAAAATATCATCTACAACCCACACATCAGAGATAACAATCTAGGTCTTTTGGTGTGTTTCCTTTTAACCTATATTCTATACATGAATAGATATATATTTTAAAAAGAAGTACTAAAATCATACTATGTAAACACTGGTAATCTGCATTTACCAAAGTAACAATAAAAAAGTTTTTTAAAATAGCGCAGACAAATGCAATTTTATGATTGATTTTCCATAAAACACTTTGGCCTATATAACTAAAGAACAGTTTATTATATTGTGAAAATTAACCAGGGTGGGAAGAGACAGTTGGTCCTGTATATAAAGGGCACTCTCTCAAACATTTGAATGTTGTTAAAAATCATCTTTAAATTTTACTGATTAAATAGCCATTTTCTTTGCACTATTAAAAAACTTTACATGTCCATCTTTGGTATGCCAACACACAAGGGATACTAAACGTGTAGTTATGGGAGTGTTGTTATAGATACAAAAAAGATCAAAATTGATCACAAGCTCAGCCCAGCACACTAGAACTTAAGCAGAGTCAGCTGAGAAAACTGCAAAGCAATGATTCTTTATATCCAGTATCTAAGTCCTACTATAGCTTATGGATGCATGTAGGCAGATGGCACTGAGTGGTGACACAATCTCAAGTTTGTTCTGTTGGGACAGCAGTTCAAGTCTTGAGGCATAATAAGAATAATAGGTTGAGTACATTGCCTAAACCCTCCTATCCATGGTTTCTACTGCAGATTTTAGTTGGTTCTTGAATTATAATGCTGCCATATTATAAATGCTGTAACATTTGAGTGAAATACTAGTCAGAAGTTACTAACCAGTAATTTAAAATTCAAAGGTATGTTTTACAAATGAGGTTGGTCCTTGGTGTGAAACTCAGTATTCGAAAGACGCAGAAACTTTTTAAAAAGAGTATATACTATGTGTCTAATTTCAAGTTACTAAAGTCCCAAGCTTCCTACCATTTGAATGTAAAAGAAACACTACCAAAATAACCTAATATCTGAAAATCTAAACATGCAAATAAATGTGGGTCTGATTATAAGAGTCTCCCTCCGAAATCACTTGCCCACGGTTTTTCTTAATCTGATATCCTTAAATAATCACATCAATTTTTACAGATACATATCTACAGAGCAAATTGATACTTGCACTTTATATGCCAAACAATTTTCTGAAGCACGAAAACTTCATGCCAGGGGTTATGTATGTCATTACTAAATTAATTGTATGATTAGAATGAAAAAGAGCAGGGTGCAACATTAGAGCAGTCTAAAAGCTGTCATACAGAAATCCAGCAGGAAAATTTAAAAACCAACACTTCAAGGACACCAAGAACCAAAATATATCAAGTTACCTTTTGTAGACCTGTCGTAACTCAAGTCTCAGACAACTAGAAACAAATTTTAAAATATGTTCCTTCTTCACAACACTCTTCATTCGATCTAGGTACATTGTCCTTCCAATTCAAACCAACAAGACAGATCGCATACCTTATGCAGTAGTAATTATACTGCCAAAAATGTTGACAGATTGATCATATGCTCTCTGAAGGTCCCTGTAGGCTGCAATATCTAATCCAAAATATTCTACTCCTTCAACAATAATTTACCTCCTCCTAGCCCTCATTCCATCAATTTCATTTCTCTTCTTTGAGAAAATAAATTCCTTTTCCACCATCTAGCACATCAACTTCCATGTGTTATTCCACTATGGTAAATTCTGTATCATAATTATGTTCCTTTCTTAACCTTATTCTGATTTATTTCAATTTCTCAATTACCTACATTTACTTTCATCCTTTAGATATCCATTCCTATATGATATTCATTTAAAAGAATACTAAACTTAAAATTTATTAAGATATTAATTAATTTGAAGGATTAGAAACTTCATAAACACAGGGTTTAGAGATCTCATACACCTATTCTGCCTGGTTACAGACAATAGTTAAAAAAAAAAAAAAAAACCAACCCTCATTTATCCTACTAACCACTAAATGCCCCAGAATTATCAGTTCATATTTCTGAGCAACAAATCACACACTTTGATATTCTAGAAGACAGAAACAAACACATGCCCCCACCCCTGCCCCACTCCCCACAAACTGTGATAGATATTATGTAGACAACTCACATTGGCTACATAAACATTTGCACTACTGTTATTCTATCACCTCATTTCAGAATACTATAGTAAACTTTTAAATAGTTACAAAAAAAAATTAAGATACAAACAGAACCAAAAGATGTTACTGATAATGAATACTATGGTGCAAAACAGACTTTTTCTTTTTTTAAAGCTGAAAACTTTACAAATTACTCAGTTGACAAAGCCTAACAGAAAATTACGCTTTCTAAGTGTTTGGTCTTTATTTCTCTCCTCAGGATTTTTACTGCATGATTTATGGGGGGGGAAAAAAGACAGATGAAGTCACTTTATTTCTGAAGAAATTTTCTAGACTCATTTAGGAGAAAAATGGTGTGATTCACTGAAAACAGGAGTATAGGGACAGAGGTAGTCTGTCATTTATTCATTCATGTTTACATCTAAGCAAGACACAAATATGTATTGATTACCTATTTTCTGCTTTGTATTGCAAAAGTCCTTTTTTCTGGAAGTTTACTATCCACATGATCCTCTATAATTACAGCTGTGTAAATTTTCACAAATTATATAATTACTTTGAGTTTCATCACCTGTAAAAAGCTGAACAATAACAATACCTACTTTACAGATTTATTATGCAAATTAAATAGGATGTAAGGTGTCTATGCTCAAAAAAACAGGAGCTCCCTTCTCCCTGTAGGTCCTCCACAGATTAGGACATTCATCAGTGGCTCCCAACCTTTCTATTAAAAAATCTCTATTCTCTTCCATGGATTTCACGTCTTTAAAGATTTTTGTCTACCAATTGCATTGACGTCTTATTAATCAGATAAGCAAAAGCTAGTCAAAATTCTCAAATTGCCAAAGACTTTAAAACTAAAAAGATCCAATGCTAGCATCTTGAAGGGATAAGTACAATACCTTATTTCCTTAACAATCTGCAAATCACTACAATGTATATCACTGGTCAAATAAAAGATACATAATATTTTACCTGTATAAATCTATTTAGAGTAAACGAACAATTTTTATTTCACTTTTTGTAATACTAGTAATAATTCATTTCTCTTTTTGCAGCTCGCTGGGAAAAACATAATTTATGGACCATAAATCAGTGATTTTGTATGTCTAGGGAAACTACTGGTTACCCTACAGATTTAAGTGGGTATTATTAATAACACCATCTTCAAATTCGCAAGTTACATACATTTACCAATAAAGAGAAATAATGATATTCAGTGAGTTGTTTCCTATCAACCTCATCTACCAGGCTTTTCCTAGCCTTGTGATAACAGGGGTCTTCTTGTTCTTCCTCAAATATGACTACCTGCTTCCCACCTTAGTGCCTTTGCACCAAGTGGGCCCTCTGCCTGGTTCACTCTTCTTGTATATATACTGTTCTGTGTCTGGCATTTTGTAATTCAGGTGCCACATTAAATATCATCATCTGTTAGCTTTTCCACAACACTCCATTTAAACCCTTTCATCATTCTCTATCATTTCATCTTGCTATAGTTTCTTCATGGCATTTGGGACCTCTGAAATTATCTTATTTACTTGTTTAACTACTGTTTCTCTCTACTATCATCAACCCTTCAGTGGTATAAAAATTACCATGAAAGCATGTCTTATTCACTGATAAATCTCTGGTTCCTAGAATAGAACCAAGCACTCAATAATCACTCAATAAATACGTGTTGGATGACTAACCAAACTGTTTATTTGATTTCTTAGTCAAGAATTTATATTTAGCATTCAAAACTGCTGATTTAAAAGGAGTATGAAAAAAATCTGATAAAGAAAAATGAACATAATATTCTATTCAACCAGTAGGCTTCATTTTACTTTATTTTAATCCTTCGGGATAGAAGGATATAAAAGTCTATTCATGTTTCAAACACTTTGTATGTCACCTCATGTAAAAAATTAAATGAACTATCTTACAACAGTATACCATGAACTGCTAGCTACTTAATTTAATAATTTATTTTTTCTGCCAAGATGCAAACACATTCCTAAAAATGTAAGACAACAGGCCATCATAGCAACAATGCCAGAATGGCCCAAACTAAGGACTATGCTATTATCTCAGCTATAGTTTAAGGAGTAGGGATGATGGGGAGAGAATGATTGTAGTTCAGATTTCTGTTGGACAAACAGGCAGAAGTATCCTAAAACCTATTCAAAAGACTCTTATAGTTTGTGACATTAAATCATTGTTTTGAATTTGAGTATCTGAGGTCCCTTTAGCAAATGAAATTTCATTCAGCTGACCAGATCTGGGCTTTTGCAGATTCACAAAGGAAAAACACAAAAAAGTCAAATGCACACAATCCCCAACACTATGAGCTAAATTTGCTTATTAATTCGAAAATATTTTCAAGGATACTTTTAAAGGGAATAAGGATTTTATTTCTGAATTTGGGCAATATTTGGAAACTAAAAGAAACATTAAGAAAGGTATGACAACTCGCTGTTTTAAAAAAAATGCAAACATCTTAGAAGTATCACAAGCCTATATTTTTTTTAATTGGGGGTTGCTTCTTTTCTCCACTGGAAGATAGCGAGCAGACAATTCACAGTTCATGTGAGTTTACTTATCAGTCAAAAAGAAATACTATTAATATCAATCTCTGACTAACTTGCTTTCTATTATTCAGTCAAGTGGAAAGTATGAGTAGAGCTCTAGTCAGGTACTAGAATGACTAAAATAGCATCTGCAAATTCTTTTGTTAATCAGGAAAATGCATGGGTTAGGGAGAAAACAGGAATACTAAAGGTAGTGTTTTTCTAAAGATCATACACCCAGTTTCCCATTTTTTTGCTTCTGTATTTTACTTAGAAGCTGCTTAACAATCAAGAAGTCTGTATTTCACTTATCACCTCTGCTCACACGACTGGTGTTTTTAAAGTCCTAAAGCAATCAAGAATGCTACAAAAACCACATGCAGAAGAATTTCACCTTACAGTGAAGAGTTTTAAGATAATATCTCCTGAAATACAAAGTCTAAAAGCGAGGATATCCTGTTAACCAAGAACTCAAAACGCTAACTAAATAAAATTACTGCAGGAGACTATGCATATATATATTTTAAATGTATAAATATATGCTTTATACTGATAAAAATCATAGGAATCTTAGAATGTTTTATCCTTCAATTTTTAAAACGGTAGTAACACCCAAAGTGTACTGAGTCCCATTCTTCTCTCAAAGGCTGCCTAACTGCATGTAAACCTAGGCTATTTCTTTTGAATTTAATCTCCAAATTGGTTCCACAGATCTTCACAACCATGAAGCCTAAGTACTTCCCCAAAAACCTCCCTCTTGTTTTCCTTTAAACCCTCAGATCTTACCTTACGTGTGTTACTATTAATCTAGATTCCCCGTCTTCAATCTTTTCCTTCATCAATTCATTCTGTACTCTACAAGCAAATGCATTGCTTTTTGATGAATGCTTTTATCAAGTCATTTCCCTCATACTAAAACTTGTACTCCCGAAAAAGTCTACACTTCTCAATCTATCATTCAATGGCTTAGAAAGTCTAGCCCTAATCTGTATTTCTCCCTTATCACCATATTTTCTAACTATACAAAAGCCTAGGCTTCTGTCAAATTAATCACCTGTCCTCCAACTTCTCCTGAACTTTCTTTCTATCTTGGCACATGCCATTCCTGCCAAAAAGAATGTCCACTATTCCCCTCCTGCTGCCACTGCTCACCACAGTCATTTGCATTTCTGTATTTATTCATGTAAACAAGAACACAAAAATGATATATTTCTTGCCCTTGAGGAGACTGGCAGAAAAAAACACATTTAATGAAACTAGCTAGTTTTTATTAAATACCTATGTGCCAAGTGGTCTTACACATTATTTCTAACCCTTTTAACAATCCTACGAGGTAGATATAATATTCTCATACATTATTTCTAACCCTTTTAACAATCCTACGAGGTAGATATAATATTCTCATTTTATAAAAACAAGGAAGCTGAGGTTTAGAAAAATCAAATCGTATACATACTTAGCAGGTTGCCTCAAATCATGTACTTAATAAGTGGCAAACAAGGACATGAACCCAGGCTGCCTAACTCCAGAGCTACTGCTCTAAACACTAACAGATTTTTTGGTTTGTTTTTTCAAAGTCAGAACCATGTGACTACCCCCTTCATCTATCCGAAATAACCTAGTTTTACATAATATTTCTACTTATACTATACAACAAGCTTTCTCATGTTTGTCATTTTAATAAAAGAAGATTAAAATTCTAGCTCCCCCCAAAAATTTTAAAAAAACAATGCTCAAATTGCAACTTTAATCAGTAATTATTTTTTTGGTCACAGATTACTTTTCCCTAAAATATTTCTAAAGAAACTCATTTCAATAAGCTTTTTGGAAGATAACTGCAAATTTCTTTCATACACTATGATGGTTTTACAAATTATTAGTAATATGAGGATTTTTGCTATTACCACCCAAGAATGTAACGGATATCTATCACATTGGCAAATATTGTAAAAACTGACCTACTCAATGCCATTGAAGGTGCAGTGAGACACACACTCTTATACACAGGGTAACCACCCTCTGATCCAGTTATCCCACTTCTGGGAATCTATCCTACAGGAAGAAAAAAAAAAACAAACAGAGATGCAATCAAAGATAAATGTACAAAAATGTCTGTTCCAGTGTTATTTAAAATAGTAATATTATAAAGAACCAACCTTAAAGTCTCACACTAGGAGACCAACATCCCATTCAGGAAAAAAAGTAGGATCAAAACAGTATATATAAAGCTATAATTCTAATTTTCATTAAAAAAAATTAAAAATCTGTACATGCAAGGAAAAACTGGAAAAATTCACATTAAAATTTCAGTGGTAACTTTTTCTGGATCATGGGATCACGGATGTTTTCAATTTCTTCTTTACACTTAACATTCTTTTCAAAATTTGCCACAGTATGACATGAATTACTTTAATCAGAACAAAAACAAATGTTTAAACAGTTATAACCACAGAAAATGATCCTGAACCTAACAAGGCCATATTACTTGGAATAAGAAATACATCTCCTAGTACAAAGAAAACGTCAGACTTGTTTTGTTTCCAGCTTCTATTATGCTCACCTTTACTTTTAAGTTGTGTAAAGAATGTCATCCAAAACTGAGTAGTATCTGTATTTATCAAACTACACAAGGCCCACTATCTAAAAGTCAGCCAATGCTCCAAAAGAAAGAATCACAGTTAAATGGACTATTTTATTATATATGTCTACTGAGAATAATACATGTCCAATTAATCCTAACTCAAAACATGCAAAATGGAAAAACCAGAAAAATTATTTTCATTTTGCAAACTAACTAAATATATTATTGTTGCCTTATAAGCACATCACAATTAAGTCAGAAGAGAACAGAATCTTGAAAATAAAACTGGCAAGCTAACAACATTCATTAAAAATGCACATTTATGCATGCTGTCTATTTGCTCATTTCTGTCCTAGCAGATAGTTGACTTTAGTGGCAAAGGATGATTTTAATCAGCGTAGAAAAAAATATTAACATGCTATTCTATAAAACAACTTCTGACATTAAACAGAGAACTGAAATTGATAGCTGAACCAGAAAACAACTCCCTACAATGTGGTGTGTATATACATGCATGTGTGTGTGTGTGTGTGTGTGTGTGTGTGTGTGTGTGTATGTATATATGTATACATATGCAGAAAAGCTATTTACAAAAAAATAAGTCTTGGACTGAAGTAAAATAGGCAGTAAAGCAAACAATTCTTATTTAACTCTATTTTAAACAACTGGGAAACTGATTTGGTCTAAGAAGCTGTTAGAAAACAAGACCAAAGAAATAGCTGTTCACGAACTAAGAGAATTTGAAACGTTCACAATTTATTCTACTTAAAAAATGAATATCATTCTATTTTCACTTTATCATGAAAACATAACCTTGATTTATAAAACATATGATAGGCTGTGGCAAACAAACCAAACTGCTAGACTATAAATTCCTTAAAGCAGAAACTACACCTTCACATCTCAGTATCCATCAAAGAGCCTAATCTGGGGTTACTCAAACATCTGTTCAACGACTGAATCTGAAATCTATTAATGAAATTATGAATTAACTGTGGTGGCACACGCCTATAGTCCCAGTTACTCAGGAGGCTAAGGCAGGAGGATAGCTTGAGCCCAGGAGGTGGAGACCGGCGTGGGTGATATAGCAAGACTCTGTGAAAGAAAAAGGGAAATGGAAAGAAAAAGAAAGGAAGTTAAAGAAGAGGGGAGGGAAGGGGAGGGGGGAATTATGCAACTTTTTCACAAGCATAGGATGGAATTTAAAGGGTAGTTCTAAAGGTATCAGTAGATTTGGGCTAGATTGTTAACCATGTAAAACTGAAAGATTAGTGTTAAATTTCAACTGCTACAATATTTAACTTAGTGCCTGCTTGCTTAATGTTTTATAATATAGCCAACTTGTTTAGAACAGAATTTTAAAATATCACTGAAAATATAGTGAGTGAATTTACTCTCTGGATTACACATCTGACATATCTGAAATGTACTGCCAGCAATAAGAGATTTCCATTATTAACTTAGAGTCATATAAACTGAATTTGGGATATGTCCAATTCATTGTATCCAGTTCTTTGTGCCTCTTTTTATAGTTTTGTCTTTGCTAAAGACAAAAACCAAACAAACAAAAAAGAAAACAGCTAAAAAACAAAAACAAAACCACAGTCCTATCACGAACAAAATTATCTTTTACATCCAGAATAAGTGGGTACAGCACTGCACTGCAAAAAAAAACCGCGAATGAGTAACATGTTATAGGTGTATACAAATATGAGTTCAAGGTAAGGCACTTCGAGTTTTAATTAATCCAACAGTATCTTTTATTAGTTTTTTTTAGTTTAATATATTGCTATTCTTATGAAATACAGCCTAATTTAAATACATTTCAATACTAAAACATACGATTACATAGTCAATTTTAAACTTGGTTAACTTAAACACTTTGAACCACTCTATCAGTGTGAACTAAATAGGTTAGAGACAAGAAACATTGGAAAAATTTGAGTGATTGATAAAGAAATTTTTATCAGATTTATCTAACCTAAATTTATATAGCCTAAGTAAATAAGTCATTAGTGCTTTTCTTTTCTTTCTTTTTTTTTTTTTGAGATGGAGTCTCTCTCTGTCGTCCAGGCTGGAGTGCAGTGGCAAGATCTCTGCTCACTGCAACCTCTGCCTCCTGGGTTCAAGCAATTCTTCTGCCTCAGCCTCCCAAGTAGCTGGGATTACAGCCACGTGCTGCCACACCCCATCAATTTTTTTTATATTTTTGGTAGACATGGGGTTTCATCATGTTGGCCAGGCTGGTCTTGAACTCCTCACCTCAAGTGATCCGCCTGCCTTGGCCTCCCAAAGTGCTGGGATTACAGGCGTGAGCCACCGCGCCCAGCCAATTAGTGCTTTTAAAAAAGCCATCAACTTGTCTACTGATTGGCATTTATTTCATAAAGCATTTAATTTTCCATGTGTACATCGTGTACTTCTGAAAATTTTATTAAAAGAATTTTTAGGCCGGGTGCGGTGGCTCACACCTTTAATCCAAGCACTTTGGAGGCCAAGGCGGGCGGATCACCTGAGGTCGGGAGTTCAAGACCAGCCTGATCAACATGGTGAAACCCCGTCTTTAAAAAAAAAAAAAAAAAAAAATAATTTAAATCACTTATAAAAACACACTATTTCCTGTTTCAACTCTACCTTAGTAACCATACGCAATTTCCTTTTTTCATTGGTGCATGTGTATATGTATATTTGTACCTTCTACCTCTAAAAGGCCTATTTTCAAGTGGAAATGAGAGCGTGGCACGGTTCTCTGTTGAACTGCTTTGTTGATCAGAACATCATGAGAGTGAACAAAGCTAAGCTTATAGGTTCAATACTCATCTGGATCATTTAACTTTAAACAAAGTGCCCTCTTAACTAGTCATCTCACAACTGTGTGCAGGGGACTGAGAGAATGTGAATTATGCAGTGCAAATCTACACCACTAGTACAAAAGTTTCAAAATGTAAGTGAGCTAATATTAACATTATCTTTGTATATGAAAAACTGAAAAGCACATAAAAACTACTGCTTTTTTTTTTCTTTTGAGACCGAGTCTCACTCGGTCACCCAGGCTGAGTACAATGGTGCAATCTCAGCTCACTGCAACCTCTACCTCCCAGGTTCAAGCGATTCTCCTGCCTCAGCCTCCTGAGCAGCTGGGATTACAGGCGCCTGCCACTTCACCTGGCTAATTTTTTTGTAGTTTTAGTAGAGACGGGGTTTCACCACCGTGGCCAGGCTGGTCTTGAACTCCTGACCTCATAATCCACCCACCTTGGCTTCCCAAGTGCTGGATTACATGCGTGAGCTACCACGCCTGGCCTAAAACTACTGTTTATAATCCTCAAACTTCATGCACACGATTAAAGAACAAATGGACACATCATCAGTCTCAGTAACATACTAAAGCTTAAATATTTTTGTTGAATGCCAATCTTCATAAGATATGAATCTGGCATTAAGTAACGCAGCAATTATATGACATCAGAATAAGCAAAAAATACTTGGAAATATGCTGTAACTCTTCTTACAACTGATTAGGCCTAATCAATTGTTATAGCCAATTAATTTGAAAAGGGACATTATGAACAAGTAAACCTACATTCACAATTTCAAATGTATCTCAATATTAAAATATAAATGCTTTACATTAGTTATTTTTCATCATCTAAAATAAGAGAATTTTAGAATCAGGAGATTAGAAATTATCTGAGGTTCAATGAGCATTTACAGCATCCCTATCACATGTCAGAAACACAGCAAGGTGCTTTCAAAGAACTCAAGTGGTTTAACCCATTCCTTTGTATAGATGTCAAAGAACTCAAGTGGTTTAACCCACCTATGCCAAATCAAGCCATCTAGATTCCAGAACCAGAAATTCTGGGCAAAGCCCTCAGTGGTACAATTTTCTATCAAAACAGACTGGTATCGTCATCCCCTATAAGCCAAATAAAATTTCAAAGATGAAATGTTGACCTATTTAACAAAAAAAAAGTCTCTTTTTTGAACAACTCTAAAGAATTACAATTAAAATTCAACTGTGAGTCTTCAACTAAGTACCTACATAATTTACTGCAAGGAACAAAACATGGGGCCGTCACAGCTATGAAATTCTAAAAACATCATACAAAACAGAAATTAAACGAATTACTGATAACCACTAAAAATCTCTTTGTTGATGCGTACAGTGGCTCGTGCCTGTAATCCCAGTACTTTGGGAGGCCAAGGTGGCTGGATCACTTGAGGTCAGGAGTTCGAGGTCAGCCTGGCCAACATGATGAAACCCCATCTCTACTAAAAATTAAAAAAAAAAAAAATTGGCTGGGTGTGGTGGTGGACACGTGTTATCTCAGCTACTCAGGAAGCTGAGGCAGGAGAATCGCTTGAACCCAGGAGGCAGAGGTTGCAG